>JAEIFV010000314.1:0-335419 GCA_018904265.1 Lordiphosa collinella | reverse complement strand
ACGATCGGTCGAAAAACTAGTTCTAGTGAGAAAAACTTTTTTGTTTTTAATGAAAACGTCCTTATCATTGGCATACACTTAATCTATATACTTTTACACAATTCTACAAAGATTGGTTGAAATCGGATGACTATAGCATATAGCTCCCATAGGAACGATCGGTCGAAAAACTAGTTCTAGTGAGAAAAACTTTTTTGTTTTTAATGAAAACGTCCTTATCATTGGCATACACTTAATCTATATACTTTTACACAATTCTACAAAGATTGGTTGAAATCGGATGACTATAGCATATAGCTCCCATAGGAACGATCGGTCGAAAAACTAGTTCTAGTGAGAAAAACTTTTTTGTTTTTAATGAAAACGTCCTTATCATTGGCATACACTTATTTTATATACTTTTACACAATTCTACAAAGATTGGTTGAAATCGGATGACTATAGCATATAGCTCCCATAGGAACGATCGGTCGAAAAACTAGTTCTAGTGAGAAAAACTTTTTTGTTTTTAATGAAAACGTCCTTATCATTGGCATACACTTATTTTATATACTTTTACACAATTCTACAAAGATTGGTCGAAATCGGATGACTATAGCATATAGCTCCCATAGGAACGATCGGTCGAAAAACTAGTTCTAGTGAGAAAAACTTTTTGTTTTTAATGAAAACGTCCTTATCATTGGCATACACTTATTTTATTTACTTTGGACACATTTCTACAAAGTTTTATCAAAATCGGATGACTATAGCATATAGCTGCAGTATGAATGATCGGTCGAAAAAGAAGTTGAAGTGAGAAAAACTTTTTGTCTTAAATGACATTGCCTCCAAATTTCGCAATTAACAGTGTATTATGCTTTTCCATGATTTCATCAAGTTTAATAGAAACCAGACATCTTTATAGTATAGATCCCATAGAAAAGTAATGTCCAAAAAGTAGTCTTAGAAAAACTTTTTTGTTATCAATGAAAGCTGCAAGGGTATACAAAACTTCGGCCGAGCCGAAGTTAACTTACCCCTATTTTTTATTTTACATCGATCTAGTAGTCTTTGATTTTAGTTTTACCTTACTTTAGCAGTTCAAACACAATTCTCATATTCACATTCAATCACATTCATACTATAGAAACAGTCTTAACTTTACTCTGTACTAACACTTTCTCAATTTATACTTTTTCACACCAACTTTATAACTTAGAAATGGATAAAGCCGAGAAACCTGTAGACCCTGAGGCACGCTATCGACCAAAGAAGCCATTGCCATATCAGCCTGTACACCCTGAGACGCGGCTCGCTCTGAACTGGATGAAATCGATGCTGCAGATAGACTACACCTCATTACATCATTTCCGCGATGGAAGTGCTTGGTGTATGCTAATGCATCGAATCTATCCCGGCAGCATACACATGCAATTGGTTCACATTGCCGATGGAATCTTGGCCCATTGGCTCTCAAACTATCAACTGCTTCGAGCCGCGCTGAAAATGTTACAGATTAACTTTGTCTTTGACCAACAGGCTATGATGGATGGTTACTATGAGCCAATTATACGCATGGTTCATTTCTTTATGGACCTCCATCGGAAAAAAACACAGTTAACGTCAAAGCAGCCCAGACCGAAAACTAATAAGTTGCCAGAGCCAATGCTTCGGGATTTGAAGCAGCGATTAGACCTTGTGCTTGCCAATGGCGTGGTAAAGTCAAAGCGGAGGCATCAACTACCCGCTGAGATGTCCTTCAAGAATGCGCACTTGTTCTTTGAAGTTGTGTCCCGAGAAGAGGCCAAGGCGGAGCTGAAGCGACAGGAGCGCGCCAAGGATGCCTGGGTGGTGGAGCAGGCGGTCCGAGCCACACACTATTCACCCACCAGTCGTCGAAGTTATGTGTTACCCAAAAAGGCTTCCCGTCTACGTCAGAGCCTGGGCATACGTTTGCCCGCGGGTGAGGACCGTGAACGTTTGCGAAAGCAACAGGCAGAGAAGGACGAATTAAAGGAATACCAAGCGGAATATGATCATCATCTCAAGCAACTGGTGGAGGCCTGCGAGAAACTAAAAGAGGGAGAGCTTCTTATGGAGCAGCTGTGGCTGGAGAGTCGTCGACGCCGCAAAAAACAACAACAACAACAACAACAGAAACAACAGCAATAACCCAGTGTGGCTGCCAAGCTGCCCTGTCACCTGTCCTGGGTCCGGACTTAATAAGGTTTCTCTCCCGCATCTTTTTTGCCACGTTCCATTTTATTTATCCTGACACAGCAGAACAACAGCACAACCTCGTCTCAGCTCTCCTCTGTGTTTACTTATAATTACTCTGACCTTGAGAACCCACAACTAAGGCGAACCGGAGATGCCGGGCAAAGCGAAGATGTCAAGCGGAATGATACTGTGGGACTAAAAATAAGCTCAGCTGACCAAAGTAAAAGCGCATTGATTAAACTGAACTAATCGCTGGGTTAAATTATAAATTAAATGTTCATCAAGGAGTTAGAATACAAAAATGCCCTACCAGAATCACGTTTCTTGTTTTTTTGATTTCTAGATAACTGAGTGGTGCTGAAATGAACCTGAGAAACATTCTTTGAGTCCAGTGTTCTCGAGGGAACCCTACTTCACAACTCCCAAAAGGCAAGGGTGAAAAGGCAACGCCAACCTAATACTTTCACGGGAATCTTTCAGGGTGCGTAACGCAACTATTGAGTCACATGGTTGCGTACTCCAGAGTATAAAAAGAAAACAGACGAAAGCTACATCAACAAAGCACTCAGTTTTCCGTACATCGTGACAACCTGGCAGGCTCGCGAGCCGCTGGATTGCACTCTTAAGACTAGAAAACCTTAAGTTTAGAAAACCGACTGTTTCAAAGATCGACACATTAGGTAGCTTTCGGGGGCCTTAGAAGATTTACTTTGAAGACCAATATCCACCTTCTCCAGCAGGTATCTAAAATCCTTAGAGGAATCTAAGCCAGACCATCGAAAGATTAAATTTAGATTGGAAACTAGTATACAGCAAAGTCCCTGACAGGAGCCTCCGCAAAACAAATAAGGGTAGGCTTCTACTTCACGTTAGGAAAGGACTCGGACACCGAAACACCCCCTAGAACTAGAAATTGCAGTGAATGATATTAACATAGGTATAATCAGAAGGCAAACCTCTAACAAAAAAGACTTTTGTAAGCAAAAGGAGCAACATTATTACCGGCGTATCGAGATAGAAAAGCATATAAAAGATAGCAAATCGTTCTGGAATATGGTTAACGGCACGTCCAGTTTCCCCCAATCAAAGCGGAAAATGAAGCGAGCACCCTAGCTTTTTTAACGTTACTTCCAACCAAAGCGGATGGAGACTTGGTGCAAAGTTTCTGGCCAGCGAAGCCGTTGGGTTTATTTTTCACAATAATTGTAGCGAAAGTTTTTCATCGACGAATGGTTTTTTGCAGTCCAGAAAAAAACTTTTTTTGTCTGCTTTATAGACTTTAAAGGGGCGTTTGATACGATAACCAGAAAATGCTCTAACTCCACAAGCAGCGCAAGATGGGTCACGACAAAATTCGTAAAATCTCGCTCACATAATACGACGAAAATTTTGTGCGGACGGGACACAACCATTAAGTCGAAACTAAGGAATGGAAGCTCTTTTAAAGGACATAGCTGCATGAAGAAACGTGGATTTTAAACGGCGTAAGATTGTGCGAGTCTTCACAAGTATCTTGGATGTTAGTGCAAATGGAAAATCGAATCACATCTTAAGATAAAGCTGAGTGGGTCAAAAAGGGGGTAAACAAAAACTGGGGCAGTCTATGAGTAAGAAAACGCCAGAAAATACAAGAGATAATGAACTAAAGGCGCAGCGCTCTATTATGTGTTACGCATCACAGGTGTGGGGGATATGTAGACATAAGAGTAGAGAAAACTGCTTAGTTTTTTTTTATCAAGAAACTGTTTAAGCTGCCGCGGAAATAGTCCCACTTTATTATTCCCCATTGAGACTGATGACCAGAAACCTTGATAATAGGCATGCATTTAAATATTTAAGTGGCGTTTGATGGCAGCAGAACATACGTGACCCTAGGATGATGGTAGAAGACCCCCTCTGGGAAAAATGCACACGGACTCGATTTTACAGAGTATTGCAGAAATCAAAGGAACAAGTTCAAGCGTGGTGATCTTGACTGAACTAAAGGACGCACAATAAATACCCCATTTTAGGAAAAAAATGCCCTTTTAATCTAATATACCAGTTAGTCCAAAAATAACACATACATGGTTACTGTAAGAAAACAGGAAGCAAAAAATCGGAAAAAATGCTAGACAGTGTTTGAAAGCACAGGAATCCTTGTTGCAATCCTACCTTAAAGACACTCAGCAAAAAAAACCCAACTTCTTTTTAATAATGCCAAAAAAAACGGGGACTGACATAAGTACAAGCAGACCCTGGCACTATACAATAATGAGATTAGGAAAGCCAAAAGAAAGAGTTATAGGAAATCATGCGAGTCCATTGAGGACACGAAAGAAGGACCAGAGAAAGCTCGGGCGGCAGCATTTCGCACAAAAAGGCTAATGATGTCTATAAAGCAAGCCACATGGAGAGAGTACGTCTCTTGTTCGACACTCACTTCCCGGAATATATCTTCTTCGAAGAAACGTGACGACCAAGAGACTTATTATCCTTCTCACGTAGCTCCGACAGGACATAAGCAAAAAATCATGACAATCAGTCTGGTAATTGGATATATCCCAGGGTAGGTACATAACTAGCCCCAAGTCTTTCAAAACCATCAGTTTAAAAACCATTGGAAAGCTAATGGACAACAGTATACAAAGTACGCTGCTAAAAGAGGCACATTTCCAGCCAACACAGGTCGCGTACAGAGTATGTTGTTCAACAAACACGGCACTGTATCAGCTCGGGGAGATGCTCAAGAAAACAATAGAAGATAAGGAAGTGGCTCAATGCACCTTCTAGATGTACAGGGAGCATTTGACAACACATCCCATAATGCTTTCAAGAATGCTCTAATCAGAAATGGAATAAAACCCGCAATATGCAGTTGGATGTATTTACTTCTACGATGCAGGGAAGCCTCTATAGTGGAAGGTGGAAAAACTATCACAGTAACTACAACTAGAGGATACTTCCCACTGTTGTTGTTGTAGCGGGTTCTGTGGATGAGTGTAGAGGTACGCATTTTTAAGGGGAGATAGAGAGAAAGGTTGAGAGAGAAAGTGTATGAATGAGAATGGGGGTGGTAGATGAGTGGGACTCAGAGGGGCTCGAGCTTGGGATCCCCAGGTCCAGTCCTAGAAAGGCTACTGTTTGTGTTAGTTGAGTCCAAAGGTGAAGTTTGGTGAGGTGAGTGGGGTCAGCTGGGCAGTTGAACAGATGGGGTGTGTCGTGCGGGGTTTGTCCGCATTTGGGGCTCACATCTGTGACTGCCGGGTTGATCCTTGGCCGAGTTACCCGAGAGGAGTTGTGTCCTGGTGCTTCTAGGCAGGCCTTCCTATTATGTTTTGGCGCAAGGTGGCTGATGGTTTCGGCGACGGTAGTGCTGTGTATGGCATCTCGCACTAGCTGTGCATTTGCGGCTGAGATGGTGGTGGAGTTGCCCGACTGGGCAAGGACATCTGGCAGGTGTATTCGTAGGTCCTGTCTGCTGTTGCGTGGTGGCAGTCGGACTTGGATGGCCAGGTGGTTTGGGTGCTCCTCCACCAAACTGTTGGATACAAACTGCTTGGATAGCATGTTGCAGTGCTCCCGGACACCAAGCATGCTGGTTTCCTCATGCAAATGGTCTACATGGGTCATGGTGTGACATCCAGTGATTGTGCGTAATGCAGCATTCTGAGCACGTTGGAGATTTCCCCACTGTGTTTCACTAATTACCGCAGTCCATGCTGCTTGTATGTTACCAACAGTGTTTCTTTTTCCTTTCCCCAAGAGCTTCCAGAGATGGCCTTGAGCGCCCTGTTCCATTCTCTTACTTTGCGGGCTGTATTCGCGGAGTGCCGCGCGAAGAAGAAAAGGTTGTCGTACGTCACTCCCAATATCTTTAGGTATTTTACAGTGTGACAGTGCTTCCATCCACAGTGACGTAGAGCTGGGTGTTCACTATCATGGTCCAAGTAGTGAAAAGGGTGGCGCTGGATTTTCCGGGGAGAGTGCAAGGTTTCTGCTTTTAGGTATTCGGCATACCTAACTGTTGGGAGGTAGGAGTTTAATCTCTCAACTACCTTGTTGTGGTCCCTGTCCGATCCGAGAATGGTGCAGTCGTCTGCATAACTGGCAAGCTTGAGTTCCGTGGGTGGTGGTGGCTGTCCAGCAATATAGAAATGGAAGAGGAATGGGAGAGGACTACGCCTTGGGGAACTCCTTGCTTCAGTTTTCTGTATTTGGATTTGGCATCACGGATGAGTAGGATGGCGTGGTTAACCGTGTCGAAGGCTTTTGACAGGTCAAGAGCAACCAGTACAGTACGCTTGTGTGGGCTTGGAGAGTTAAGCCCATCTGCTATAGAGGTGGTGATTTCGCATAGCGCTGTGCTGGTGCTACTGCCCTTCCCACTGTTGTAGCCTACTTGTGGCAAACTCTACACAGAGAGAAGAAATATGTAAAAACTACACGAAAATTTAGTTTTTTTAAACGTTCTCTGCATGCCACGTTTAGCTTTTTCATTTCTACATTCGGCGTGTAGCTTTTCTACACGCCTCGTTTAGCTTTCCCATTTAGAAAGGCGTGTAGATTTTCTACATGAATGTCTAAGATTTTCATTTCTAAGTGCGGCATCTTGCTTTTCTACACGCCACGCTTAGCACATATAATAATGTAAGAAATCATACTTTCAACTATACTATTTACACAAGGGAATGTGTGGAAGAGGATAGTGTGGGGAGGAATGGGAGGAAGGGGCACAAAGAGGGTAGGGTCTTCCTTCGGAAAAACTTACAATTTAATTTTTATTTTTTACTTACCTTGTCTGGGATTCGAACTCACAACTTACTTACCTTGTCTCGGGAACTTACACACATACGACTATATGAGCACTCGCGCGGCAATGCCGCAATTCACAGTTTAAAGGGAATCGACAAGCTACGATGAGCTACACGTTTCGTGTAGATTTTCTAAATGAAGCATTTAGCATTTGAAATCCTTAACGTTTGTTTGGAAAACCTACACGGCATGGAAAACAGTTTTCTAGACGATAAATGTAATGTTTCTGTACTGATTTTGAGCCACATTTTCGTCCAGAATTTCGCGTGAAGGTTTTCAATATTTAAACGTTAATATAGAAAACCTACATTTCCGTGTGGAATTCAGAAAGCTTAATGAAAAATGTCAAAGTGAATGTTAGCAGGCTCAAGGTCGAGGTTTGATTATAGTTCAATAATCAACCAGAAAATTCAACAGAGAATATATTTGAACATGAACAGTAGCTGTGGCTGTGTAGACGGACGTTTCGGCTGCCGCCATTGCAAAGCCTTTGTCAGTACACTTTCAGTTGCTGTCACACCAACAAGCCATTTGCATATTACCCAGTCGGCGAATAAATAGTTGAGAATTCCAACATCGTTCGTACTTACATTATTCGTTCTGCTTTTTCTGAGTCAAGTTCGACATAATGGAAATGCCCACATGTGCTTATATTGGTAGCTGGGATGGTCAGATTGCTTGGATAAGTCATAGCTATGACTCCTAGAGCATATAATCAATTCCGCTCTTCTTGGTTTTAGCCAAAATAAAACGTCCTTGTTACCATAGTGCAAGCAGTTTGCAAGTCTCTATGGTGTCCCGTGCTCGGGAAATTTCCTCTATATTTCTGTTTGGTTCCGTACACCATTTAATTTTTTCCTTTTTTTCCACTTTTATTTTTATTTGATATTTTTGTTAGCGCGTATTGCCATTCGCTTCTCGGTCGCTGCGTTTCGTTCTACATTCATTTTACAGGTGGCTACATACAAACACACACACAGACACAGCCAAACGTAAATACATTCCATTTGATTGTTCTGCATTCGGTCTCTTTGAGCGGAAAACACCTTGAAGCCATGCCACGCTGGTCAAAGGCGCCTGCAATGAAAGCGACCCAAACTGTTCGGCCGTTCGGCTGTGTCTTTATTTAAGCTCCTCTCCAGGTCATAAATTTTAATTATGTGCATTTTTAAAGAACCCGTCGACCCTTTTCTGACCCCCCACTCTAGTGCATCATGGCGCGCTGAAGCATTAAATAAGCCCTAGGGGAGTCCTTTCGGGTTCTGGCGGAGGGTTGTTTCTATTCTATTTCTGTGCCATAAGGTGGGTCCATCACCGTCATCGGGTGGCACAAAGGTGAGGCGAGGTGTCATCTAATTAACGCTCGAGTTGCAGCAGCCGCCCCATTCGATACGTTGCACTCGCAACACTTTCCCAATGCAATTTCCCAAAACCTCGACCACCCGCTGATGCAGTAAGCCAAGCCGCAGCAGCAACACCCGCGCCACAAACCGACAATCAGCATTTAAATGATGATAGACAGCAGCGGGAGGAGGTGCTAGGCTAAGCAGCGCGCGTCAATTACATTTCGTTTGGTTGCATTGCGAAAGTTGAGTTTTTTTTTTGGTTTGGTAACAAAATTGACGGCCTTTGCCTCTGGCGTAGCCTCTCACACCGCGGGGTCAAACAATGCACAATACCAACATTGATTTAGTGACGCCAAAGTCAGAGGCGCCAAATGCACATCGATATAGATATTATTGTTGTTGCTGCGGCTGTTGCCACTGCTGTTAACTATGTGCCCATTTAAAGGTATGGCAAGCGGGGTGGAATGGCCATTTAAATGGATGGGCACATTCCGTGCAACGAAATCGGTCGTTAGTCGGGGGCTAGGCCGTCGCGTTAATGGATGGTGGAATGGAAAAGTTAGCATGAACTGGATTATGAAATGGGTAGGCGATCTAACTGAAAAGATAGGAGTTTAGTTGACTCCACTAAGAGATATTTGCGAAATCACTCCGTGGCGATTCAAAAAGTCGTTAAAACTAAGAGATTTCCTCACTTTATATTATTCCAATGCAATCGGAAGAGAAAGCAACCAGATGCCTTTTGATCCTGGGGAATGACTTGAATGTGGGCTGATAATAGCGAACTTTTCTACCTTAAGTACACCCACAAAAAATGTAATCATCAAAATGATACCATTAAGTCATCAATTTGTAACCAATGAGTTTGGGGGGGCTAAGCAACACTCAAGAAAATTATTTTATAACGAAAAATGATTATTTATTGGTGTAATACGAACAAATAAGAATTACAGAATTTCTAGCTTGGATCAAGAATGTTCGATGTCAAATGTACGCTAAGAATGCCAATTCTTAATCCAAAAGCGAAATTTTTGATCCAATAATTAACTTTTGATTCCGAATTTTTGCTTCATTAGTTTTCAACTCTATTTTATTTAACTTTCTTTGAGTTCTT
The DNA here is from genome assembly GCA_018904265.1 of Lordiphosa collinella. Classification (NCBI taxonomy): domain Eukaryota; kingdom Metazoa; phylum Arthropoda; class Insecta; order Diptera; family Drosophilidae; genus Lordiphosa; species Lordiphosa collinella. The sequence continues at coordinate 325,963 of JAEIFV010000314.1, read as the reverse complement.
CGTTCAAATACTTATACTCGCTTACTGATTCAAAATAAAAGCTAATTAAGCTCGATTAAAAGAATCTCTTAACATTTTATCAGGTGCGTTGGCACTCAAATTTATCCTTAGCGGGTAAGACTTTTCTTTAAACTTATTATGCGATCATATGTACTTGATCCTGGCCAGACCATTGTAGCAATTCTCTGTCAATTTTAATGTTTTTCTTCTTGGATGTTTCCCAACGCTAACCCTTTGAGTCTGTGCTCAGATATACTAACATATACTAATCTTTTTATCAGAGAAAACGTTCGGTCAGCAGTTGCCTAAGTGGCAAGGATCGTCAAAAACAATTACAACAAAATTGCAAAATTCGGGAAAAATAATGTAATTTCTTCGAACTTATGTGCTTATTGCCTTTATCCCTGAGTTCTCGCAATTCTTGTGCTTAAAACTATTTCTAGTTGTAGCTCGGTTTTGCTGCAATTGTTTCCGTCGCTCTCATAAATTTTGGCACTTTGTAGAATGTTCAAATCTCTAGATTCAGAATATTCAAAAATTGTCCAATGAATCTCAATCTCAGAAAAGAAATAATGAAATCCAATAAATGGCAGTAAATTGTGCACTGTAAAAAGTTCAGTATGACATTAAGAGTACATTTTAAAAGCTTACAACCAAAATTCCCATTTTTACTAGAACTTTTTTAGTTTAGTTTGATATGCTGAGCTTGAAAATCGATTTCAAAAAATTCAGCTGCGGAGTTGTTGAGTTGAGGAATTTTTAATATTACAAGTCGATAACTAGAAGATGAAAATCGCTGTTTCCAGTTGAGCTACGAAATTGTTGAATTGAGGAAGCTTCCATTGAAAACAAAAACTGCGGACGAACCGAAGTTAACTTTCCCCTATTTTTATACCCTGTTCCTATTGAAAATGGGAAAAGGGGGGGATTATGAAGTTGTGCAAAAGTATGTAACAGTAGAAGGAAGCAATTGCGACCCTATAAAATATATGTATTCTGATCAGCATCAACAGCCGAGTCGATTTAGCCGTCCGTGTCCGTCGTCCCGTGTCCGTATGAACGCGTCGATCTTAGAGACTATAAGAGATAGAGCCACAATTTTTTGAATGTAGGTAGGTGTATACCCGATTCAAATCGAGTTTGTTTCAGATTTGGAAAATTCCTCCCCATCCCCCCTTTAAGCGCAAAAAACTGACAGAGCCACAATTTTTAAGATAGACCTTCCAAACTTTATCAAGTATGGCCCAATATCTATTTCTGGATCAATAAGATCGGACAAAAACACGAGTTATATAGAAATTTTGCTGAGAGGGCCTTGCATTGTCGGTTACCGCGTTTGCGCGTGCTGTGTATGTTAGAGGTGTGTATGTGTGAGAGTGTGTATATGTGTATGAAAAGACAAGAAGTCTAAGGAACAGGGTATTTTGTAGTCGGGGCACTCGACTACAGCTCCCTTACTTGTTTAAATTAGATTTTGAGTTCAAATTCTAACAAGGAAGAAAGTCGGTCAAGCCCGACTATATATTACTCAGTACCAACGAACATAAATTTTGATGCTGCAGTGGCAGCGGTAAACAGCGCTGCTAATGCGCTGCTGCAGCTTACACTCTTTTGATCAAATCGATAAATAATATTGATTAGAATATATGTCCAGAAGGTTCGAACCTTCTTTCTATTAAACTGTGGGAGATATGACGTTTTTCTCAAATTGCGGGGGCGGGAGGGGGCGTGGCCAAAATTGAAAATAAACTTGATCTGCCTGCAAGTATAAGAAGCATAAGTCCCATACATGTCAAACCTCTATCTCTTACCATCCCTGAGATCTGTGCGTTCATACGGACAGACAGACGGACAGACGGACATGGCTAGCACAAACTTATTATACGCTATGTACCTTTGGTACAGAGTATAAAAATGGATTAGAAAAGCTATAGCAGAAATGGGTTAATTATTCTTATTTTGGTAAACTAGCTTAACCGGCAATCCTCAGTGCGTAAATTACTAGGTGGGGTGAAAAGTAAGCTCCTTGGAAATGAAAAAAGTTGTTCTAATTTTTTTTTTCTTTTTTATTCAATGTAGTCTCCTTTTAGGTCGATACACTTATTCCAGCGATTTTCTAACTTTTTGATATCGTCTGAAAAGTAATTTTCCGGAAGGTCTGTAAAATACTCCTCTGCAGCATCGATGATTTCCTTCCGCGAGCTGAATTTTTTTATTGATGAGCCATCTTTTGAGGTTTGGGAAGAGATAATAGTCCGAGGGAGCCAAATCGGGTGAATAAGGTGGATGGGAAGCACTTGGAGTCCTAAATCGTTGATCTTTCGAAGTTTTCTCCCGTTCGTATTTTTGGTCTGGAGTCAGCATACGCGGCACCCAACGGCTGGATAATTTTTTCATGTGCAAAATCTCAAAATATGTCGTGTACGGTTAGTACTAATCCTTGCGGCCTCTGCTAGCTCGCGGACTTTCACTTTCCGGTCAGCCAACACCATTTCATGTATTTTTTGGACATTTTCCTGTGTAACCGCATCGGAGGGCCTGCCACTGCGGACTTCATCGGTAGTGGAGCTTCGGCCAAAACGAAACTCTCGAAACCAATATTTCACGGTGTAATCTGAAGGAGCATGATCCGCATAGTATTTATCCAACTTTTCTTTAGTTTCCTTCGCTGTTTTGCCTCTCAAAAAATAATGTTTTACGATGGAACGAAAATCGTCTTTTTGCATGCTCAACATGATGTCAAACACGTCAACAACTATCAGCTGTTAAAACAAAACTAAGGGCTGCATCGCGTTGAATTTCAACATTGCTACCTAAATATGAATGGACCATAAGGAGCGATAATCATTTTTGCGATAGCAGCGCATTCTGGTGGTCAAGGAGGTTACTTTTCACCCCACCTAGTAGAGTACCAATTTTTCCAAACATATAAACGAGAAATTTTCAACTTAAATACCATTTTGTCACCGATTCTCTTGGTTTCTGCAACAATTACATAAAAAACTTTTTAGTTTTTTGTTGTTTTTAGTAGTTAGGTAATCAAATTGCTGATAACATCCTTAACCTTATCAATATATCGTGAGCGTTAAAGAAGGAATGAATAAAAACGCACCTTCGCGCATAATATTGCCTCTTGAAAAAAGAATAAGAATTAATTTGAATATTCAACACTATTTTGAACGATCGTTCACAATATTTTAACACTTCTTTCAAAGTTCTTCGTTTCGTAAGTGCATTTAAAAGCTGATAGCTTTATGCAAAAGTCGAAATATTTACCAGCATTTTCTGAAATTCCTGATTACTGCACAATTATATTTTGTGAACTAGGATAAGTGTGCCCCAATTGCATCCTCTTCAAAGCTTAATTTCCTCATACCGAGAAAATAATTTGGTTGGTAGTTTTCATGCGCTCATGTTTTTTTTTTAAGTTTTTGTTTGGGAAATTCTATTAATGATGGCGAAATGGCTACCGATACAGCAAAAGTGTATAGCGGCAATTTGCGATAACTCTTCAAACAATAGAAATCTATTATTTTTCGAGTTATCGGTAAAATATCAATCTAGAATATTTGTTAAAACCTTTTGTGGGAAGTCTATACCGGCACCAAAGCGAGCGCCAAAGAGCTTTGGAGCCAAAAGTTCTGTGAGTTTTTCTTGTATGAAGTTTTTTGTTTTGGGAGCTCCTTTGTTGAGGTGCATACTAAGCTTAAGGAAAAAATTAATACCCAAAATATCAATTTGATACAGTGCAGCCGTCGAAATTGTATTCGACAGAAACAGTATTGTCGCTAGACAGCAATTTTTTGTGGCTGCTGTGTTTGATTCTTATTTACCAACAAACCTAATGAGTGTATGAGGTAAATTTTAAATTGCAATTTTCATGAGACCAATTATGTCCTGTTGCCACATTAAAACATTTTGAATTATTCCCTTATAAATTTACAATTTGAATCAGAGCTAGTAAATAACAATAGACCGTTTTCGTTGTCCAAAAATAAAAGTTCTTTACGGACCCTTTGAGCAAAAAGTCAGAGATGAACCGTTCACATCGGCTCATGAACGAATCGCTCAGTGCTCAACGAACAACTAATGGATTGGTTTACATTTTGCTCTGCTCATTCACTGAGCAAATCGTCGCGAGCGAATAAGATAAACGTCATTTGCGTTTGTGTGTGTGCATGTGTGAGTGAGGTGTCTGTTTGGGCTTGCGACTCACACAAGCCACACACACGCCCACACAAAACAAATAAAAGAAAAAAAAGACCCTTTGAGGTGAGTTGTTCGGCTTTTTGCTCATCTACTGACTCTTAATGTACGAGCGCTCAGTCGGATCGCTGTCTATAAATTGTTATTGAATGAGCAAAACAAGAAAAGCTCAACTGAGAGCAGTCAACTGAAAACAAAAACAAGGAGAAACGAAGTGTTCTGCTCAAGGCGAGAGCAAGCGTGCATTTTGGTTGTTATGTTTTTTCGGTTTTGTTATTGAGCAGATCACAAAAGGTAAAAAATGTTCAATTGATATTTACGAGCTCTGATTTGAATTGAATCAGATGACAACAACAGGTAGTGTGACCTTTCTCGGTGAAAATGCCAAACAAAATCTTTCAAAACACTAAATTTTCAATGAATATGTATGCCCCGAATTCGCCCAATAATATGGCGGCTATAAATTGTCAGTAAAGAATGTAAAGTATGTAACAGGCAGAAGGAAGCATCTCCGACCCTATAAAGTATATATATTCTTGATCAGCATGAACAGCCGAGTCGATGTAGCCATGTCCGTCTGTCTGTCCGTATAAACAAACAGATTTCGGAGATGGTAAGAGATAGAGGTTTGACATGTATGGGACATATGCTTCTCATACTTGCAGGCAGATCAATTTTATTTCAATTTTTGCCACGCCCCTTCCCGCCCCCGCAAATTGGAAAAAACGTCATATCTCCCACAGTTTTAGAAGGTACGTCTCTTTTGGACATATTTAGTAATCAGGATTCTTTATCGATCCGCCGAAGGAATGGTAAAGATCGGATGTACAATAGTCGTGTTATAAGAAAAACAAACAATTATGGGCAGCACCGGTCAAAACGGTGATGGGCAGCACGAGTATATAATAGTCGGGCTTGACCGATTTTCTTTCTTGTTTTTTTTTCTATTTCTGTGACACTGAACTTCTTTTGCCTGCCTAATCAACTGACCAAATCACTACTGGCAGTCCCTGCTTGTCATTGACGCTCTGCTTGCATTATTTAGTAGCTGTCCGGAGTTTTTACTTGGGATTGAGCAAAACGCATGATTTGAATTGTCTGGCAAAAGTTGTCTGCAGCTTCAACTTTGCTTTGCACCTTGTGTGACAGCTATGCAGACGTCTCGAAACTTGAATTTGTTGTCGGCAAATGAATGAATGAAAGCCAGAGGGTGGGGGGGGGGGAAAAAAAGGAATCCACTCACACAGAGGCAGAACACAGTCCTGCGATACATACGTACATACTATATCTTTGGCCTGTCCTGTGTGTATGCAAAATGCAAAAGTTTTGCCAGTAAATCTTTGCAAGTGGCACATAAACTTTGGCAAGGAAACTTTTTTTTTTTTTTGGTTATTTGGAAAGCACGAATCTAGAAAAAATGATACAGTGCCAAAAGACAAAAAAAGAAACAAGAAATCGAGAAAGGAAAGCGAAAAGTGCCAAAGAAAAACTTTAATGCAAAAAGGCAAAGAGCAGGCCAAAAAGCTTTTGAAATTTACAGGCAGGCCCTAAGGAAACTCATGAATTTGATGATTTATGAGTATTTGAGCTATGATCTATCTGAAAATGATTCACCTGGAAAGTTGGTGGCAAATGTTTACAAAAGTTGCCACAAACTGTTGCCAATTGCGCTGCTGCCAACGGCCACGAGGCTGCCACTGCAGCTGCCCCCATTAAGTGTTGCAGTTGCAATTCGTGGCAACACGTTGTCCATAGACATAGAGAGACAATCGTAATTAAGCCAAAGCCACAGCGGCGAATGCCTCAAGTGCTGACGCGACCGAAAAGGGCCAAAGCGTCGTCGATTGCGTCAGCCTCAGAGTCATCGACAAGGTCGGCGGCGTCTGTCATTAAGCCCAATCGAATAGATGTTTAACGAGTGACAACAGTGGCAACTGCATAGCCCAAAAGTGCATGGTTTGTTTTAAATAGGTAACCCACGGATCATCATCATCATTAACCGCACACAATCCGTATCTATCCATCAGCCCATTAGCGTTTTGAACTAATTGTGGACACCTTGTCCGAAATTCCATTTAAGGTTAACCCTTAAGCCCAAGCACAATGGATTGAATGCTTGGAATTAGTTGGTTAAATGGAATGTTGCATTGCGGAAGTCCAACTTAATTACGTATTGCATTTAAGATGAGTAATGAGGATGCATTGTATACCCTAACAGTGGGTATGACACCTGGTTTTTGCAGGTTAGCACCAATAAAAAAAAAAGAAAAAGGTAGGGAAAAAAGACGAACAAAGAAAATAAAAAATAAAGGAAATAAGAAAAAAAATAAAAAAGAGAATAAAAATAAACTAGGCAAAATCATTTTAAATTCGAAATGCATATAAGCTGCATAACGATAAAATAGAGTTAAGAAAATCTACATACATTTTAAAATATATCCAATTACAAAGTTTGGTGAAAGATGACTAAGCAGAGACTGGCGACTATGAATTTTTAATGAAAACGCCTAAAAAAATCGGACACCAAACCTGACAGGATTAAGAAAACGTCCATGATATAAAATAAAGGTTTTAGCAAAATCGATAAATAGCATATAGCGCAGGTGAACGGTCGAAAGAGGAATTGGGAGCCCGGTTTTTTCAAGATTTCACCAAGTTGGAAATCAGACACATATTTCTGAAAAGTAAGGTCAAAAAGTCTAGGAAAACTTTGTTTCAATGGGCGATATAAAAACCGGCCCAGATTAACTATTTTTTTAGAAATTTCTAAAGACTAAACGAAAAAGTTTATACAGAACGCTACGAGTATGCTGTTTTTACTATTCAACAAATGATTGTCATATCGAAACCTCAAACTAAATTCCAGGGTTTGACAGCCTTGCTTAATTTTGTTATTGGAACAAGTATTTGAATACTAACCGTACGGTTAACAATGGTTTTGCTTGCTCTGCTTCTCGAGTCTGGACATTTTCCATATAATAAAATCCGCCTGCATGGATTAAGTTCCAAAAATAGAGCAATTACACTTCGGCTTTAGTAACAAGCCGCTCTACTCCCTTTCATTAGGCTTTTTTTTTTTTTGTAATTTGGAGCTTTTCGGTCATCAAATTGAGAGATGACCACAAACGGTTTGCCTCTGCCAGCCAGTCGCGTCTGCTCCATAATCTTCTTAATTAAACTGAATTTTGGAATTACGATTTTTCATTTGTCATGGAAATGTCATTTATTATCACACGATTTATCGATGCTGCTCAGATTGCTTAGCGCTTGTTGCACCATTAACCCAAGCCCCAGAGTTTCATCATCAGCTCCATCCAAATCCCACTCCCATGCTCCGCATCTAATGCATGCGCGTTCGCATAATTTTCAATAAATAAAAAATAAAAAAAAAAAACGAAGAAGAAGGAAAAATAACACGAAAAGTGTGGGGAAATGTGGAGGCGGATTGGCAGAAATTACATTTAAAATTGAAAAACGCTCGACGCTCCTTTCGCACATTTCGCAGCCACTTCCGATGGTACAAACAGCCATTAGCACCTCGTCGCTACCTTCCTGGGTGTAGCTAAGGGGTTGGGACTTGCAAGATTTATGTGCCTTATGTGCTTTTATGCGCGGGTGGGGGGGGCAGGAGGCGTTGGGCGCAGGCAATATGCTAACAAATTTCCCAGCGTAATTTTTCATATGCATAAAATGTGCTCTCGATTTTTGTTATATACATATATGATCCTGTTGATTTTTCCATCATGATGTAGTTGTTGTTGTTGTTGTTGTTGTCGAAAAAAGCAATTTAAACTTTTTCATTTACTGGTGTACGAGGGTTGCCTCTTCAAAGTACAAAACGAGAGAGTGACCACATTTGATTTGAAAACGGATAAAATGTTTTCAAAAATCCCCCAACCAACAACAATCTCTACTTAAATGTAACTCTTGACTAGGTTAGCTTCCACGGAATTTCAATCTAGATTTTATTTTATAGTTTAATATCCGGTTTCGTTTTGATTCCCTGATTTTTGTGTATTGAGAGCTGTGTTGGGCTGCATCGGAAGACAGGAACTCTCCTGTGGTTATATGGGGGCGTATGTAGCTTACTGCGTGTCAAGTCGACTCACACCTCCACGAGGTAACCCCTGGTAACAGAGCGATGCATCCGCAAAGCTGCTGGCTAACGTGAGCGGCGATCCTACCCTGGAAGAAATAGAGGGCGCACCCGATTCTCGTCTATGACATCCGCCAATGAAAACTAAAACAATGCATAGGAGATGCTTTCCAATTCATTATTATTCTTCTTCTTCCTTCTCGTCCTGTCATGTTGTAATAATTTAACTTTTGCCATCGACAAGTTTCCAAATACACAAAAAAAAAAAAAAAACAAAAACATATAACTAAGCGTTTCATCATACGAAAAGCCCCTGAAAAATGGCAAAAGGTGCAACTTTCTGTAGTCTTCTCCTCCCCCCAAATCCAGCTGCTACTGCTGGCTGTCCTTGTTGTTTGGCCCCGCCCAGTCGAACGCCCCAATAATATTTTTTGAATGGCCCCCCAAGCAGCCATCCAGGCTGCAATTGTTGTTGCGGTACGCAAAAGTTGCTGCTGGCACTGGAATACACCTCCAGTTCCCTTTTTTAACAGAATCTGTGTGTATCAGTGCAGAGGATTTATGTGTTTATATTGTGAGTTTGAAGTTAGTTTGGCAGTCCGCGCTATTCTACGGAGGAGTGGGGGGCGTGCGTTGTGGTTGCACAACGGTTGTCGGTTTTGGGCGCATAAATTGCAAAAGTGTTGCAAAAAAATAGAAACAAAAACAAAAACAATGTGTGTGGTGTGTGTGACGCACTGATTGAATGCTGCAGGCGCATTCTGTTGCTGCTGTTCGTGGACTCTTCGATGAGAATTGGCAGTCATTTTGGTTTGGATTTACCATTTCCTGTGTGTCTGACATTGATTTGGATTCAGTGTGTGTGGGGGGGGACCTCCATTGATCGGAATAGAACTGATCTATAAGTTGGTAAAGTGCTCTTAAAACAATACCTCCGTGGTCGATCTGCTATTGCATTATTTTATCGATCCTCCTCCCCTCAAAAATCCTCTCCATTTTTTCCATAAAATAATCCATGAATTACCCATCCTACAAACATGTAAGGGCAATATGTGTCTTTATTACAGATATTAAACTAAATAATGATTATTTTTATTTTTTTTAACTAAAAAAATCACACACTTCTAATGGACCTAGAAAAAAATGGTTCACACCATAATCTTTATTTTTTCTTATTCTCTGCATTTCCGTCATGATTTTTAAATTTATGATTTTTACGTTTTTCTTCACTGATAATAATTATTTTTGAGTAATTTTATAAAACTTAGACCGTAATCATTATTTTTGATCAAAAAAAATAAAACTCAAAAATAATGATTATTAATGATTTTTACTTTTTCTTCACTGATAATAATTATTTTTGAGTAATTTTTTAAAACTTAGACCGTAATCATTATTTTTGATGAAAAAAAATAAAACTAAAAAATAATGATTATGTATGAGTTTTATTTTTTTCTTCACTGATAATAATTATTTTTTGAGTAATTTTTGAAAACTTAGACCGTAATCATTATTTTTGATCAAAAAAAAATAAAACTCAAAAATAATGATTATGAATGAGTTTTATTTTTTTCGCTCAAAATAAAACTCAACAGTAATTTACGGACTCTGGGTAAAATATTTTGCCAATATTATTTTTATTCTTATAACTGGAACCTAAAGCTACCTCCCAGCATTATTTTTTTTTTTCTAAAATTTTTTTTTAAAAAATTTAATAATTAATTTATCATATATTTCAAATGATTTTTATTTTGCTCGAAAGCCAATCACCTCCTCGCTATTAAATGAGTTTTGGGACCAAAAGCGGTTTGCTGATGAAACTTTTAAGAGCTGGCCAAAGTGGTGACATAGTTCTGCAACACAAGTGATATGTTGAAAGATCTTTTCGGCCCTAAAATGATGCTCACGGATCAAAGGTGCAATTTCGGTGACCGTCGGCGAATTACTTTTCGTAGAATTAAATAATAATTAAATATATGATAAATTAATTATTCAACTTAAAAACAACTTTAACATAACAGTGGGAATTGCAATTGCAATTGTCGATAGGGAGCTGTTATTTGTAAGACGTATTTTCAATACCGCAAATATATCAAATATAGAAAAGGCATACAAACCTCAGTAATGTTGAGTCTTTATTTTGAGCAAAATAAAAAAAATTATTTGAAATATATGATAAATTAATTATTAAATTTTTTAAAAACAAATTTTAGAAAAAAAAATAAATGCTGGGAGGTAGCTTTAGGTTCCAGTTATAAGAATAAAAAATAATATTGGCAAAATATTTCACCCAGAGTCCGTAAATTACTGTTGAGTTTTATTTTGAGCGAAAAAATAAAACTCATTCATAATCATTATTTTTGAGTTTTATTTTTTTTTGATCAAAAATAATGATTACGGTCTAAGTTTTCAAAAATTACTCAAAAAATAATTATTATCAGTGAAAAAAAAATAAAACTCATACATAATCATTATTTTTGAGTTTTATTTTTTTTCTATCACAAATAATGATTACGGTCTAAGTTTTAAAAAATTACTCAAAAATAATTATTATCAGTGAAGAAAGTAAAAATCATTAATAATCATTATTTTTGAGTTTTATTTTTTTTGATCAAAAATAATGATTACGGTCAAGTTTTTATAAAATTACTCAATAATTATTTTATCACTAAACAAAATTGTTAAAAATTAAAATATAATCATTACTATGTAATTTTTATTATATAACTTATAAATTGTCCCTGATAAGATGATGAGAGTTTGTTTGAAGTTTAGTTGACGGCTTAGTTTCGGCTGCTAGGCAATGTTTGGGAAAGTCTGCTGAGGTCCCTGAAAAATCTCCTGATTTTTTAACATCATATCTTCCATTTCTCTGACCTTCACGACTTCATAAGGCCCGATATATCGACGCAGATTTGCGCGGGAGGGAGGTATCGTAAGTCGACTTTTTTCGAAAAATGAGTTTTTAATGCAAAATTGTTCTAAGAGGTACGACTACGCCGACAAAAATATTATAGCTGAAAACGCAATAGTAACTATCCGCGAAATTATCGTATGTCATACAAAAATTCTTTTTCATGTGAATCGCGAAAATCTTGAAGCCTACAAAATAAAGAGAGAGCAACAAAGCTTGTATCTCTTTATTTTGTGCTTTTTTTGCTCTTACTTATTATTCATTTCTGTTTTTCGCCGTTAGTCCTTGGTCTCTGCTTTGATATTCATTGATCTACTGGTGATAAGATAAGGCTGTGTAGTGCTTATTTGGAATCTAAAGTGTCAAGTTGTGACTTGAGATGAAATAATTTGTTATGGAATTTGCCCAAGAAAATGTAAGTAATAATTCTTTTTTTAATAATTTATATTTAATCTGTGATGTCCGAATTAGTGTATTTGTACTGTTGAATGTGAATAATTGTTTCGATTAGCTGGCTCGTCAGGCTGTTAAATGACATTAAAATGTGAGTAAAGTATTCGTTACAGTATAAATGTGTAAATTAAGTCCATATAATTATGTTAAAACAACAATCATTTTTTTTTTATAATTTATAGATCTCGAAATCTAGCGACGACGATGATGAAGAATGCTGTGTGGGAAAACGTGGACTTAAGAAAAAGCCAGCGAAAAAAGATGTTCCGAAGAAGAGAAATGGCAATGGAGTCCTTCCCAATCCATGCATAAATACAAAATGTGGGAAAGATTGCAATCTAGTGAGTGAATTTTCAAGGCAAAATATTAATGAGCACTACTGGGGAAATGTCAAAGGCAAAACAGGTAGCTTGGCTTCACTCAAATATAAAACGCAAAACAATCAAAAAAAGGAAAGAAAGCGAGTGCCAACCATGATAACAAAAATTAAGATATTTTGGGACATTACTTCTTGGGATTATACTATAAAGATGTCAAACTTGGTGAAATCATGAAAACAAAACACTGTAAGCAATGGGCGATGTCTTTAAGACAAAAAGTTTTTTACTAACTTCTTTTCGTCCGATCTTCATCTGCAGCTATACTATAGTATCGATTTTGACCAACTTGTAGAAATGTGTCAAAGTAATAAAAAAGTGTATGCAGATAGGACGTTTTCATTAAAAAAAAAAGTTTTCCACTAGAACTATTTTTGACCGATCGTCCTACTATGCTTCACCAATATTATAGTCGTTGAAGTGAATCGGGAAAGGATTAAACAAGAAATACGTACTGGAGCGTTTCATTAAAAACAAAAATTTTTCCTTAAGACTTTTTCAACGATCGTTCCTTGCTATAGTGTCCCGTCGACAGTTTTCCAGAAGATGTCAGGTGAGTGTTGCGAGGAGATGAGAAACAGCGGACAGACGGAAAGGCTAAATCAACCACGTCGTCAAGATATTAACTTTGGTCATCTTTCTTACAAAATTAACTGGGGTAAAAAGGCGAGCTGGTCAGAAAGCAAAGGGTATGTCAAGGCGCAATTGGACTTTTGAATATTTCCTACTGTGTAATGAACACCTATTTAAAGTTTGTCAGAAGTTTTTTTTTGAAAACCTTAAACCTTTCTCAAATGGTTCTGAGACATGCACTTAAAAAAACAAATAGTTCTCAAACACCAAGAAAACCATCACATAATAAAACGGATGAATCTAAAATAGAAATAGTTAGAGACTACATTAAAAAGTTACCAGCAGATCCCTCACACTATTGTCGTAAAAATAATACAAAAGTCTATTTACCAAGGGAATTTAGAAACAAATCAAATTTATATAAAATGTACCCTCACATATTTAGAAAATCAAAACGTAAAAGACTTTACAGTATCCTTGCAAATATTTAGAAAACATTTTCAATACGGAATTTTCCATTGGTGAAAATTTAAAATACATTAACGAAGAAGAGAAAGATAAAGTTAAGAATTCAGAAGAATACAATACTCATATAAGTAATAAAAACCTAAGTACTTCAACATTTCTTAAAGAACAAACAGATAGTAAAATGGGGCAAAAATTTCTTTGTGCTAGTTTTCATATGCAAAAGGTGTTGCATACGCCTTTTTCAAAAAATATAACTCTTTTTTATTCGCGTAAGTACGCTTACTACAACCTCAGTATATATGAAAGTGGGACGCGAAATGGATATTGTTTTTTGTGGGGGGAAAGTGATGGAAAGAGGGGCAGTAACGAAATATGCTCAGCTCTATTTAAGTACCTCAATATTCTAGATAATAGGAAAACAATAACCGAGTTAAGCCTTTATTGTGATAGTTGCGCTGGGCAAAATAAGAACAAGGCGGTGCTAGCAATGATATCTTACTTTTTAAATTCGTCAATTTTTCTGAACACGATAAAAATAACCTATTTATTGCCTGGACACACAATGATGCCGGTAGATTCAGTACACAGCACAATTGAATCATTTATACGAAACCGTAACGTTTGGGCACCCAGCGAATGGCCGACTCTAATTAGAAATTCAAGAACTAATCCAGCAGGATACGAGTGTAGAGAATTAAATTATACAGACTTTAAAAACTGGAACATTTTTGCCAACACCTTTATTTAAGAAGAAAACATTAAATTTATGTAAAGTGCGTGTCGCTAAATTTAGAAAAGGACCAATTTCAATAGATTTAAGTTATGAACTTAAACCAAGAAATAAAATCTTTTATATATTAGTAAGTTAAAAATTTCAACAAAAAATTTTTAGATTTAAGTACATTATGTAAACAAAACAGCATACCGCCAAAATATCAAAATGAATATAAAAATCTTATGCATTCCGAGATAATAAAAGATTGTTTAATGGAAACAGATGAGGAGGATGTATCTTTAGTTTAAGTTGTTAATAATCATGTAATAAAATAATAAAATGATTGCAACTTGTTTCATAAATAAAAAAATAATTTTTTTATTTTATTATCGTATGTCTCACATTTTGCGGCCGACCCCATCATAACAGAGCGCGCAAAAGTATCGTATGTGCAAACATCCTTATTTTTTCAGGAAATGGCGCCATTTTTGGCAAAATTTAAGTTGACAATCGATAATGCAGCTAAAACCATACAAACTGAACAAAATTTGTGACGATTTAGATCTTTTATGCTGAATAAATTAAAAAAAATCTTCTCCTGTAAAATTTGATTTTTCGACATACGATACTTTCGCAAATCTGCGTCGATATGTACTTGCTTGTCAGTTTCTTGCCCGTTGCAAACTGAGTAACCTTAATTGCGTCCAAATCGTGTAGCACATATCCTCGTTGTTTCTTTCTTTTCTTATCGTAGTTCGACTTGTATTCTTTTTAAACCTTTTGAAAGTTTGCTCGAACTTCAGCTCGCATCTCATCGCATTGGACTTGTAGGTCTTGTAGAAACTTATCTTCCAGCAGCTGTAACAGCTCCGAATCGGCTTCAATTCGCATCTTCACCCCGAATAATACTTCTTCTTCTTTTTTTTTGTACATTTGATGGTTATAAAATCATCACAACCGTTTTACGGTCTCGGCCGCTGCCACTAATGCCCGCCACTCGCCTCTGTCCCGAGCGACATTCCACCAGGAGGCCACAACCAGCTCCGCAATATCTCCCTTCACCTGTTCGCGCCATCTCCGCTTCGGTCGACCCGGCCCGGGCTTGCCTCCTAGCTCGTTCGCATGCCGACTGTACACCCGTTTTGCTGGAGCGTTGTCATCCATACGGGTAACATCTCCTATCCAGCGCAGCCGCTGTTGTGCGTGTAAATAGCCGATTGCGCTCGTCCCCTGGGGGCTATGGGTGAACATCGCTGCTTTAGACTCAGATATGGATGCAGGAAATAGAGTACGACTTCCAGGACAATTCTCCTTCACAATAGCAACCAAATAAATTCTTATTCAGTTTATTTCAGACGAGGATCTCCTTCAATGGCACACAAATTTCTCCCTAAAAGGCCGCCCAAAATCCTTTTGACATTCCAAGCTGTGTAAGCGCGTCTGGTAATCTCCACTCTGCCAAGATACCACTATTTTCCCATGAAATCTGTGCCAAAAAAATAAAAGAAGAAAAGGCAAACCCTAAACTGCAAAACTAGCAACGAATGCAAAAACATTTCACCAACATTTTTGTCAAACGACAGCAGCCAAGCGACAAACAACAAACGGAAAACGGAAAACTTTTGCTGCAACGAAAAAGTTCATTTACGTAAATGTTTTTCGGCTGGCGCTTAAGTAATGTGAGAAATTAATCAGCAAATGGATTTTCAATTTCCCATTAACACTCCGCAGCAAAAGTGCCGGCAACTTTGTGTCGCCTTTTGTCCCCCCTTTGCCTGTTCTCCCTTTCGGGGCTTTTGTCTCCGTTTGTTGGCCAGAGTCTGGGCCAAAAAGCATATGTAATCGTCAATGCGAAGGCGATGGGACAGCTTACAAATCTTCTTGTCACTGGGCCTGGCGAATATCTATAATTAAGTAATACCATTTGGGCATCAGAGGAATCGCTGGGGGAGGAAAATGTTTACGCCATGCCAAAATCAGGAAACAGGTTGCATCAGTTTGAGCCAAGAGCTGTGCACAGCTCTCTGGCGGCTACTGGTTGCTCGTGCTACTGTGTTTAGGTCAGAGTTGCTGGTGTTGGGTAAGAGATGCTGATCATGCCGCAAATGCAGATGATGACATCGAGTTGTTGTATAACAATTAGGTGTGTATGTGTATGCCAGAGGGGTAAAGGATCGTGGGAGAATTAGCATAGGCGAGATCAGCTGGAGGCCATAGGTCCATGGCATGGCCTAGAAAACACTTGCAGAAGCTGATACAATGGTGGCATTTCAAAAGCCACCATTTTTATTTTTTTGGCTACTTAAAGTGTGACCTGATCTCCGTCTCACAACTCTTTGCTGTACGATCACTCGGTCTATGACTCTTTCACTCAGAAGTTTTACTCTAATACAAGGGTTTTGAAAGCTCATAGGAGAAATCAAGGAAAAACCATACTCCTGCCTAGATTCTTACCGACCGATTTGCCTCCTACCTACCCTGGAAATGATCTTTTAGCGTTGTATTCTTTAAAGAATGCTCGATTTACGATCTGCTCCCGAATTCCAATTCGGCTTCCGACTGAGCTATGGAACTCCCGAACAACTACATGAAGTATTAACTACATCCTCGAAGGGTACACCTGGATAGAGTATGTGGCGGCAGCATAACTTAACATCCAACAGGTCGTCGATAGATTGTGGAACGAAGGTCTGCTCGAAGCTCCCTACCCAACTTTACCTGCTAGTGGCACAGGATGAAGCGACATTTGGCCCTACGCTATACTCCCTATTTACCCACGATATGCCCAGAGCCAGGAACATTCGCTGACGACACGGCCCATACTGGTCCGCAACAAATGCATCTACTCAGCCACAGACGCCATTCAGACAGAGCTCGTTAATAACAATTGACCGTTTTTATACCCTTGCAAAAGGTATTACCCAAAAGTTTGCAACGCCTAGAAATATTCATTTCTGACCCCATAAACTATAGATATTCTTGATCAGGGTGACGAAGTGAGTTGATTTAGCGATAGTGATGCCATTCGATAGTTTTTTAGACAAAAGTCCATACTATCGATAGTATTGGTTTCTCTACATGCAATTAAATGAATGAAAAACCTAAAAGCAGAAAACAACCTAAAATATTAACACAAAATATTTCAGAATTTTAATTTCATGAGTAATATGAAACAGATATAAAAATATGACCTTGCTTACCAAAAATAACGGTGCTCTTACAGAAATTCGTTATTTCAGCTGAATTCTATCACTCTTTATTCCTTATCCTTCCATTTTTATACCCTTGCAAAGGGTATTATAAAATTGTCCGGATGTTTGTAACGCATAGAAGGAAGCATCTCCGACCACATAAAGTATATATATTCTTGATCAGCACGACGAGCTGAGTTGATTTAGCCCTGTCCGTCTGTCCGTCTGTTTCTATGCTATCTCCTGCGTCAGTTTTAAAGCTATCCTCACCAAAATTTGCACGAAGTCTTTTAGTACAAATACGCTGCACATTTGTCGGAACCGGCCGGATCGGATGACTATAGCATATAGCTGCCATAGGAACGATCGCTTGAAAAACTAGTCTTAAAGAAAAACTTTTTTGTTTTAAATGGAAACGCCTCAAAGTACATATTTTTAGTTTATATCCTTTGCCAGATTCAGTAAGTTTGGTCGAAATCGGATGACTATAGCATATAGCTGTCTTATGAACCATCGGTCGAAAAACTAGTTCTAGTGAGAAAAACCTTTTTTGTTTTAATGAAAACGTCCTTATATTGGCATACACTAAGTTTATATACTTTGACACAATCTGGAAAGGATGACTATACATGCCAAGGAAGATCGGCCGAAAAACTAGTTGAGTAGGAAACTTTTTTGTTATTAATGAAAACGTCGTTTATAAGAAAAATTTTATAATGGAAAAAAAGAAGGAGGAAAGTGGAAAGAGAGTTCTAGTGAGAAAAACTTTTGTTTAAATGGGATCGCCTCCACATTTCGTAATTAACAGTGTATTATGCTTTTCCATGATTTCACCAAGGTTAATCGAAATCAGACATCTTTATAGTATAGATCCCCTAGAAAGTAATGTCAAGAAGAAGTCTTAAGAAAAACTTTTTTTTTCAATGGAAGCTGCAAAGGGTATACAAAACTTTGGCCCGACCGGAAGTTAACTTTCCCCTATTTTTTACTTTGATAAACGATTTTTTTTATTGCTCGGATCATTTAAAGACGAATTTGGTGACTATCGAATAAATATGAAACGCATCTTAGTAAGCTCCCAAAGCAAATGAAGGTCAGAAATGTAGTCCTAATGAAACAAACTTTTTGTTTAAGGAAACGACTACGGAAATTTTTATTTATATGTGTAAATTAACAAAGTTAATACAGATGATATTATTATAAAATTTTGTATATTTAAGTTTAACGTTTAAAAAAGATTTAAAAACGCGCCCCATTAAAGTCAAAAAACGGCGCGCCGCAGCGTTATCGATAAGTAGCACGAAGCGCACTATTTAAATTTAAGTTCAACTGGCAATACAGATTTAAAATACGCGCGCTCATTCAAACGCGCGCCACAAACAGCTAGACAGGCAGCCATCGCTACCGATACCAACAGCTGACGATACGCTTATGATGATTATCATCGACAGCGCAATCGACGCCGACAGCGCAGCGGCGCGCACAGCCAAATAAGGCGACTCCACATCATGCATTACAAAAGCTCATAGTATAGAAGTTTGGCATGACTTCAAGGCTTGCTCGTGCGTGCCGACTGCTGTTTCGTTTTGTGTTTCCTGAAAAAAGCATGCTACACACAAAGATAAATCGCATGTGTGGTGACATGCACAATGTTTTGTTCTATTGCCTAAGAAATTTCATTCTTTTTCTTCAAATTTTTGGTCCATTTGAGTAACTTAAATCAATTTCTGGCAAAAGGAGCGCAAAACAAATTATGACTAAAGTTAAGAAATCTTAAGATAATGATACAAAAATAAGAAAATGCTGATAGTAGTAATATTTAATGTAAATTCAAAAGCTAGAAAACAAAAACTGAAAACACACAGTAGCCTAATTATTATACCCGCAAGGGGTACCATAAAATTGTCCGGATGTTTGTAACGCAAGGAAGCATCCGAACAAAAGTATATATATTCTGATAGTCGAGCTATTCATTTAGCCTTCTTCGTCCGTCCGTCTGTCTGTTTCTATGCTATCTCCTCCGTCAGTTTTAAAGCTATCCTCACCAAACTTTGCACGAAGTCTTTTGGTACAAATACGCTGCACATTTGTCGGAACCGGCCGGATCGGATGACTATAGCATATAGCTCCCATAGGAACGATCGGTTGAAAAACTAGTCGAGTGAGAAAAACTTTTTTTTAACTCTGTCATTATTATCGAATATTAACGCTTAAAAACAGATTTGGAAAACTTGGATGAAATCAGTCTATCAGAACGATGACTTGCAAGGGTATTAAAACATCGGCACATACGAAGTTAGCTTTGCCTTCTCGTTCTTTATATTTCAATTGCTTTGCTAAGCTAAGAATCTTTTAAACAGAATACCAAGTTTCCCATTTTGGTAAAAGCTAATAAAATCCCTAAAATTTAAATTTAGAAATGCTTTGTGCCACAATTTCAGTTCATTTTCTGCAGCAACCAACCATAAAAAAAAGTGCTAGCATCAGTCATTTTAGCTTTCATGTCATTGAAATTGGCTGGCAGGATGGATGGATGCAGCATGGTCGAAGCAAATGCTAGTTCACTTTCTTCAGAAAATCTGTGGGTAATTGAGTTTAACTAGGAATCATTTTGGGGATAAAGAATCGCTTGCACACACACAGTTGCAAATCAAGGATCTAAGAAGAAAATGTCCAGAAATTGGACAAAATATTATGAAACTTTAACAACTAAAAAAATATTCTTTAATTAAACGTAGATAGCAAAGTCTACTGATGATTCGTTACGAAAATTGGCACTTTGCAAATATGTCTCCATGGTAGACCAACGTAAATATTTAAACAAATTTTGTGTCTCCTTTTACCTTTAGTCTAAACTTAGCCTGGCCCAAATGAAATTGAAGAAAATATTTAAAACCAATTGCAAATTTTTGCATCTTCGGCAACTGTTTGCTTTTGAACACTTGAAGTCACTTCAGACGACGCACTTCAGGGCCACCCCTTTGACATCTCTTGACCGACTACTGGCCAGGCCACATGGCCAGTAAGTTCGCTTTGATGTGCCAACCAACCACTATCCCACCCAGTGGCCAAGTTGAAAGCGGAGCTACCGATGCTCCCGTGTTCTAATTGAGTTGTTTGTTGTTGTGGTGGGCGTTTGAATGTAATTGCATTAAATTTTACCTCAAAGCGAAACGTCGAGCCTGAAACTGAAGCTCTCTCTGGTATGCCACTCAAAGCCCAAGAACCAGCCCGGTAGCCAATGGCATTTTAATAGTGCCTAATGGGCATTTTAATTGCCAACACACAAAGGGATGCGCCATCAGATGGAGGGAGCTGGCAGGCGATAAGAATCACACGATGCGTAAACGTAGAGGGGCGTGGCCAGGCGCCCGCTAGCACGCACACATGCTTTAGGGGCCTTAAACGACAACTAACCGAGTTTTATCTTTATGAATATCGCGACACTTTATGAAGACCCCCAAAAACAACGACGATGTCGGCAACGGCGATAAAACAAAACGTGTCCAGTGGGATGCAGACAGAGAGAGAGAGAGAGAGAGATGTGGCTGGAGGACTGCAAATGGCAAAGCGGAGACAGTGTCACGTAGCCGCCAGATATGTCTCAAGATATGGCTCTGATATAGCCGTCACATATTCGTGATCTGCGAGAATACCGCTTCCGAAACTGGGTCGTCACCTTTTCTTCTCTTTTTGGTTTTCGCTTTTAGCTGATTTTCTTGAATGAGTTATTGTTATGGCACAGCTTTCGCTTTGTGCCAGATACGGAAGTAGGTAAATGAATATCAACTAAATCACTAAGAATAAGGTAACGATGAAGATTTCAATAGAATTCGAAACCATGCCTTGCTCTGCCACTCAGCCTTCTCGCCTATTTCTTATTCTTCACCCAGAAAAAATTAGAACGGAGTGGAAAAAAATTTATGCATTCTTGAATTTTAAGAATTTCGCGCTTGAAATCGAGGTAAATTCGTTCTGTTTGGTGACTTATGACGAGGGGAGTGAGGAAAAGAGACTGAGAGAGGAGAGCAAGCACATTTGAGAGTATAGCGATGCACACGCTCTCACTGTATCGTTTTTTTTGTTTTTGGGAGAGGGGTGTGTGGAGAAACAATCGAGTGAAGACCGCTCCCGTCAGTTTGTAATATAAATTTGGACGATGATCAAGGCATCCCAGATATGGTGCTGTTGTCTAAGCCGTGGTGTCTGTGAGTGCAGTCTTTCGAGGTCCCGAATTCGAGTCGCAGTAAAGGAAAGTAAAAAATAAAATAAAAATAATTCACAATAAATGGAGTGGGGTGTGGTAGTGGGTTGGTGTGATTGGTACCAACCCCTCACCGCCCCCACCCAAAATTCCCGGGCAACCCCTCCCTCTCCAAAATCACTCTAAATTCCCTGTTGCGACAAATGAAAATGTTCCTCTTCTTTATAGACTTCAAGGCTGCATGCGATACGATAGATAGAAGTCTGTTTCTGAAACTCAGCAGCTTGGGAATAAGCACAAAAATGCTGAAAATGATTCAAAGCCTGTACACAGATAACCGAACACAGTATGGAACGGGGAGTACTTGTCGGAGGATTTCGAGACCAACCGAAGAGTGAAACAGGGCTGCCTCCTTAGTCCTCTCCTATTCGCTCTTTTTGTCGATGACATAGCAGATGACCTGGAAGATGGAGTCAAGCTTGGAGAACAAAAATTCAAGATCCACGCGGACGACATGGTAATCATGGCAGAGACCCCAGCAATGCTGCAATAAATAACATATAAATAACGCAACATATAAACATTGTCAAATATGGAACCTCAGCATCAACGTGGAGAAGTCAAAAGTTATGATTGTACGGAACGGTGGCGGGCGATATGCTTCAAATGAACGATGGAAATAAGGTGGACTCCTTTTGGAAATGGTAAAGTAATTCAAATACTTGGGAAAAGTTCAAACGCCAAATATGAAGTTCGACACCCAACTCCAAGAAAAGCTCAAAGACACTCGGGTAGCTATTAACTGTACATGGGCGAGCATAATGCGGAGAAAAAATGTCAGCACGAGCGTGAAATACAAGATGTATCTGGCAACGGCTAGGGACATTACCTGCTATGCAGCGCAAGTCTGGGGAAGTCAGTAATACGAGGATGTAGAACGCAGTCTGACATTCTTCATAAAAAAAAATTTTCGCGTTGCCCTTTAACACGCCTAACTACGCCATCTACCTTGAAACTGGACTACCACCACTCTTCCTGTAAACCCTACGTCTTCATTTCGAATACATTAATAAAGCACTCAAAATGCCGAATAGTCGGTATCCAAAAGTGGTTGCAACCTATTTGGAATGCAACTCATCCAACTCTTCCAGAGCTGGCAGGAACTTGTGTCACGTTATAACACGGAGATATCATTGGATAACCAAAGTGGATGGATTGTTCATCAGGAAAATTTGCTAGCAAGCCTCACCAGGCAAACTTATTTAAGTGCAGCACGGCAAAGTTGCACAAGGACCACATACAGCAGACTGACTTACGACCTTGGATCAAACCACTACTTCCAGGATGGCATTGCGGTAGCAAAAATATCGCGAGAGTAGAAATGCTGCATTTGAACTACCGCCCTCACCTTGAAAATGAAAACGAGCAATGCCCAGAAAGAGAGGATACCCAAAATGTTGTATCCACATGTCCCATTCCACGGGAGTACCGACTGCTACACTTCGAAAAAAAACCCGCAAGTGGAAGAGTACCTTAAAATTTAGAAAGGAACAAATTGGGAAATACTGGGCAGTTTCCTTATGGACGCTCTGAAATATAGGTCGAAAATATGAAATGAATCGTTCTAGTAATCTGTTAACTAGTGCTAGGTGCTAGCTGTTAACCATTGTGCATTTTGCATTGTTTGTTATTTGTTCTTCGTTCTTCATTCTTCGTTCTTCATTGTCCATTGATCATAATTCGTTCTTCGCTTTTCATTCTTCATTCTTCGTTCTTCATTGTCCATTGTTCATTGCTCATTGTGCGATCTTCGTTCTTAGTTCTTCTTTATTCTTCATTGTTCATTCTTCGTTCTTCATTGTTCATTCTTCATTGTCCATTGTTCATTGTTCGTTCTTAGTTCTTCGTTCGTCATTTGTCATTTTTCATTCTTTATGCTTCATTCTTCATTCTTCATTCTACATTCTACATTCTACATTCTACATTCTACATTCTACATTCTACATTCTACATTCTACATTCTTCATTCTTCATTCTTCATTCTTCATTCTTCATTCTTCATTCTTCATTCTTCATTCTTCATTCTTCATTCTTCATTCTTCATTCTTCATTCTTCATTCTTCATTCTTCATTCTTCATTCTTCATTCTTCATTCTTCATTCTTCATTCTTCATTCTTCATTCTTCATTCTTCATTCTTCATTCTTCATTCTTCATTCTTCATTCTTCATTCTTCATTCTTCATTCTTCATTCTTCATTCTTCATTCTTCATTCTTCATTCTTCATTCTTCATTTCTTCATTTTTTCTATATTTTATCTCATTCTTCATTCTTATTCTTCATCCATTCTTCATTCTTATTTTATTCTCATTCTTCATTCTTCATTCTTATTCTTATTCTTATTTTAATTTTTTTAATCTTAATTCTTAATTCTTGATACTTGATTCTTCATTCTTTACTTAATTAATTTCTGAATTCTTTATATTTATAATTCCTTAACTCGTTCTTCCTTCCTCCATGAACCATCTCTCTGGCTGCCATAATGTCTTCACTGTGACTTTCTCAATCAAGCTGACTGCCACGCCCACATTATGCCTACAATTATTCAATTAAAAAAGTGCAGGCCGGGCAATTAATATATGTAATATTCCACCCACACACTCACTCACTCACAGCAGGCGAGAAAAAGCCCAAAAAAAGTTTTACCCAAGGAGTGCTGCGGCGTGCGGCAATGGCTGCATCAGCAGCGGGCTGACAACACTGTTGGCAGCTGCATGGAAAACTTGGAAAAGTTTTTAAGTGACTTCTAATAGCGAATTATGATGCAGCCAACGGATGAGATGAGAACGAAGGCGGAAGGCGGAAGGCGGAAGGAGAAGGCCAATTTTCAATGCAATGACTCTGCGGTGGCTGTGCGGGTGGGCCTAAGCAGAATTTGAGGCGTGGCAAAAAGTTCACGCTTAAAACTTGGACGATAACTTCATTGTGAAGGACCCGCACACATGGCTTGAGCGGGGCTGGAGGCAAGACATTGAGTTTTAACAAAGTTAGTTAGTGTCTTCCTTCCTTCCGCTTTTTCGGGTGTGCGAGTAGAGTGCCTTGTGTGTGTGTGTGTGTGAGTGTGTGACTTGATATAATGACAAAGTGCACTTTGGCATTATCTTCATCAACGCATGTCTTCCTTTCTGCCGCCAACTTCTTCCTTGTCCATGGCTGTCATCAGGCAGAGCGGCGTCGCCCAAAAAAGTTGCCCGTTTTAATGAATTATGCGTACATTGATAATAATTTCTTGGTTAGTTTCTTCCCCAAAGCTGTTGTTGTTGTCGGAAGCACTCGTAGAAAAGTTTTGCACTTTTAATAAGGCTACGTTTATGGCGGCAACACGAAGAGGACAAATGTCTGAAAGTGGCCCAAAAGGTAAAAAAAAGGCCACCAATTTGGGGAAGATCGGTTCAATGATCCTAAAGTAAAAGACTCCTCAACCTTCTTCCCACCCACTTCTCATCCATTGTTGTTGTCTCAAACTTTGCCTCCATTTAACACACTCAACGAGGCATGCAAATAGGCGGAAGGGCTTTAATGGGTTAATTTGCTTAAATATATTCAATTTGAGCGTTGGTCAGGCATGTTCCTTATGGCAGTTGCAATTTTTGTGCATTGCGGCACTTAATGCAATATAACGCACGTTTTTTTTTCTCCCATTTTTTAATTCGATTTGCTGTCGCATTTCAATTAAATTAATTTCCCGCAGCGGCTTCAGTGGCAGCGCGCGTCGATAAGTGAGACGCCAATGCTCCCCAAAGTATGCAACGCACATAAATAAATGCATACACTTTGAAATAATTGCGTTTTAAGCGCACAAAAACAACTGAAACAAAAAAAAAAGGAAGGCAGTCAGCCGATGCGGTTCCTTTCTCTACTTACCTCGGCTCCATTCATTGCTGAATTAATCATTAAAGCAATTATAACTGACAAAGCGACTGGGGAAGGATTCCACTATAGGACTCACATTTTCAAATTAATGCCTCAAATTAACGGCTCAAATACTCAAGCACGATGGCGCAACTTTTGTAGAGCGCATCCTTCGTCAAGAGGGGAAATACGAGTAGTTATACAATTATCTGTAAATTAGTTTGCGTTTTCAATTTGCCCTTAACTCGCAATTCTGCTGTCATACGGTTTATTACTTTATCTAAATATTTCACTTTTGTGCGGTTAAGCTTTGTTTTCCAGCCTAAGATTAGACAATTGCTTAACATTTTCCTGATTTCACTGAATAAAATTTTGTGATTTTCGGTTATAAAAATGAGAATTTATTTTACATTTACTGAACGACTCCAGAAGTTACAAATAGTCGCAGTCTAAACAAATCAAAAGAAAAACTTAGTAGAGCTATGAAAAGTAGAATGTTTTTACAAATTATTTTTGCTAGATGGATCACAAACGCCTGAGAATACAAGGACAACAAGAACAATTTTACAGACCAAAAGTTATTACTAAGGATGCAACCCTGACAAAGTGAATCAAACATGAAACACGAAATTGATATTTTTCAACTGGTAAAATAAACTACAAGCCCGACTTCGATACACCCGTTTTTCAGGGGAATTAATCCTGTATAGCCGTCTTCTATGTTATTTAACAGAGCATTAACATTAGTGAGAACATTTCAACATTATTTAAGCAACAGAAAACGTGCGTACTACGTATTTTTATACCCTTGCAGAGGGTATTATAAAATTGTGCGGAGGTTTGTATCGCGTTGAAGGAAACATCTCCGACCACATAAAGTATATATATTCTTGATCAGCATGACGAGCTGAGTTCATTTAGCCTTGTCCGTATGTCCGTCTGTCTGTTTCTATGCTATCACCTCCGTCAGTTTTAAAGCTATCCTCAGCAAACTTTGCACGAAGTTTTTTGGTACAAATACGCTGCACATTTGTCGGAACCGGCCGGATCGGATGACCATAGCATATAGCAGCCATAGGAACGATCGGTCGAAAAAATAGTTTTAGTAAGAAAAACTTTTTTGTTTTTTAATGAAAACGTCCTTATCATTGGCATACATTTATTTTATTTACTTTAACACAATTCTACAATGTTTGGTCGAATTCGGATGACTATAGCATATAGCTGCCATAGGAACGATCGGTCGAAAAACTATTTCTAGTGAGAAAAACTTTTTTGTTTTTGATGGAAACGTCCTTTTTATTGGCATATTCTTATTTAATATACTTTAACACATTTCTACAAAGTCTTATCAAAATCGTATGACTATAGCTTATAGCTGCAGTATGAATGATCGGTCGAAAAAGAAGTTCTAGTGAGGAAAATTTTTTTTGGTTTAAATAAGACCGTTCTGGCCGTCCATTCGAAAGTCGGAAAGAGTTGTGTCTATGGCTACACGGCAGGCGCGGTGGAACATGGCCACAAACGCAAGATGGACCCACAGACTAATTCCAAACCTGGAGGAATGGATAAGCAGGACGGAGGGGGAGTTAAGCTTCCACCTAACTCAGTTTTCCACTGGCCATGGAGGATATAGAGAATACCTGCACAGGTTCAAGCACGAAGACACACCGGAATGTCCGGCCTGCCCAAACGAGAACGAAAATCCACATCACGTGTTGTACCGCTGTGTAAGGTATAGGACCAGGCAAGAGTTTGTACCACCCATCGAGGACCTCGTCAGCTACACAGAGGGAAAAAACCGTGAACATTGGACTCAAAATGAGCACATTCGGTTACAAAAACTAATCATGACCGTATTTTATCACTTTAAGATCAATTTCTCACTTCAAGAACTTTTTTTTGAGAACATTTTAAAATTAAAAAAAAAATAAGGTCCACCGTACACTGGTCCGTCCAGTGTCCAGGTCCACTCACTGTCCAAGTCCACTGTCCAGATCCACTGTCCAGATCCACCGCGTCCATGCCGGCCCAGGTCCAGGTCCGCAGTGACATCGCTTGTACAACACCCCACCCGCCTTGGTTATTTATTATTTATTAAATAAATAAAAGTTTTTGTCGGACCTCACTGGGAGTAGAGCCCAAGACCTTTAGTGCGCGCAACGACGGCGGCCGTCGCGACGCTTCGTAGACGGTTAGGCTATTGCCATGCGTCTGAAGACGCACGTCTGAATGCCTACATATACTTTTCGGTGGGGTGGTTGAGGTGAGCTGAATTGTGCTCATTTCAAGAACATTCGGAATATTTGTGCTCAAATATTTGAGAGAACATTCTGTTCACATATTGAGATGATGAAAACTTATTTTCTGACCGCGTTTTTTCCCTCTGTGTACATGCTAGAGTCAGATTCCAACTGGAGAACCATTGGCGAGCTCATTATAGGCATCCAGAGCGATCTGAGAAGATGCGAACGAGAGCGACGCACAACGGAGAGTGCCTAAAATAGGCAACCCATCCCCGCGAAGTAATACTTAACGGTGATCCCGCGGGGAATGAGGTGTGCAGTTGTGAGGGGGTGTATTTAGTACGTAGGCGCCAACGTTGTTGGTGAATCGTGCATACTGTTGATACGGGCCAGCAGTATCTTTTGAAGATTTACATCCCCCCATGGCGTAACCATGGAAAAAAAAACACTCACACACACACACACTCTAGCATACGCACACACGCACGCGCAAACGCGGTAACTGACAATGCAAGGACCCCCCCCCCCCTCTCTCCCACAAGCAAAATTGATTCGTATATAACTTCGGTGTTTTTTGTCCGATCTTATTGATCTTTTCAGAATAGACAGATATTGATATACATAAAGTTTGGAAGATCTATCTTAAAAATTTTGGCTCTGACAGTTTTTTGCGCTTAAAGGGGGGAAGGGGAGGGAATTTTCCAAATCTGAAACAAACTCGATTTGCATCGGGTATTCACCTACATGCAAAAATTTGTGGCTCTAGCTCTTATAGTCTCTGAGATCGACGCGTTCATACGGACAGATGGAGGGACGGACAGACGGGCATGGCTAAATCGACTCGGCTGTTGATGCTGATCAAGAATATGTATACTTTATAGGGTCGCAAATGCTTTCTTCTTCATGTTACATACTTTTGCACAACTTCATGATCCCCCATTTCCCATGGGAACAGAGTATAAAAAGGTGATACCAAATGTAATTTGTTTGTGTAAAACGCCAATTTCTCTCCTCAAACAAAGAATCGGCAAAGCGAGATAAGTAACTCTACAAAATGCTTGCATTATAATATAAAATAATAGTTTTCTAAACTATTTATATTTATTTACATTGCATACTTTGAAGGGCAATAATCTTGGTACCATTTCTGTTTAAAAATGATTAGTAAGTCTAAGTATGTTATTTTGTTTTTCTCCCATTCTATTTTACTGGATTGGCTCAACTGTCCGAATTGTTTTCAGAGGAACAACAGTTCGAAGAAGTTTACTGATATCACCTCTTTTGAAGGAGATTTTTGAGGTCGCTCGTCCGCTTCTTAAGTTTCCAAGACATTCTTTTATTGAAGATTTAAGCCATAATGATCTCCTTCCAGAAATCTCTTGCTTGCTCATTTATCGTTTCGAGTGCGAGTAGCGGGCCGCAAAGGGCCACTACATGCCCATCGCCGTTCTAGTACGCACCAATAATCACTTAATGAATATCTAACCCCGTGTCCACATCTCGCCTAACAATGGTTTTCATATTTCCGTCTACTTCAATTCAGTGGCCAAGTGGCCGCCCGCCCTTCCGCATAACTGTTTAGTCTGTTGCCCCAATGAAAGCAAAAGTCCAAAGTCAAAGTCATATAAACAATGACCACCATTGAGCGTATCTCTGCACCCCTTTCCCCTCCCTTCCCTGACCCACCACCAAAACAAAGTCTCGAGAAGATCGTCGCTGTGGCCGCCTTCTGACGACTCGCCTGGCTGCACTTCATTACCGCTGCACTCAATGCCTGCGGCAACCGCGCCTCTTTTTCTTCCCCCCCCCCCCCAGTTGAACTTCTCTGTCTGATTAACGTGATTTGCTGATGAGTTTTTCGGTGCTGGCTCAAAGTTTTCTTCTCCTTCTCGCGTTTCGGCTTTCATCTTCTGTGGCTTGTTGACTTGTTGTTGCTTTTAATAACTGTGGCAAGCGTAGCATGACGACGATGACAGCGACAGCGACAAACCAAGCCACAAGGTTCTCGAGTTTTTAATTGAAACTTTGCCGTTTCACACGCGTTCAGGCCGAAACTCTGGAGGCGATGGAGACTTGGTCTAGGGGAATTCCAGTTTCAGCATGGGGTTCATCCAGTTCATCTTTGATCTAATTGACGTAAGGAAGTTGTGATGGATTGCATTGTGCATATGCATTGATAATGATACAAATATATGGGTATGGCATTCAAACAGACAGATTTCACACAAAAAAACTCACAAAAACCCACCCAGACTGAAATAATGTGGACTGAACTGAGAGCACAATGACATATCCGCCATACCAACATATACATAGTTGTATCATGTATGTAAAATGGCTTGACACAGCCCCAAAGGGGCCTACAGTTTAACGCCGAATCCGAACGGCAGTTTGAGAAGCTTTTGCATGGCTAATTACTACAAAGCTGGCGCCAACAGCAGAGAGTGGTGACCGGGTGTAAAGTTTATTCAAAGAAAAAATTTTTCATTTGATGTTCCGAGGCGGGATCGAATCCACGACCTCTTGCACACTAGCCGCTGAGCCACCCGGCCAATAGTTGTATAATGGCATGGATCATGATGAAATTAGTATAAGGTGGTCCCGTCCGTAAAATCTCTCCCTTATTGTATGTTGACAAATGAGTGTAAGCCTACTAATTTCATGTGAGTGAGTGAAACGGCCACATTTACTGTGTTTAACCCCTAGACTGGCAGTGGGGTACATTTACAGCCTACTGTAGCAACTAGAGGTCTGCATGAGTGCACTCAATTTGTGAGTAACAATGAGTACTCAAGAATATGACTCCATTTTTGGAATACTCAAACTTGAATGAATTTTTTTTTCGCATTCGGTCACATTGAATGTGAATTTTTGAATATTCAAAACAACTGAGTGTGAATGAATGAAAATAACAAACGAATTTAATGAATCTGTGAAAAGCAAAAACTTAGTGTACTCAGAAAACTCAGTTTTTGTAAAGGCATCTTTAGAAAAGCAACAAAATAATGTTTTCTGGGGGAAAAGTGCAAATAATAGTCTATTTTTTTACTTAAATAACTGGTGAAAATTTTTCTAAAATATTTTTTAATTACAAAATATCCCTATTTTTATTTCCACCAACAAATAAATTAATCCAATGGTAAATGTCTAGTATAGCGGCACTCTCAGAAAATTCCAAAAAATTTTCCTCGATGGACTGCGAATTATGAAGAATTTTCATGCAGAAAAAACGCGGGGGTCATCCATGGATTCTTTTTAAACGAATTTTGAAAATTTGATTTTTTACCTAATAAAACATATTGTGTTTTGAGAAATGTGTCAAATTTAATTAAAATTTAATTGGATTTTTATTGTTCATTCAATAATTCTAATCAAAATGGAGTGCACGAATTGCAATTTTACGGTGTCGAAATTTTTGTCTTTGACGAATATGGAGGTTATTGAATATTTAAAGCGTCACAAATGTTTACTACAAGAAAAAAATGTGGAAATTGTTCTGCTGACTGTAAGATAGCAGTAAAAGATGACGGCAAACTATTCTTTCGGTGCCGTAAACAGTTGACTGCTACAACCATGGGCAATAAAAAGAAAGTCAAGAAACAGTGCAATTTCAATGAAAGTATCCGCAAAAATACCTTTTTTGCTGATTCAAAAGTATCCATACAGGAGATTGCCAATTTTGTCGTATGGGATACAGTTCGCTTAAAAGGTAAAATTAACTTTCTTGAATTGTAGCCTTTGTTTTTCTTCTATTTGTTTACAATTTTTACTTTAAAAGGTGAAATTCAGTTTTTGGAAGACGAATTGGGATGGGCCAGGCAAACAATTATAGACTGGAAAAACTTCGTAAGAGAGGTTTATATAGATTGGTCTATCCGTGAGAGCAGTGGAAAACTCGCGCGATTTTTTGAAAAAAAATTTGTACTTAATTGAGTACAATAAAATATTCATCGATGGATCGCGAATTATGAACATAAAATACATATTAATTCATAGGAGGAAGAGGAAGTGCACGGGGAAGACGACAGTGGATTAGGCCCTTCCTTAGGGGACACCACTTAAAAAAAACGCCCTTCTCTGGCTTACGTGGAGTAGGCCTCATGGGGAAACCACGTTAAAAAAAACGCGCCTTGAATTTTACCTCAATAGGTGGCGTGGAAAAGAGTTCAAAACAGATCAAATAGGTGTAAAGATTTCCTCACTTTCGCATTGAAATTCAAGCAAATGTTCCCCTGAGTCATAGGAAAATAATATTTTTAATATATTTATTTGAAAACACAAACAGAACTCGAAAAGCATATGTGATCAAGCATGTATTTGTATGGGCAAAAATTACAACTTTAAAATTCGTTTAAAAAGAAACCACGGATGACCCCCGCGTTTTTTCTGCATGAAAATTCTTCATAATTCGCGATCTATCGAAGGGAATTTTTTTGGAATTTTCTGAGAGTAGGCCGCTATACTAGACAATTACCAATCCAATTTTCGACAAATGAAAAAAAAAAAATAATATCCACTAAGAAGCTGGGTTAATGCTTTCTTGACAGCCATGACAACAATTCCTGAATTAGGCTATGGATCCAGTGACCATTAGTGGATTGGACCCAACGGCGTTGCCACTTCTCAACACTCCGCTGGCTCGCTTCCTGCTGCTGGGTACCATTGTTCCGTTGATTTGAGACACTCAACCGTGAAGCCCTGTACCTCTCATTTGCTTCAGTGGCCAACTCACTAAGTGGGATCATCTCGGCAATGACCAGCGCAGCATCTTCGGACACCGTACGGTATGCAGAAGAAACCCAGAGCGAACTTAGACGGTACGCCCCACATACGCCTTTTATGTAGGTAGAGAGCTTTATGGAATAGGGACTCTCGTAACACTAGCATAAAGTTGTCTTCTCCCCTGTTTTGGTCC
Source organism: Lordiphosa collinella (assembly GCA_018904265.1). Classification (NCBI taxonomy): domain Eukaryota; kingdom Metazoa; phylum Arthropoda; class Insecta; order Diptera; family Drosophilidae; genus Lordiphosa; species Lordiphosa collinella. The sequence goes on along the minus strand of JAEIFV010000314.1, from coordinate 293,694 downwards.
GCGCGTGTTCAGCATTTTTCTAGCTTAAGCGCTGCCTGATCTTGCTGTCTTCTCTCCGAAAAATGTTCTCAGAACCATAACCTGTTATCCAGCATTTTTTTAAGGTATTAAATGGCTCTTTTGGATTTGATAGCCGTGCCATTAACTCTGACCCAAGCTGATTCCACCTTCACCGCCTCTGCCTTTTGCGCCGCTAGCTTGAGTACTTGAGTAATACTCGCACGACAATATATGCAAAAGGTTAATTTTTTCTTCTCACGTAAGGGTTAAAGCAACGAACAAAAAATTCGAAAAAATTTCGTCCGATACGAGCCTACTCTGTTGACAGCTACCAAGTACTGACAATAAGGGACTAATCGAGAGAGCAGCTCTCATGACGGGACCACCTTATACTTATTACATCATGGCATGGATATATTAATTTCCAACCCCAGAACTTACGATGTGGACTATCTCAACAAGAGTGTGCAATGGCTCCCACCTTTTAGACATATTAAGTGACCAGGATTATTCATTTTACACAACAAATTTATTCAAACCAGTTTTACCGGACGAAATACGGAATCCAAAGGAAGAATAAAACTTTTAACTAGAATTTTGACTGGGCTATTGGGAGGAGACTTGTTGGTTCCAAGCACTATTTTGGATGGGCTACTTATGATGGAAGCGTAGAAGCGACACAGTTGGGTTTTTAGCTGCGAACGGAGGACGAGGATGAGGCGCAGCTTAGACCTTTAGCTTTACTCCGGCTGGGTGGGCACGCGACTGATGACCTCGTCATATATGGCATGACTGAGGGCTCCCAGGGTTGGTGCGTCCATCTCGCGTATGAGGCAGTAGGCGGCGGACAATAGGTTGGCATTCCGGCGAGTGCGCAGCTCATAGCTGGCCGATTGTGGTGGCACGGCCGCCTGCAGTGGACGCGGTTGGATAACATGACGCAACGACATGGCGTCGATCCTGTCCTGACGTTCTTGGGCAGCCACGGCGGCAGCTGCAGCAGCGGAAGCAGCATAAGCTGCGCTCAGGCGCTGATCTCCTCCTTGGGATTCGCGTTGCATTTCGCTTTGGTTGGTGCGTGGCATCGAAATACAGGCCATATTCGGCTCCATGGCTGGCGAAGGAGGAAGCGGCGGTGGTGCAGGTGCTGCTGGTGGTGCAGTTTGTGGCTGCACAGGTGTGCGTGGCGAATGTATCATCCGTCTAGGTGAGTGCTCCAAACTGTCGCCTCCAGCACGCGGCGACGACGGCGACCCTAGATCCAACATAAATGGCGCCTCTGTGGGGTTTTGATTCATATGACGTCGCTGGGTGTTTCTGGTGAAGTCGCTGGCACCACCAATATTGGTTATACCAACGCCATCGCGAGCGCGTTCGGACTCGAATTCCTCGCGAAGTGCCTGGGCCGCCGCTCGCTTGGGATTGGCGGGGGGCTCGACGGCCTGTGGCGGTGCGGCGATTGTGGGTAACGCATAGAACTCGTAACGCAGGGCAGCCTGCAGTTCCGCACTGCATACCTCTATGCCGTCCAGACTCTTTATACTTGGGAGCATGCGCAAAACACTGGCTCTATAGTCCTCCCCCGCCGCCTCCGCAAACGGATTTCCCTCCAGCCCCACCTTCACCAAAGCCGAGCAATTTTTCAAGTAGTTGAGCTCATCGAAATGCCGAATCTCACATTTACGCAAATACAACTCTCTCAGATGATGGCAGTTCTGCAAGCTGTAGAGCGACTTGATGGGGTTGACACTAAGCGAAAGTATCTGCAGCTTCACCATTTCCATACATATGGATATATCCTCTATGTCACTTCCCCAGGCATTAAGGTTGACTACCAAACGATAGTCGGAACATTTTGTTTTGGCCTCTATCAGTTGTTGGGTCAGGCGGATGCCCATCTTGATGATGTGGTAACTGAGGGATGTTGTGTATGTTTGGAACAAGTTCTTCTGAATGAGCGCAAAGCTTACCTCTGGTATTTAAAGTGCTTGAAATAATGGGAAATCGGCGTCGTCTTTAGTTTACGCGATTGTTTCAGCCAAATTTTTGCAGTGAAAAAAAATGTGAAATAACTGATTTTAGAAAATTTTACAAAAGTATGAAGTGTTTGGGTTCAGTGCTTGATGTATACTGAGAAAATGTAACTAATGCCGGACGGGGTTGAAATTTGGGAAAGAAGTTAAGTTCAAGGCCTACTTGGAAATACTTTTTTTTTTTGAAAATTTACCTTCTATATTTTTTGTAACTTTAAACCAAGTCAAGGGTGGCTTCTACTTTTGTTTTCAAGCAGATCCAGAAAATTGGGGGGAAAAAAACACAAAATTTGTAAAAGTGAATGAAATGTTTATTTGGTGCGTTACATCAGTGCCAGCTTGTTTAAGATTATTTTTTTTAAATATGGCCGTTTATTTGTTAGTCCACTCATGGTCAAATGCAAACCTTACTGAGCATTTTTAGCTTTGTCATATGTTACTAATCACGTGTGAGGTGTCAAATAATGTACCCAAAACACCAACCAGCAAGCATCCCATTCCAAATAACTGCCATTTCACAATTAAGCTTTTTGTTTCTTGGAGAGCTATTTCGCTTCCTCAGACTGTTTTTAATTTTAAAAAACACACCACACGCGAATTTTTTAGTTTACAATGAACCAAACTGGTCTACGATGAATCCATAACCTTAACTAAGATAATCGTATCATATTCGTGTCCTTATCTGAAACCTCGAGCCAACTAACCATGCTATTTCCATTTGGAGGGACAATTTCCATTGACAAAATAGAATCAGTGCAAGAATTTTGCCAAGGTCTTTTATTTAGAGTTGTGTGAATTTGAACAACAAAATTAACATTTGGTTCAGCGTTCTTCCAAGACTCCATTAGCTGAACATTAGCACCTTTCACTAGAAGCGCTAGATGCAGGCATACATAATTGCTAACTTTACATTCAGGGGAAATTTCTTTCCGTGCATCTTCCTGGATAAAAGCATCTTTGTACATCCCCAGCTGGACATTTATTACGCTGTCAGAGCTTTGTCTATTTAGTATTTGTATATTTTAAACTCCAGCATGTCATCGTTGAAAAGATCATAATTTTTGCTTTTTCTTCTTCACCTTCGGCCATTTTATCCATGCTTAATTGACCATCGGACGTTTCTGAATGATGCATTTAGAAATCGGAAACATGTTCTTGTTTAAATGGTTCAAGATCTCTTCATGTTCCTCTGCTTTTAAAAAAGTTCTTGAGCAAATGCATATGCAAAGCTTGAAAGAGTGTAAGTAGAATCCGTTTCTGGAATTATAAGAACTTCGGTCCAATAACAGTTTTTCAATACCTATGTGGTGACGGGAGTCGTTGGCTATTTCTAAAACTAATTTAATGCGACTTAAAAATGTTTCGTACTGAGTACAACATGTCGAAAGTGCTATTCCCACCTTGAGGGACATTCGTATGTACGTGTACAATGGTGATCGGGGTATTTTGACAAAAAAATTTTCATAAAAAAACCATTATATCTTTGGAACAAAAAATCCTAAAATTTGGAAATTTTTGTGGAATGCTGGTAGCAAAGTCCGCTTTCAATAATTCTCTAAGTAAGTCCATGGTCAGCTGCTGGGATTCGAAAATTTAATCGAATTGCCAACGGAGGTGGGCGTAAGTATTTTTACAAAGATTTTAAAATTGATATATTCTTAGCACAGGATCTTTAAAGCTGTGAATGATGTATTCTAGACAGGTTTTTCACGCCGAATCGAATTAGCGTTAGAAACTCCATATCTCTGATGGATTAACTGTAAAATTATGGCATAAAATGAAAATGGCTAATTTGTCAGTTTTACTTGGGCCCAATGTGCTAGAAAAAATGTTGTTTTAATAATTTTGATATTTTATTGTTGTTCATACTTTTATCTCTAAAATGTGATTTAAGCCTTATTTATTTCATAAGATTTAAGTTCGTGATCGCTCTGCCAAGTATGGCCGATTTTCATGCAAATTCTTATTTATCGTTTTTACAGTGTAGTTTTTAAAGCAAAACGCACCGTAAACTTAAAAACTACACTTAAACTACACTGGCGCTCAACTAAAATACAAATCTTAATTTAAAATTAATTTAAACTTTAATTCTAATACAAATCGGTTAAACTTGGCAGATCGCTCACTAACTTATATCTTAAGAAATAAATAAGACTTAAATCACATTTTAGAGATAAAAGTATGAACTATACAATAAACAAATCAAAATTATTAAAAACAACATTTTTCTAGCACATTGGGCCCAGTAAAACAGCCAAATTAGCCATTTTCTGCCTAATTTGCAGTTAATCTATCAGAGATATGGATTTTCTAACGCTAGATTCGGATTCGGCGTGAAAAACTTGTCTAGAATACATCATTCATTTAGCTTTAAAGATCCTGTGCTGAGAATATATCAAGTTTGAAATCTTGTCAAAATACTTATGCCCACCTCCGTTTGGACAATTCGATTAATATTTTCTAGTCCCAGAAGCTGATTGTGTGGACTACTTATGAATTATTGAAAGCGGACTTTCATACCAGTATTCGATAAAAATTTCCAAATTTTAGGATTTTTGTTTCAAAGATATAATGGTTTTTTATGAAAATTCTTTTGATCACCACTGTATGTATAAAGGGAGGTCCCAAAAAATATTTTATTTTTATTTTTAAAGGTTTACTGGCACCTTCAGAAAGCTTATAGAGTTAAGTATTTTTGAGATTTTTTCAGACATTTCGGAAGACGTTGAGAGGTCGCGCTAGTCGAATTTTACTAACAAATCGGGAATTCCGTCCTATTTTTGAATTTTACCTATAACTGTCAATAACCACAATTTTCTCAGTTTTGAACTCAGCATACAGGGTGTCCAGAAACTTTTTCGTCAGAACTTTTAAAACATGATAGCTGTTATCAAAAGAAATACTTTTTCTCTTTTAGACCATGCGTCTAAGTCGCCCCGCTTTCGATTTACAACGCGTACTCGACGTAAGAGAATTTCATAGCAACACAAATATTAGCTTTCAATATCACACTACAAACTTTCCCTAAATTTGGAAAATGTCAATTAAATTCCATAAAATAATTTTTGGGAAAACTATTTCACAGAAATTTTCATTAAGAATTATAAACTGCATTAAAACTGCATTTTTATTTTGAGACTTAATAACTTGGAAACGAAGGCACTTCGATTCATGGTGTAAAGAAAAAAATATTTATATTGATAACAGCTATCATGTTTTTAAGGTTCTAACGAAAAGATTCTCGACACCCAGTATAGAAAAAAAATATCCATATTTTACTTTGATGGGCATAAACAATAAGTTTTGGCATTTTCTTCAAAAATGTAACAACGCATCAAAACTTAAAAAATTTTTCTTAAAACCAAAAATTAGTGATGCAAAGATTTTAAACAATTTAAAAATAGGGAAAGTTAACTTCGGCTCGGCCGAAGTTTTACCGCTCTGCAGCTTCCATTGAAAAAGAAAAAAATTTTTCTAAGATTCATTACTTTTCTTTGGGATCTATACTATAAAGATACTGATTTCGATTAAACTCTGGTAAAATCATGGAAAAGCATAATACACAAGTTAATTGCGAAATTTGGAGGCGATCCCATTTAAAACAAAAGTTTGTCTGACTAGAACTTCTTTTTGACCGATCATTCATACTGCAGCTACTTAATCTAAGGTCATCCGATTTTGACCAATCTTTGTAGAAATGTGTCCAAAGTAAATAAAATAAGTGTATGCCAATGATAAGGACGTTTTCATTAAAAAAAAAAATTTTCCCTTAAAAATAATTTTTCGACCGATCGTTCCTCCTATGGGGCTATATGCTATTGTCAAATGATTCAACCAATCTTTGTAGAATTGTGTAAAAGTATATAGATTAAGTGTATGCCAATGATAAGGACGTTTTCATTAAAAACAAAAAGAACTTTGTATGCAGAAGGACAAAAAAAATTACTTTCTTGACAGTAGTTCATTTAAATAAAAGAAACACTTTTGAACAACTCTTGAGCTTCAAAGCAAAGCCAAAGAGTTTTTACTTAGACATGAAATACTGTCAATTAAGTAAATTTAGTCGATTTGAGTACGGGGCTTAGTTGTTAGTGTTGAAAAGACAATCAGTAGGCCATGCAGCTCCCCAAAACAATTCTAGGCAACATAGCAGGCTTTGAGGCTGGGCAAAAATATGCCTTATGTCGAACGTTACACACTTAATCAGAGAGCAAACTGCATTCGTGCAGTAACCACCTCCCTGCTACTTTTTTTCTTCTTTTTTTCTTAATTTATCCGATTTATTTAAATACTAATTTGTTATTTAGCACTTGTCCTCTTTTGTAAAATCAAAAAGGTCCAGCATCAATAGTTCTGCAATCTCTTGGTCTGTAATATCTTGAAGTCAACCCTAGGCCTAAGTGGAAGAACGACTTTTCGCTCTCAGATATCGCAACCTAACCTAACCTAACCTAATATCTTGAAGTTCCTTTTAAACTCGAACGCCTAATCCGAGTACTCTCTTACTTTGACAAATTTAAAGACTTTGGATATAGTTTGAGCCTCAACTGGCAGAAAATAACGCCGTTACGCAAGTCATCGAATGCTTTAATGTTGCACTTTAAAACTTGGATTTAGTTTGAATAGTTTGAAAAATGTTAGAACATCTTTCTTTTATAGAAACATATATCTGAAGCCGTCAAATCCTACCCCCAATCTGCAATGCGGACACATTTGACTTTCTCTTATGTACGATCCAAAGGGAATTTATCGCCAAAAACGTGACCGCAAGGCAGTGACACCAACCGATGGTCACCCGTCGCCTGCCAAGGATCCAGGCAGTTGGTGCAAGTATCACGTTTCTTCAAAGCGTTCACCTCATGAAGCATCTCCGACCCCGCATAAAGTATATACTATATATTCTTGATCAGCATCAACAGCCGAGTCGATATAGCCATGTCCGTCTGTCCGTCAGTCTGTCCGTATGAACGCACAGATCTTGGAGATGGTAAGAGATAGAGGTTTGACATGTATGGGACATATGCTTCTTCTATCTGCAGGCAGATCAAGTTTATTTTCAATTTTGGACACGCCCCCTCCCGCCCCCACAATTTGAGAAAAACGTCATATCTCCCACAGTTTAATAGATAGAAGGTTCAAACCTTCTGGACATATATTCTAATCAAAATTGTTTATCGATTTCCCAAAGGAATCATAAAAATCGGATCAACGGTTCTCGAGATATGATCAAAAGAGTGAATGCTGCAGCAGCGCATTAGCAGCGCTGTTTACCGCTGCCACTGCAGCATCAAATTTTATGTTCGTTTGTACAGAGCAGCGATGTCCAAAATTTGAAAAGGCAGCCACGCGTGGTTGGCAAGCCAAATTCTGCCGGCTTCGCAGCGTCACATATACGAGGTGTGTTCAAAAAGTATCGCGAATTTTGAATTTTCGCGGGTTACGTATATTCGAATTTCGATTTTTTTGTGGCGTTATGTTGGTACTCATGTCTCTCACTTATGCCGACAAGCTCGGCCATTTTGAATGTTCACTTAATTGTTGACAGCTGCTTTGCTTGCACGTGTTTTGGATCGTCTTCGATTTTTACCTATTCAAAAAAAATGGATCAAAGAACCTGTATCAAATTTTGTGTGAAAAACGAAATTAAGTGCGCGGATGACGCTGGCTCGGGAGCTATCTTGGACCGAAGCAACGTTTATCGGTGGTACAAAATGTTCTCAGAAGGCCGAGAAGATGTGAACGACGAAGAGCGTGCCGGACGCCCGAGCACTTCAACAACAGACGAAAAAATTAATGAAGTGGAGAAAATGGTATTGGCCAATCGTCGAATCACCGTTAGAGAAGTTGCTGAGGACCTAAACATATCGATTGGCTCGTGCCATTCGATTTTTATCAATGATTTGGGCATGAGACGGGTCGCCGCGAAATTCGTACCAAAATTGCTCAATTGCGACCAAAAACAGCATCGCATGAACATTGCTAATGAGATGTTAAACTCTGTCCGCGACGACCCAAATTTGCTCCAGAGGGTCATAACTGGTGACGAATCGTGGGTTTATGGTTATGACGTGGAAACCAAAGCTCAATCATCTCAATGGAAGCTGCCGCACGAACAAAGACCGAAAAAAGCGCGCCAAGTTCGGTCGAATGTGAAAGTTTTGCTGACAGTTTTCCCCGATTGCAGGGGCGTGCTGCATTATGAGTTCTTGCCACAGGGAAGAACGGTCAATAAGGAATATTACCTGCAATTTATGCGCAATTTGCGCGAAGCAATCCGCCAGAAACGCCCGAATTTGTGGAAGAACAAAAATTGGCTTTTGCACCACGATAACGCCCCTGCTCACACATCGTTGCTTGTGCGCGACTTTTTGGCCAAAAACAACACACTAATGATGCCGCAGCCACCGTATTCCCCAGATCTGGCCCCCTGTGACTTTTTCTTGTTCCCTAAACTGAAGAGGCCCATGAAAGAACGACGTTTCGCTACGCTTGACGAGATAAAGACGGCATCGAAGGAGGAGCTGAACAAGATAAAAAAATAGGGGTAAGTTAACTTCGGCTCGGCCGAAGTTTTGTATACCCTTGCAGCTTTCATTGATAACAAAAAAGTTTTTCTAAGACTACTTTTTGGACATTACTTTTCTATGGGATCTATACTATAAAGATGTCTGGTTTCTATTAAACTTGATAATGATAAGGAAATAACGTTTTCATTATTGATAAAAGTATAAACAAAAAGTTTTTCAATGATAAGGACGTTTTCATTAAAAACAAAAAATTTTTCTCACTAGAACTAGTTTTTCGACCGATCGTTCCTATGGGAGCTATATGCTATAGTCATCCGATTTCAACCAATCTTTGTAGAATTGTGTAAAAGTATATAGATTAAGTGTATGCCAATGATAAGGACGTTTTCATTATAAACAAAAAAGTTTTTCTCACTAGAACTAGTTTTTCGACCGATCGTTCCTATGGCAGCTATATGCTATAGTCATCCGATTTCGACCAAACTTAGTGAAATCATGAGAAGGGATAGTAAACTAAGAAATACGGACTTTGGAGGCGTTTCCATTAAAAACAAAAAAGTTTTTCTCTCTAAAACTAGTTTTTCAACCGATCGTTCCTATGGCAGCTATATGCTATAGTCATCCGATCCGGCCGGTTCCGACAAATGTGCAGCGTATTTGTACCAAAAGACTTTGTGCAAAGTTTGGTGAGAATAGCTTTAAAACTGACGGAGGAGATAGCATAGAAACAGACGGACAGACGGACAAGGCTAAATCAACTCAGCTCGTCGTGCTGATCAAGAATATATATACTTTATGTGGTCAGAGATGCTTCCTTCTATGCGTTACAAACATCCGGACAATTTTATAATACCCTCTGCAAGGGTATAAAAAAATGATTTTTTGAAGTGCTTCGAAGATTGGAAAAACCGTTGGCACAAGTGTATAATATCTCATGGGAATTACTTTGAAGGGGACAAAATAGATATTCATGAATAAATAATTTTTGAAAAACACACAAAATTCGCGATACTTTTTGAACACACCTCGTACGTATTGAAGAATAATATATTGTTAATAGTTGCGTTAATTCAAGTCAATCCAACATACTTTTGTTCCACGAAACACAACAAGTTTGCGTTAAGAATTGTAGAAAGAATCACAACTAACATTAAACAAACCGATCAGCTGACTTTCAGGGCTGCCTAATTCGCAGTGCTTAAATTTCAACTGTACCGCTATGATTTTTAAGTGTACAAGGTTATACTCTACACTTAAAAAAAAATGTTGAATTTCTGCCAAAATTTTTGGCATTTACCAATGTGCATTGGGAACATCATACCGAAGTAATTTTGAATTCATTACCAAAACCAAACTCTGCCTACCAAATGAAGGGCCCCACCTTGCTTATTTCTCAGTCCACTCCTGTTCAACACAGGCGACAGGTGCGCGCAGGCGCTTCGGGCTTCCATATTGTGAGTGTGCGTATGTGCCTACGTGTGTGTGTATGTATGTACTTATGTCTGTGCCAGTGAGAAGGCACTCGATCTTTGCATGGGGGGGATCGGATCGGTGCGTGCGCAGTGAAGTTAACTCAGCATTTTAATGAGTTGATGTCGTTTAGTTTTGCACTTGACTTTGAGTATTTGAATAGATACGGCCAGATAGCGAGTGAGGGAGACAGAGAGAGGCCCCCCATTTGGTGGTGGGGATGAGGGAGGCCATATAAATTGTGTAATTAAGCGGTAATGCATTTAAATGCTAAGCAAACGCACCTCAGCTATAATTGTGTGTGTGTGTGTGTGTGTGTTGTTTAGCCGCTGCCAACTATTTATGTGCTGACCTTGAGGCATCTACGGCCCCAAACCCCGCTCAATGTCAAGCACTGACCGGCACGATTTTCTTGTTGTTTGATTTGCGCTTCACTTTCGTACGACAAATAATAAGCCAGGTGGTGGTGGAGGGGGATTAGGACATAATTGGACATAAGGTGTGAATTCAAAAATAGTCTGCTGCCACTTTATAGGCTGACAATGATGGCGTTTTTGAAATTTGAGAATCAATTCTCACAGTGTAGAATTTGAACTGGAGGTACCGGGTGAAAAGTTCATTTCAGACGTAACGGAAAACTGCTGCTCGTAGCTTGAAGCCGATGAATTCAAAAGTAAATGCGATTTTTTACATAAAAGCGTCCAAGTAATGGCTTAAAGTTAATTTTGTACCATTGTTTAGTGTATTTAGATACTCTTTACAATCTTACATTCCCTTAAAAATTTGTTTTTTTTATAAACAAACTAATCATTTTTATGAATAGCTTCAATTTTGCAATGTGCCACCCAAATCGAATTAATCGAATCTGCTTGCAGAAGTAGAATTGAGGTTACCTTGGGTCATAACAATTTTGAGAAAACACTGCTTTACTTTGTCCAAATACTTTCGTGACCCACTGCCCACTTCAGGCCCAACTTATAGCCCTAGTCCGCTCCTGTGCAAGACACAGCGAAGTGCACAAAAAATATGATTAATGTCATCAGAGTTCATAGAGTTGATATGAGGCACCTGCCAGCTGATCTCATCTGATCTTATTCATACATACGCAAAAAATGCTTGGCATAACTTTATCACATTTGGCCAAAAATTAGCATATGTCTGCTTGTGTGTGTGTGTGTGTGTGGTCCACCGTTAGCTTAACATAATCAAACTGTTGCGCCACCAATCAAACTTCAGGCGCAACCTGTTTGTGGCGCATTCAAACCGCTTCGAGCCGTTACATCCAACCCCAGCGCCCGCATCGAACATTCTTGTTGTTTTTCGGTTTCTCGCACTCTTCTCAGTCGTTTGCCGGCATTTGCTTGAATCGGTTGAGAGCGCGCGTGTCGCCCGTTTGTAACGTAATTTGCAGTTTACGTAAATATATTTACCAAATTTGAGCGCGCGCGTGATTTTTGTTACAATATTGTTGTTATGTTTTTGTTAGTGGGGCACCACAAGTAAATGGCCCAAGTTTTCAAATCATTTTAACAACAACAAGCAACAGGACGAACCGACGGCGGCGTCGTCGTCAGCTGCTTTTACGCGCTCGCGCGGCATTTTCACGTGTTTCTTGTGTGCTGCTCCTTCGGGCTACCACAACGTTTTCTCTCTCCGTTGTTGATCTGCAAAATAAAAAATATATAGAAAAGGCATTTATTTTTTTTTTTGGTTTTGGTGTTTTCATGGAAAGCAAGAAGCAAAAGCATTTTTTTTCCAAGTGAAGTGAAAAATTTTTGTATATACCAGCAAATGGGAAGAAAATAACAACAACAACATAAAATACATACCAACAAGTGGAAAGAAATTTAAAACCGGATTCGTCGATCACAAGCAGAAAGAAGAAAACCAACGAAAATTGTTTTTGCTGCCCGCGGTCGTAGCGCACACGCACTGAGTCCCAGATACAGGCGATCCTACACACCAACAACAACAACAACAACAACAAAGCCAATAGCAGCATCTGCTGGGATCTTCTCTTGTGCGCCAGCGCGCGCTCTTGTGTGTGTGTGTGTGTGTGTGTTTTGTGTGTTAGGAGGAAACGAAGGTAAGTGCAGAAAAGAAAACATCATAGGCAAAGGGGGGGATCTGGTAAAAGGGGGAAACAAAAAATGCAAATGGAATTCAATTTGATGATTCAAATTCTTGCCAAAATGAAATGAGTCATTCATTTAACAGGTGGGGGGAAACACCAGCTTGGTTGGATGCACTGGAGGATCGTAAATTAGAGTCTGTTTTGTGATGTTTGCAGTTTAAAGTTGTAGTTCGAATCCGCGCAGTTTCTTGGTTCGGGTGCACCCAGTCTGTTAAGTAGATCGTTGCCCATTGGCTCAGGTTCAGAATATAGACGCGTCAGTATATATTAGTTCACCAAATACCTGGGGACTAAAACCGATCGGGAATACGAACTAGTTCGGTTCAGGGCTTCACAGAGTTTCTGATTAGTATTTACATGGTTTTTGAAGCTGACTCTCAAATTATTATACATTTCCAGATCTTCCCTTAAATTTGAGCGGAAAGGAATTATTCCGAACTCCGAAAAATGACAAAATTCCGAATGAATTGTCCGAAATTCTGTCAAATCTCAACACTTAAAGCCCTTCCTTAAGTTTAACGACCCTTATTTTATGAATCTGCACGGAAAGTTATTTTCCGTACTTTTTATGTTACGCCAAAATTGAAAAAAAAATGTCATAAACTAATTTCTGTTCTAGGATTGCCCCTAATTCCAACCAAGAGCAACCCTTAAAGCCTGTACTTAACGCTAAAATCTCGAATTTTGCTTCTGTTTCTCTGTTTAGAAAGTTATGTTTTCCGGACTGCAAGCATCGTCCTTAATTTCGCCGAGTCTCAAGTCTTAAAACCCTTCTTAAATGATTTCTGTTCTTGGATCGCCCTTAATTTCACCCTATCTCAAATATTACAGCCCATTCTTGACTATATCGTCGGGACTTTTCCTTTAATCTGCTCGGAAAGGCATACAGCCATACTCCCATTTCGCATTCGCAAAAGTTTTGCGATTTTAAACCGGGTTTCCAACCTCTAAATCGCAAAACTCTTGCGAATGCCAAAAAGTGGAAGCATGGCGGATAGTTTGGGACTTTTGAAGTTCGAAATGATGTCAAAAACTAATTTCTGTTCTAGGATTGTCCTTAACTCCAAACAAGCTTAACCCTTAAAGCCTGTACTTAACGATAATGTCCCGAATTTTGCTTTCTTTTTTTGGAAAGTGATTTTTTCCGGACTTTCGAAGGTAAGGCAGTTAGTAATGTTGATAAATTCGCATATCTGTTCAAGGCAGTGATGCTGCTTGCCTCTTAAGAAAAGGTGACAGATCGACAAGAAAAAGGGGGAAAAGAGTGACGCCGAAAATTTAAAAAAGGATCAAATTAAGCCTATTTTATATATATTTTATAGATACGGTAGCAGATTCTACATGCAGGACCAGCACCTTCGGTATATCTACAAAACTCTGTTTATATATGATAGCCATAGGTTGCCACGAATCCTGTCGCAGTTGGTATTGGATAAAAATGTAAAAATGTATTCTGGGCAAAAGAGCTATTCACACTGAGCTCATTGCATAACATAGAGTGGAACTGGGGCAACGAGACTTTATGGAATGTCAATCGCATTGCACTATTAGCGGAGCTTAAGAGACACAGACTTACAGAACTCGTGCAGCAAAAATTAGGAAGTGAATGGAGAAATTACCGAGAACTTGACCATACCGTCGGCAAAAAATATGCACAAGTAGATACCCGGGCAGTGTCATGGATTATTAAGGCAAGAAGTGACATGATACTCTTAAATGGAAACAGATTCATTACAGGACCAACTAATAAATGCGAATTGTGCAACACAAATGAGGTAGAGGACATAAATCATTTTCTGGGTAGATGTCCAATACTACGAGAACACAGAATTTTATGTTTTAGCCAACCTGTCTTAAGCCCAACTCAGATCAGAGACATTTTAAATGATGCGAGCAACACTAATTGGAAGGGCTTAGTAGAGTTTCTGCAACAGCCACCCAGTAACAACACAAATAATATAAACTAAAGAAATTTGGTGGGCCCCTAATCCGACACTAGGTCCCAACGATCCTGTATCTCGCGAAGAGCGGGGAAGCAGGGTGTAGTAAGACTTTTTGTATGGTATCTAGGGAACCCTCAAATAAAATGAAACAAAACTCAACAAAGTAATAGAAGCGAATTCTCCGACTGACGACATATAGTCAGAGTCGAGTACTATTTAAAACCTCTAGCAATTAAATATGTTATATTTTCTTTTGGAATTTTTTGTATAAAGCATGTGTATAATTGGTTTTAAATAAATTTATTATTATTTATTATTATTATTATATATTTTATATTATATATAGATTTCGCACTGAATATACTAAAGTGATTATATTAATTGTATGTCAGCGTCAATAAAATCTTCGCCCTCAACGTCTTCTGTATTGGTAAAAGTTGAATTATTAGGGCCAATCATTTTCAAATATTTTTCGGGCAGCTCATAAGTATTGCAGCAAGCATTACCCATCCGACAATTTCTCGTATGTTCCCGGACCTACGAGAATTACGTAAGTTTCTCTAAAAATCGAAGTCCGCTTTTTGTTAGAATGCGAGCTTCAAACGGACATCAGTTATTACGATAGTTTCCCTTAAGGGGGTCTTCTCATTCAAAACCCGTTTTTTGGACCCTTTTTAAAAAAATTCTTATTTGAAAACGCAAAGAATAATTGAAAACTTTTTTTATTTATTGTATTACAAAAGGTTCAAAGTAAATAAAAAAATTTTTTTGCCTCGATACGAGGGCTGTTCAAAAAGTAATGAGACTTCAAAGTTGGTGGTGAAAAAAAAGGTGTCGTCACGGCGGCCACGATTCCGGGTCTCCGGAGCGTCCGAAATGAAAAAAAAAACGGGGTTATAATCAGTATAGATGTAATTCTCGGCTGAACCTCAAACTTAATTTTGTGATTTTTTTTGACAAAATGGCGGGCATTCAAAAAAAAAATTTCAAATTCGGGCTTTTTTTTGTAGTTTAGTGTAAAAAAAAAAATAGTAAAAAATTTTTTAAAATTATGGTCGAGGTTCAGCCGAGAATGGTGACAATTCTGCGTCGATTCCACTTTGTTTCATGAAAATCGGTTCAGTTGAACTGGAGATATCATGGCCGCCAGTTCGAAAAACGTGGTTTCGAGATAAACGCGTTTAAAGTTTGAAGTAATTTTTTGGAAAAAAAAAAAAAATCAAAAATGTTTAAATGCAGTTTTAAAGAGCTGACAATTCTCCGTCGAATTCACTTTGTTTCATCAAAATCGGTCAGGTAGAACCGGAGAAAACTTAACGCATAGGTCAAAATACGAGGGTTTAAAAAAAAGTTGCTCAATGAGAAGACCCCCTTAAGTTTGCAGTTGCTTGGGAATTTAGGTCACATTGGGTCACTAAAAGGACTATATCTCCTAAACTAATTCGAGTTTTCGAAAATCCTTTTGGGGGGATATTTTTGAATATCCAAGCTATAAATAAATGCAAAAAAAAAAGTCGAAAAAAAAAGTTGCTCAATGAGAAGACCCCCTTAAATTCAAAATCCGTTTTTCCTTACAGTTTCAAACGGAAAAGCTTCAGTTTTCGATCCGTTTTTGACCCGTTTTTGCTATCGAGAAATTGTCAAAAACGGATCCGAAAACGTGTATCGAGAATTTACGTTTTGCTGATAAAAACTGAGCGACAGCTAATACTTTTTCGAACCGAAAACGGAACACGTTCTTGAACGTTTAGTAAAAGAAAAATTCTTGAAAATAACGAAAACGGATCCGTTCTCGAGGTCGATTGCTTAAAACATATTTCGTCTCGACGGTCAGGCATACATATTTATGAACCAAACTTTGTACCAAACTCTTGCCATCAAAGCTTTTAAGAAACGGTTAGCGAACCAAAACTCATGCATCACAGTTTTAATAATTTCCAGCCTTAATTTCGCTTCCCCACAATTCATTCAAACATTTCACTTAATCACGCAAACACAATTCCATAATCTCTCGTCAAATCCTCATTATAGTTTCTTTTCTCTTTATGACTTTTGCTAATTGCAATTTCAATTGAAAATGTAGGTGAAAATCGTGCTTCGCCCAAAGGGAGTCCACCCCAAACATGTAAAGAAATAAACTAATTAAACGAAGAAATTGTTGATGTATTTTTGATTGCCTCTCCATCAGATCTTAGATTTATGTCTTTATTAGAAAACAGAAAAAAAGCGGGCAAAAAGCTATTGGATTTGCTTATTGGTTATTTGATATGCGACGTTAATGAGGTGCTGCTCCTCCCCGCCAGCCTAGGCTTCACCTCCAGCTCTCATTTCACAGACACATTGTTCGTGATTTTTTATATAAATGCCGCTGTTTCCGCATTTGAATTTGCATTTCGACTTTAATTTCGCCTATAAGCCGAAATTTGAGGCAATTGAAAGTGTGAAATGAGCTCAAGAAATGAACTTTATGGATAGCTAGAGTTCTAATTCCCATGAAACATTTTCCTTTTGCTGATTTATGGTAAAATGTGCCTATTATCTTTTTAGCCGTTTCTTTTTTTTTTTTTCAATTGTCTGAAATAATTTTATATATTTAGCTGCTGGCTTTTAGCTCTGTGGCTGGGTTTTTGTGCGCGCACTTCTCGAGAAGCTCACGAAACGCAGCGGATGAAACCAAAAAAAAAAAAAAAAAACAGAAATGCACAACGTTTCGTGTGGCACGATGTGAGAAGTAGCAAATACATAAATGGGGATGCGGTGAGGAGATGCGAGGATTGGAGGAGCGGCATGGCATTTATATATAGAATTGCAATTGGCGGTGGCGGCAACAATGCGAACACTCAGACAGCAGCAGCCAAAACCGCAAAAGAAGTAGGCGATAAAGTAAAGAGACTCGAAGGCAGAAAAATCCACTGTAAAATCTATTAAATGTGATCGAAATTTTGAACTAGTTGAGGTAACCAAAGCAGTTAAAAGAGAAGCATTTAATCAATGAAATAAATTTATAATTGAAAGTCAACCTTTACAGTTTTTAGCTCTGAGTCTGCAGCCTTAACCTGTGGAACAAGCTTTGGTTAACATTTTAATCACAACTTGTACAATTTCAAATCCCTAGGGCTGATTTAATACTTAGCTGAGCTGATGGAATGTCTATATTAGGGCTAAAAACTTTTCTCCATTGATTCAACCCATTGGATTCTTTGGTTCAGGGTTCAAGTGTAAGTTTATGGACTTACACACCCGGTCACCCTTCACTGCTGTTGGCGCCGGCTTTGTAGTAATAAGCCATGCAAGAGCTTCTCAAACTGCTGTTCAGATTCGGCGTTAAACTGTCGGTCCTTTTCTCTTGTGCGAAAAATTACAAGGACACAAGCCATGAGATTGAGAGGAACTCGGGTTTGGCCCTTCTTTTCGGACCTTA
Organism: Lordiphosa collinella; assembly: GCA_018904265.1. Lineage (NCBI taxonomy): Eukaryota > Metazoa > Arthropoda > Insecta > Diptera > Drosophilidae > Lordiphosa > Lordiphosa collinella. The sequence continues at coordinate 276,166 of JAEIFV010000314.1, read as the reverse complement.
CTTTTCTATGGGAGCGATACTATATAGATGTCCGATTTCGACCAAACTTAGTGGAATCGTTTAAAAACAAATTGCAGCTATATGCTATAGTCATCTGATTTTGACAAATCTTTGTAGAATTGTGTAAAATTTTATAAAATAAGTATATGACTATAGCATATAGCTGCAGTATGAATGATCGGTAGTGAGACCGTCGTTCTCAGTTCAAGAAAAAACGGTATTACCCTACTATTGAGCACGAAAAGACACGTTTTCGGTACATTAAGAACGGATTATTTCTCTGGGTGTAAGATCGGACAATAAACACCGAAGTTATATACGAATCAATTTTGCTTGCGGGGGTCTTGCATTGTCAGTTATCACGCGCGGCCGCATGCCATGCGTTTGTGTGTATGTTGGAGTGTGTGTATGTGCTTTTCTGTCTATAGAGTCGAAAACCGCACTAAAATCGACGAAAAAAGGATACAGTTTTCTTCCGCTATCTAGGTAGGATCTGGCGATTGTGGAGAGGCAAAATATGTTATCCACTGTAGAGTATCCTTTTCGAAAGAATGTCTTCATCTGAGATCCATTCGGTTAGACGTTGGAGGAGCAACGTGGAGAAGACCTTGGCGATTGAGTTTTGAAAAGTGATACCCCTAGAATTTCTCACATCTTTTGGATCGTCCTTTTTAAAAATGGGGAATATTATGCCCTTTCGGAAGCTGTCCGAAATCCTCCCCGACTCAAACATCTCGTTGAAGGCTTTCGTTAATTTCTGTAGAAACAGTCTTGATGCGAAACGAACAAACTCTGAGGGAATGCAGTCTAGTGAATATAAAACAAAATAAAAATGCCAAGACAAAGGGTGCAGCAAGCTTTAAATAAGAAAAAAATTGACTGGGCCCTTCAAGAAATAGTATGCCAAATAGCTGCATCAAAAAGGAAAATTAAAGATAAAGGAAAGTTAATTCCGGCTCGGCCGAAGTTTTGTATACTCTTGCAGCCTCCATTGAAAACAAAAAAGTTTTTCTAACTGAGACTACTTTTAGGACATTACTTTTCTATGGTACCTATACTATGTAAATGTCCGATTTCGACCAAACTTTGTGGAATCATGGAAAAGCATAACAAACTAACAATTACGAAATTTTGAGGCGATCCCATTTAAAACTAAAATGTTTTTCTCACTAGAACTTCTTTTTCGACCGATCAATCATACTGCAGCTATATGCTATAGTCATCCGATTTTGATAAAACTTTGTAGAACTATGTTAAAGTATATAAAATAAGAATATGCCAATAAAAAGGACGTTTTCATTTAAAACAAAAAAGTTTTTCTCACTAGAACTAGTTTTTCGACCGATCGTTCCTATGGTAGCTATATGCTATAGTCATCCGATTTCGACCAAACTTAGTGAAATTGTGGGAAGGGATAGTAAACTAAGAAATACGTACTTTGGAGGCGTTTTCATTGAAAACAAAAAAGTTTTTCTCAGTAAAACTAGTTTTTCGACCGATCGTTGCTATGACAGCTATAAGCTATAGTCATCCGATCCGGCCGGTTCCGACAAATATGCAGCCTATTTGTACCACAAGACATCGTGCAAAGTTTGGTGAGGACAGCTTTGAAACTGACGGAGGAGATAGCATAGAATCAGACAGACGGACGGACGGACAGTCGAACAGACGGACAGACGGACAAGGCTAAATCAACTCAGCTCGTCGTGCTGATCAAGAATATATATACTTGATGTGGTCGGAGATGCTTCCTTCAATGCGTTACAAACATCCGCACAATTTTATAATACCCTCTGCAAGGGTATAAAAAGTAAATGGCAGGCATTGATGATTGCTCAAAATAAATATTTCATTCACTTAGCAAATTTTAAATTGTGGCCACTTATTTTGCCATTTCTGCATCTTTTAAAGCATCTTATTATATATCTAGGTTTTTATTACATTTTCTACATTTTCCTCATGTTTTGTTTTTTCGTTTTCCATCTTCTTCCTTCTATGTGCTGTCTTTGTTTTATTATTCCATTTAACAATCTATCGCGCTGTCTTTTTCACATTTCCTTGCTTTGAAGCTGCATTGTGATTAATTCTTATTTCATTAATTTCTTCACATTTATAACAATTAACTTTAAGAATTTTTTGTTTTTTTTCAAATCAATTTATTAAATCTAATTAAGCCGAAAACAAAATTACTTATTTAACATTAAAGAAAGTTGATCACATTTATTAAAAAGGTTCAGAAAACTCATTTTTTTTTGTATTAAAATTTATGAGGCATCTTTAATTAATAAATAATTGTGCGATTTGCTTAATAAATACAGGCGTCATTAATTTTTGAAAGCAATTTCGTTTTAGCTGTGAGAAGTAAGAAAAAGCAATAAAATATTTGAAATTATTGTTAATTTGTTTCTGAGTTGCTTCATTTATGTAAAGGGTGTTCTTTTTGGGGTTCTTTTTAAGCACAGAAAGTTATTAAACAGATCCATTAGGACTGGATATTAACTTACATCTCTTGCAAAGGGTATTCTAATTTTGCCCAGAAGTTTGCAAAGCATAGAAATATTTATTTTCGACCCCATAAACTATATATATTCTTGATCAGGGCGACGAGCTGAGTCGATTGAAGTTCGTCCGTCCGTCTGTCTGTCTGTTTCTAAGCCAACTAGTCTCTCAGTTTTGAAGCTATCGAGCTGAACTTTTGCACAGAGTCATCTTTCTACTGCACGCTTGCTAATATGTCGGAAACGATCGGACCGGATGACTATAGCATATAGTTCCCATCGGAACCATTTTTCGAAAAACTATTTTAGTAAAAAAAAACTTTATTGTTTTTAATGGAAACATCTGTGAACTTTGCTTTTTCATAATTCTACGAAGTTTGATGAAAATCGGACAACTATATGATAAAGCTCCCATATAAAAGATATGTCTGAAAAAATGTCTTAGTAAGGAAAACTTTTTTGGTTTTAATGGTATCGTCATAAAATTTGGTATTTGATTGTTTAGTATGCCTAATTTTCACCTAATTTTACAAAGATTTGTCAAAATTTTTCGAGATCGGACAATTTAGTCATATATATGTATCATATACATGTACATTTGAACTTAATTTCTAGACCAAATTTGTTCGCTAAATCGTGAATCTTTAGCGAAAGTACAAATAGAAGCAGGGCTAAAAATCTTTTTTTTCATATCTTTTTGTACGTTTTTCAGCTCCGTTGGATGAAAATCTAAGATCAATCTAAATTTAAATGAATAGCAAATGGATACCAAAATCATCCAATGGATACCAAAATCATCAACAACTGTCCTTTCTTTTCTGTGTATACATTTATCATGTTCCTTACCTGAACCACAATTTAACACAACTTTTTGTCTGAAACAGCTTGGATTCAAAAACTAGCATCGAACTTTTATATATAATTTTTTTGATTGTATTTTTTTGGGACTTTTTCTTGTCTATCTCAAATGCTTTTGTATATTGGATGTGACTGTGCCAACAAAAATAAAGCAGAGCAGGTCTGATCCGCGATCAGAACCTTGGATCTGGTGCAGATATTTTGAGGTTGGCAATCTGTTAAGCTTTATTTACATGACCTGATCACTCAGCTAAGTTTTCGTCTGATTTGCTGTCAGCTCGTGTTATCAGGCGTCTGAGTAGCAACCTGACCTGCACTGCTGAGTGATCAGGTGAAATAGAGCCGGTTCTAATTGACCTGACCGCTCAGCTGAGCAGTCATAGGGTTGCCTAGTTAAATAAAGTGTGCCAGCGTTTCCACTTCCTGGCTGTTCATACAATCGATATACGATTTTTATCGATTTTTATCAGTCGGTTTAGTTTTTTGTGTATCAAATTTAGTGTTTTTGTTTTGTATACATTCTTTTTCGCCTCCATAGTTATTTAGTCCTGCATTTACCTTGACAGGACGTCAATTATTATTTTTAATACTTCTTTATTCATTTGGTTTTTTTATCTTGTCTTTTTCGTTTATGTAAACAAAGAAACGTCACAATATTCATATAAGCTACAAAGATGATTTCCATGAACAAATGGTTCTGTAACTGACTCAACTGAGGTTCTGAGGTATGAGTAAATGCTGAACTGAGTGTTTTGACACTCAGGTCTACCGAAAACTCAGCTAAGCGATCAGGTCGCGTAAATATAGCTTTAGTATATTTATACACAGTGGCCCTAGGAAAAATCCTGCATACGCCACCGTATATACATCGACCGAACCGTTAACTATAACAATTTTGAGCACGCCTCAGAATTTTTCAAAAAGCATTGTTTCGTAACAGCTTCTAAGATGAGCACAAATTAATAGTTTGGTTCCCTAATTGAGCTTGATAATGTTAGCATTTCCAAGTCTTAAAAGTTTGCCCACATAATCCTTTCAAATTGCATTACTGGTATTGTTTTTTATTGGTTGCAGCTGAAACTGTTTGGCGGAGGTGTTAAGCAAAAGTTCCAGTCCAAATATTGATAACATTGGCCATAAAAGACAATACCCACCAAGACAAAACAAAAACTAAACAAAAGTTTTCAAAGCCCTGATTATTATTTGTATTTTCCATGTCGATTGTGTGTGTGTGTGTGTGGGGGGAGGAGGGGGGGTTAGGAGAGCTTAAAGCTACCAAAATTTAACAATTTTCTTGGTTTCGTTTTTTAACATATTTTTTCCATCTTTGTTTCGCTTCGATACATTTGCATTAATCCAATTTGTTTGGCGTTGTGTGCGGGTGCTAATTCAATTAGCGGCATTAGTGGATGGCGGCTGGCGAATGCCGGAGAGGGGCAAAGTTTTTTACATTTCGCAATATGTTTTAGTTGATATTTTGTGCACTAACAATATTTTTATATGAAATTAGCGCGCGAGAGGGAGAGAAAGCACGAAACGAAACTAAACCAAAACAAAGTGCAATGCCATCAGCATTTGCTTTTGCTTTTTTTTTTTTTGCTGGCGCCAACCTACAAAGATGCTAGCAAATTCTCTTCTAGTCATATCCAATACACAAAGCAGGCTCACCAGGTTTACATGATGTCTGGTAGTTTTTTGTTGTGTGTCGAGACACACCTGCCCGAGGGCAATCAGTCAGGTACGCGTATATAAAAATGTTTGTTGACCGATTTGCATTGATTTACATTGATGACTTTGTTGGGTGGGTTTTTTTTTGTAGTCGGTTCAGTAGAGCAACTCTAGAATTGAAAGAGAGAACTATGCTAGCTTTCCATTTTTTAAATTTTTGCAAAAGGAGAGGAAAGTCTTTTAATATAACTCCAAAATTGACGGAGAAAACCCAAAACACAGGACAAAAGTGGGGTATTTTTTTTTTACTATTTTGAACCTCTTTTATGACATTTGCAAAACAAGGAAACATTTTAAGATCATTTTAAAATTCTTCCGGCAATCATCACACAGTACTCGTACTTTCCTCCATTTACTGAACCGCTGGCATTTTCTTTTTTTTTTGAAAATGTACGGTCCAGTGATGCCTGATAGCAGCACTCGGTAGGCACTCTCCGCATACGGGATGGTGTATAAATGTCTAATAAAGTGAAACTGGTGCCAAATTTGGTCACAATAGCTTGAATCGCCCAATCATATTTCTCACAGAGCCCGAATTTTAATAATTGTTTGATTTTTAGTCTAGTCAACAAAAATAGCACGAGTTTTTATACCCTTGCAGAGGTTAATGTTGTATTAACGCATAAGAAGGAAACATCTCCGACCACATAAAGTATATATATTCTTGATCAGCATGACGAGCTGAGTTGATTTAGCCTTGTCCGTCTGTCCGTCTGTCTGTTTCTATGCTATCTCCTCCGTCAGTTTTAAAGCTATCCTCACCAAACTTTGCACAAAGTCTTTTGGTACAAATACGTGGCGGATGGTCGGAACGGATCTATAGCATATAGCTGCCATAGGAACGATCGGTTGAAAAACTAGTCTTAGAGAGAAAAACTTTTTTGTTTTTAATGGAAACGCCTCCAAAGTACGTATTTCTTAGTTTACTATCCCTTCCCATGATTTCACTAAGTTTGGTCGAAATCGGATGACTATAGCATATAGCTGCCATAGGAACGATCGGTCGAAAAACTAGTTCTAGTGAGAAAAACTTTTTTGTTTTTAATGAAAACGTCCTTATCATTGGAATACACTTATTTTATATACTTTTACACATTTCTACAAAGTTTTATCAAAATCGGATGACTATAGCATATAGCTGCAGTATGAATGATTTGTCGAAAAAGAAGTTCTAGTGAGAAAAGCTTTTTAGTTCTAAATGGGATCGCCTCCAAATTTCGTAATTAACAGTGTATTATGCTTTTCCATGATTTTACCAAGTTTGGTCGAAATCAGACATCGATATAGTATAGATCCCATAGAAAAGTAAGGTCCAAAAAGTAGTCTCAGTTAGAAAAACTTTTTTGTTTTCAATGAAAGCTGCAAGGGTATACAAAACTTCGGTCGAGCCGAAGTTAACTTTCCCCTATTTTTATATTTTGGCGGCTATTTGTAAAAATAAGAGCATCTTCTAATAGGGTGACTTCTTTTGGCCCACCTTGTACTTTATGGGGTCGGAAATGTTTCCTTCTCCCTGTTACATACATTTGCACAACTCCATGATCCCTCTTTTTATGATCCCCATTTTTAATGAGAACAGGGTATAAAAAGGGGAAAAAATGGATTTTAAATTGTAGTTTGATTGGAATTTGATAGCCCTTACTTTTGAATCTGTTGAGCTCTTGATTCAAGAGTGAACGATCTTACTCTTGAACCTGATGAGCTCTTGAAACAAGAACGAACATTCCTGATTGTTGACTATGCTCTTGATTCACGAATGAGCAATGTTGCATTTGAAATCGTGAATTTTTCCATTTGATTTGAGAATGTTTCGTATTTGGTTCAAGTATTTAAACTCTTGGGTCAAGAAAAACGGTATCCAAAATGCATACTTGGATCAAGAATTTCACTTTTGGATTAAGAATTTCCATTCTGACATCAAACATTCTTCATCCAAGTATGAAATTCTCTATTTTTTCTCTGAGTGAATTTGCCAAACTATGTATTTCTCTTTTTATACCCTGTACTAGAGTGACTGCACGCGCGATTACGAGTGAGTAATCTTGTAATCGGCAATGTGAAATCGTGTTTTCTAACAATTGCATTTTTGTACCATGTATTTTGTGTTAAGTTATTGTTTTCCTATGTTCCTCAGTACAAAACGGAACTGAGCAAAACAGATTAAAATGTTGAGAATACTAAAGTTATGGTCACTTTTTTACCAGCTCGTAGAGATCTGGATCCTGTTATTGTATCATAAAGAAAACATTTTCTATTTAAGTGCCGATCTACTGCGTAGATTTTAGAACCTTAGACTAAGACTTGTGACTAAGTGATCTTTAAGGGTATTTCAAGTAGCTCTCATTTTGCATTTGCCATTTCTTAGGTGAGAAGATTCCCACTTTCTTGACCCTGAATTGCATTTGCCTAGCTCTACACATTTTAATTATTTCAATAAGCAGCAGACACATGCGTCTTGTCAATGATAGCTTTCTGGACTATCTCACAGGCTTAAAATTAAAGCAAGGGAATCTGAAAAAAAAGAGGGGAGTTTCTCTCTTGCAACAACATGGTTGTAGGCCCGGGAGCCATACAATAACCATAGCAAGTAGATTAATTCAAGAGTGCCCCTCATTAACATCACACAACCTGACAACAATGCAGACGACGACGACGACGACGAAAAAGATGATGATGAACCAGCCACTACATAACCCGCTTGATGAGGATGATGATGATGATGATGTTGCTGCTGTTGTTTGTTGCGTGTTTGTTGTCTTTGGGCAAAACATGCGTCGCATCGTCGTCGTCGTCGTCGTTGTCTGCCCCCCAATCCCACTTGAACGCCATAAGTAATTCCTCCTCTGCGGCATCAGGAATTTGTTTAAGGCATCAACAGCAGAAGAAACCGGTTACTTTTGCATACACACAATATATCTTCTTTTGGCTTCTTCTGGTTGCTGGTTGCTTCTCTCTTTCTTTCTGCAAGACCTTAGCTATTATTCCACCAAAAAAAAAAAAAAAAACTTTCAATCAATTTTCTAGGCGCCCCTCTTCACCCACAAAATCTTTGAAAAAAGTTGCTTCCGCATAGCGGACTTGGAGTCAAGAATTGTAATCAACTGCCTGTGAACCGAGAGCCAACAGTTTCACAAGAAGAAATTAAATTGTAACAATCTCGATGTAGAATGATTAAAAAACACTCCTAGTTACTCGAAATGCCAAACCAAACTAGAAACCAAACAAAAGTCAAATGCAAGAACAAACAATTGCATGCACACAGGCCCATTGAGCGCACACATATGGCACCAAATTATTCACACCTTCTCCCACTCCCACCGGCCACGCCCACTTGAGACGCACACGTGTAGCAAGCGTCACGAAGCCGCCGACAGCGCATTATTATTTTAATTACACACATACAAAAAAAAAGAAGAAGGAAAAAAAAATGAGAAATAATCATAATATGAGACTCCTCCAAACTCGGACTCGAAGTGCGAGTGCGAGACTGCGAATGGAGAGTTGTCAAAGTGCACTCCAAGCGACAAAAGGGCGACATAAATGCGAGACTCCTCCACTCCCCCTCCCTTTCACTATTTTACCAAGTGGAACGTGGTCCTTGCCTTGCTCACTCCACACACGTGTTGCACAGCTGTTGTTGGCAACAACTTGAAAGGGCAAACACAAAAGTTGGCAAAGCAAGAACTTTGTCAGTGCAGAAAAGTGTAAGAAATGTCTGGGAAATAATACAAAAAATCTTATGGGGCGGGTTCCTTTCGAAGAAAGTGTTATTTACTAATCAGATTTCAGAAAGATCGAATTGTTTCTAAGGTCCTGGGTTCGGTTCGAGGAACGCTTCCTAAATCATTGCATTCTTTTTGGGACTCTACCTTTTAATGTTCTTTTTTACGAAAGGAATTGATGGATAGGTAGAACAGGAATGCGAACCACTCGGAAATAAGAACTGGTTCGTTTCAGTTGTTCACACAGTTTTTAAACCGCCGGTTCGGTTCACTAAAGGGTTGCCGTTGCGGTTCGGTTTAGTGGTTTACTCTTAATTATTTAAAAGTGATGTTTGTTATGAAACCTCAACCGAGCTTAAAGCTAGTTGCAATTTTGTGCTATTTGTGCATTTGGAATTCTCAACTCTTTATTCGCCGCCTGGGTTATTTAAGTAGGATTTGCAAATGACTTGTTGGTGTGACTGCAGCTTTTTCCGTTTCTGAATTTCATATATTGACTTTTTGCATACTTACGATATTGAATTTTTAAAAAACATTTGAAGAGCTTTGAAATCATTATAAAAATCTTATATTCGGTTTTCGTCCAGAAGGATTTCACATTGAAATTATTAAATTGGTTTCTCCGAGAGATACGTCGCATTGCTGAATCGAACGAAACAAATACATACCGTATCCTTACAAACGTTAACTGTAGCTTAGGAAAATAGTCCCCTAGCTAATCTTGGATTTAGGTGAAGAAGCACGACTGAATATTAAGAATGGAGGGAAGGATACTCACACAAATCAATTAGCAATTTACAAAAAGAAATGCAGTCTAATGACAGGTATAATAAAAGGTCGGTGGGCTTCACATTGAAATATGTGAGGGATGACATGTTTCAAAATGGTTGACAAATTATTCAATCTGGCATCGGTAAAGATCAGTTCGAATCCTAATTTATCGAAAAGTTGGATAATTCTTAGCTTATAGAGTCGATAAAATATCTCAAAACTACAGGAATCATTGTCTAAAGCAGCGATGTTCCTCCATAGCCCCCGGGTCCGAGCGCAATCGGCTATTTACACGCACACAAGCCGAGCCCATGCCGAAGTCGGCCGCATGAGCTTAAGCAGCGCTCTCTTTGCTTGCATTCGATGCCCAGACGTCGAGCAGGGCAGTTCAAAGCTGGGCTGTGCCGCTTTGATATCGCACACCAATACACTCTCACTTTTTGGCCTCGCTCTTCTTGAACATCGCTGGTCTAAAGATAGGCGCTTCTCGTCTTTAAAATCGTCAGTGAAGTGTACCGAACCGAATCATTTTAATTTTCAGCATTTTTTTAAACCCACCGGTTCGGTTTATTTTTCGGTTCAAAAAGGCAATTCGGTTAGGTTCAGAACCGGTTTGCATCCCTGAGATAAAAGAAGAATCCCCCTTATACAAAAATTGCTTGTAACATTTTCTTGAAGAAATGACTTCAATTGTTTTTTGAACCGAACCTTAATCCTAAGATAAGTACTCGTAGTTCTGTTTAGCAGATTCGGTTAATGGTCCGGTTTAAGGCCAATAGCCGACCCAATTCTTCACCGCTCCTTATTTATCTAGCTGTTTAAGGCAAGTACCCACGTTGGATTGCTTGAAGAATCCAAAAAAACTCCTTTTCTGTTCTCGGAGGTTATTAAAAGTAACTTTGATGGATAACATAAGACTTCTATTGTCGAAATTTCCTAAGTTTGCCGGAAAAATATTTTCTTCGACTTACACTGCACACAGTGGGCTAAAATTGTCCACGCCCACTCCAAACAGACGGCTTAGCCTAGAGCTGAAGATTTTCGCACAACTTCACGTGGGAATGTAGGATGATTTTTAAAATCCCCAAAACCCAAGTGGGTGCACTTGTACAGCAATTATATCAGCACTTTCATTTCCAAAATATTTCATAGCCTTGCATACAAACGAAGCATCTCAAATCACATAAGGCGTATGCACATAGAAAAGTTCAAATTTAATTAAATGAATCCTTTTTGAACGATTTCTTTTCTGTTTGCAGCCCTGAATCACACCAACTGTCTATTTCCGCATCTTCGTGATAGTTTTTGCAAAATTTCGCGATTTTTTGGACACCAATATGTCGCCGCTGGGCCTCTCTTTCAGTAACAACTTGTCTCCGAGCTTCTGCTTTCACTGCTGTCTCAGCAGATTTCTGGAATACGATGTGTAGCATAGCAAATTACTGTTGTCGATTGCTCGCCTGCCCTGTTGCTTTACTTGTTTATCGCTCCAAAATAGAGATTGTTGCGCAATCTCAGCAGCTCTCTGGGATGCGATGTTCATAGCAAATTGCTGGCGTCGATTGCGCGCCTGCTCCGGCTTTTTTTTCTGTAGCTCTCAACCTGGCGTGCCGCTTAACTTGTTCATTGCGCCGCGCTTGCGATTATTTCGGAGTCTCAGAAGCACGCTGCGATGCAATATGTTCAGCAAATTGCTGCCGTCGATTGCCCGCCCGTTCTCTGATGTTTCGGCTACTTTTGACGGCTTACCTGTTGCATTGTCCTGAGCTTTGCTTTGCGAAGAAGTTTCTAGACTTCTCATTACACAAATAAGACTTTCGTTTTCCAGGCATTTTGTAGAAAATCACAAAATTAAAATTTAAGAGAAGTTGGTTTCTTTCTTAACTCTTACAGTTAAAGCGATTTCGTTTGATCGTATGATCAAACTATATATGAAACTTAAAATTTTGTAAAATTTGGCGTTTATTTTGTACCATTAAAAGAGTATTAAATATTCTCTTAAATAGATCAGGTTATCAGTCATATTTGCGTGATACGATCATATAAGCTTTCACATTTATAAAATTTGCAAGATTAAAACAAGAAATAGAATACAAATTCTTAAAAATGGAAAGGAAAACCGCATAAGTTTGACGGATTCAATTCCGCAAACTAAATATAAGCTGCAAAGTTTTACTGAAAAGTATAAATTATGAAAAATAAATTCGCAAATTGAAGAAAAAAACAACAAAATAACCATTTTATCGCCAACAGAATAATTGTAGCCAAGACATTTGCAGTGAATGATGGCTTAACAAAACATTGCTTGCCCCCTGAGAAAAGGGAGGGTATTCACACGACACACACACACACACACACAGAGCAGACACAAACATACATATGTATATGCCAGTCTGAAGCAGGCCTCCACTCGGACACCGGAGGGTCCCAAAAGTCTCGTCGTCATTGTCTGTGCTTTTGCGGCGACTCTGCCTGCGCATGAGTGGCCGGCTGCCCGCCTGGCCTGTTCTCGCTTGCTACATTGGATTTGGCCTCAGGCAACGAGCCAGTTTTTAACATCTCGCATATAGAACAGGTACCGAAAACTGAAGAAGAAAAACAAGGTGCGCGCTGACTGTGGTCGGAGGACTCCAGGTGTTTGTTGGCTGCTGTGGCGGCAGCCTCTTTTCCTGTTTTTGCTGTCTCTGGGTTTTTCTGGTTAGTTGTTTAGGTTGCATAGGTTTTGTGGTTAGACAACGGGAACAAGAATTGTGAGTGGTGGCAAACAGCAACAGCAACTGCCTCTATATATAATGTGCTTGTAAACATGATGGCCTCACGTTGGGCGCCACATATTCAAGCCAGCTAAACAGCTTGCACTTAAAGCTGCCAGCGCCAACACCCTCTTAAATAATAATGCAAAAAACAAAGAAAAAGGGCGATTTGAAGGCAAATTGCCAAAAAGCTTTTTGTTAGGCGGCTGCTGCTGTTGCAGTCGCAGCCCTTCGCCCCGCCCCTCTGTTTATGCAAATGCACGTGAAAATATTCAAAATATTTCAATTTTTTTCCCCTTTTTTGCTGTTGCTTTCAATTTCTGTTCTCCTCCTGCTGCACACTTTGCCGCTTTATCCCTGGGATCCATCGCCTGACGACATTTTTCGATTATTGCGCATACTTTCGCCTCCCTAGCGTCGCTTATTTTGTGTGTTTTGTTTTCGGCTCAAAATTTGTCAACGCCTGAAAAATGCAACCGCCCCCCCTGCCCCAACAAAAAAAGAAGCAGATTATATTGACAACGTCAACGCCAATGCTTTAGTAGGGAAGCCAAATTGTGAAGAGAGTGCGGGTGAGGGATGGGGAAAGGCAGCAGCTCGAGGAGGAGTAGGAGTAGGTGGGCAGCTATTACATGCAGTCGGGCAGGCGGCCTTTTGTGCAATGAAGCAAAACGGCTGAAGCTTTTTGTTCGCTTCTTTTGCTTCGTTTGTTTCTTCTTTGAAATTGCCCCCGCCTTCTACCCCACCCCCAACTCCAATGTCTGTATGAGAGGGGAACCGCACCCATGTGGCATAAAATCTCTATCTCTCAGTCATTTCAATGAAGTTTCTTTATTGTTCAAGTGAAAATTTCATAGCAATCGATTTATGGCCACGAAATGCAATGATTTTTATGGGAAACTTTGTGTGACCGTAGATGATCCAGCTTTATGGATCGTTGAATCGTTTTGCGGGTGTGTGTCACAGTTGAACGATTTCGAAATGAAATATTTTGTGAAAGGTTTATGTAATGTGAACGGAAGAAGGAGAAGGGGAGCAGCGATTGATAAACTTCAACTGATCCCTTCTTTGGGTTTAGAGAACATCAAAATCTAACGAAAGGTCTCCATTGGTTTTGAGAGGTATAAAGGGCCATTGGGTGCCCATGTCTGGTATACTTCTTAAAATTGTTGCCTTTCTTAATTAACCGTCTCGTTCTGCTTGTAGAAATCTTTATAATCCAAATATATTGCTCTTTTGTTTATACAATTTTCATTTATAAAGTGGCATCGTCTTACAAGAGACAAGAGAACAAGAGCGACTGATGAAGACATGCTGAAAGAGAACTAGTGCCAAGAGTCAAGGAAAAAGTCACTGAACAAGACTCACTAAAGAAGACTAGCTTAAGAAAAGTCAATGAACAGGAGCCACTAAACAACAGTCTTTAAACAAGAGTTATTGAACAAGAGTCAGTGAGCAAGAGTTACTGAACAAGAGTCACTGAACAAGAGTCGCTTCAAAATACTCGCTTAAGAATAGAAAATAAACAGGAGCCTTTAAACAAGAGTCTTCAAACAAGATTTACTGAACTAGAACCACTTAAGACATGTAACTGATCAAGAGTCACTGAACAAGAGTCAGTGAACCAGATTGTCTAAACAAGAGTCACTGAAGAAGAGTGATTGAACCAGATTGAAAGAAGACATTAAACGAGAGCCACTGACCAAGAGTCAAGTGGTCACTGAACAAGAGTCACTCGCTTAAGAAAAGTCAATAAACGGGAGCCACTAAATATGAGTCTTTAAACCAGAGTTATTGAACAAGAGTCAGTAAACCAGAGTCTCTAAACAAAAGAGTGATTGCCACTGAACAAGAGTCAGTGAGCAAGAGTTACTGAACAAGAGTCACAGAACAAAAGTCGCTAAAAAAGACTTAAAAACAGACAATTAACAGGAGCCACTAAACAAGAGTCTTCAAACTAAATTTACTAAACTAGAACCACTTAAGACAAGTAATTGAGCAAGAGTCAGTGAACCAGATGGTCTTTACAAGAGTCACTGAAAAAGAGTCACTGAAGAAGAGTCAGTGAACAAGACTGATTGTACCAGAGTGAAAAAAGCCATTAAGCAAGAGCCACTGAACAAGAGTCACTCACTTAAGAAAAGTCAATGAACAGGAGCCACTAAACCAGAGTCCTTGAACAAAAGTTACTGAACAGGAACCACTGAAGAAAAGTCACTGAACACCAGTTACTGAACTCAAGTTCCTTAGTAAAATGATTAAACCAGAGTGCAAATAGCCTTATTATACCCTTGCAGAGGGTATTATAAAATTGTCCGGATGTTTGTAACGCATAGAAGGAAGCATCTCCGACCACATAAAGTATATATATTCTTGATCAGCACGACGAGCTGAGTCGATTTAGCCCTGTCCGTCTGTCCGTCTGTTTCTATGCTATCTCCTCCGTCAGTTTTAAAGCTATCCTCACCAAACTTTGCACAAAGTCTTTTGGTACAAATACGCTGCACATTTGTCGGAACCGGCCGGATCGGATGACTATAGCATATAGCTGCCATAGGAACGATCGGTCGAAAAACTAGTCTTAGTGAGAAAAACTTTTTTGTTTTTAATGGAAACGCCTCCAAAGTACGTATTTCTTAGTTTACTATCCTTTCCCATGATTTCACTAAGTTTGGTCGAAATCGGATGACTATAGCATATAGCTGCCATAGGAACGATCGGTCGAAAAACTAGTTCTAGTGAGAAAAACTTTTTGTTTTTAATGAAAACGTCCTTATCATTGGCATACACTTATTTTATATACTTTTACACAATTCTACAAAGTTGGTCGAAATCGGATGACTATAACATATAGCTCCCATAGGAACGATCGGTTGAAAAACTAGTTTTTGTGAGAAAAACTTTTTTGTTTTTAATGAAAACGTCCTTATCATTGGCATACACTTATTTTTATACTTTTACACAATTCTACAAAGGTTGGTCGAAATCGGTGACTATACTATAGCCCATAGGAACGATCGGTCGAAAAACTAGTTTGTGAGAAAAACTTTTTGTTTTAATGAAAACGTCCTTAATTGGCATACACTTATTTTATATTGGACACAATTCTACAAAGTTTGGTCAAAATCGGATGACTATAGCATATAGCTGCAGTATGAATGATCGGTCGAAAAAAGTTCTAGTGAGAAAAACTTTTTGTTTTAAATGGGATCGCCTCCAAATTTCGATTATTTTTGTGGGGAGTCTAGAAAATTTTTGTTTTCAAGGAAGCTGCAGGGGGATACAAAACTCGGCCGGGAAGTTCCTATTATACCCTGAGAGGGTTTTAATGTGCGGATGTTGTAACGTGAAGGAAGCATCTCCGCCACTGTTTATATTCTGACGCGGGCGGTGTTCCTGTCGTCGTGTGTTTGTCTCGTCAGTTTTAAGCTATCCTCACAAAATTTGCACAAAGTCTTTTGGTACAAATACGCTGCACATTTGTCGGAACCGGCCGGATGGATGACTATAGCATATAGCTGCCATAGGAACGATCGGTCGAAAAACTAGTCTTAGTGAGAAAAACTTTTTTGTTTTTAATGGAAACGCCTCTATTTCTTAGTTTATATCTTTCCCATGATTTCTACAAGTTTGGTCGAAATCGGATGACTATAGCATATAGCTGCCATAGGAACGATCGGTCGAAAACTAGTTCTGTGAGAAAAATTTTTTGTTTTTAATGAAAACGTCCTTATCTTGGCATACACTTATTTATATACTTTTACACAATTCTACAAAGTTGGTGAAATCGGATGACTATCTATGCTCCATAGGCGATCGGTCGAAAAACTAGTTCTTGTGAGAAAAACTTTTTGTTTTTAAGAAAACGTCCTATGGCTACCTATTTATACTTCACAATCAAAAGTGGTCGAAATCGGATGACTATACATATAGCTGCCATAGGAACGATCGGTCGAAAAACTAGTTTGTGAGAAAAACTTTTTGTTTTTAATGAAAACGTCCTTATATTGGCATACACTTATTATATACTTTTACACAATTCTACAAAGTTTTGCTAAGATCGGATGACTATAGCATATAGCTCCATAGGAACGATCGGTCGAAAAACTAGTTCTTGTGAGAAAAACTTTTTTGTTTTTAATGAAAACGTCCTTATCATTGGCATACACTTATTTTATATACTTTTTCACAATTCTACAAAGGTTGGTCGAAATCGGATGACTATAACATATAGCTCCCATAGGAACGATCGGTCGAAAAACTAGTTCTAGTGAGAAA
Organism: Lordiphosa collinella; assembly: GCA_018904265.1. NCBI lineage: Eukaryota > Metazoa > Arthropoda > Insecta > Diptera > Drosophilidae > Lordiphosa > Lordiphosa collinella. The sequence goes on along the minus strand of JAEIFV010000314.1, from coordinate 259,558 downwards.
AACTTTTTTGTTTTTAATGAAAACGTCCTTTTTATTGGCATATTCTTATTTAATATACTTCAACACATTTCTACAAAGTTTTATAAAAATCGGATGACTATAGCATATAGCTGCAGTATGAATGATCGGTCGAAAAATAAGTTCTAGTGAGAAAAACTTTTTAGTTTTGAATGGGATCGCCTCCAAATTTCGTAATTAACAGTGTATTATGCTTTTCCATGATTTCACCAAGTTTGGTCGAAATCAGACATCTATATCGTATAGATCCTATAGAAAAGTAAGGTCCAAAAAGTAGTCTTGGTTAGAAAAACTTTTTTGTTTTCAATGGAAGCTGCAAGGGTATACAAAACTTCGGCCGAGCCGAAGTTAACTTTCCCCTATTTTTTTTTAATGTGTTGTTCTCAAACTTGCTAAAATGCTAAAGACTTTGGCAAAGAATATTTAAACAAATTTGAAATTGTTAAGCTTTTTTCCACTTGTCTGAAAAAAAATCAATTTAACTGTCAAAAAACTCATAGAGAGCTCAGTAGACAACTTTTCATATATTTTTGTCATATATTTTTGTGCTTCTCAGATTGACTTACATATGGGGTACTCATACGAGATATCAGACAAGTGAAGCTACAGCTTTATTGTTCATAAAAAAGCTCAATTGTTAATAGACTGAAATTTAATTCACCTTTTGCGATTTCCCCACCCAGAAACTAAATATCTTATGTAACAAACTATCCCAAACCATAAGTTACTAGCAGTCTCAAGCAGTTATTAAGCCTAATAAAGATCAACACCCTGATCCTTACTTAACTTTCCCCTTTAAAGATGTGTGCTCACCTGGCAATCAAATTAACATATTTTCCCCAGTTAAATTACAAAATTATGCCAAAATACTTACGCCTAACCCTGACCTCAGTCAACCAACCGAAAGAGGCCTACATACATACATATGTACGTGCATGTGTGTTTATGTGTTTGTATGTGCTATGCGTATATGCAAACCGCCATAAACCACCAGAAATGAGTTTGTTTATTTTCATATTTGTCTTAATTACCGAGCGTGGCCCAAAAGGCCACAGAGCGACCAAAGATCCATAGGCAGAGCCAACAGCCCAAAACTAAAATGTAAAATTTCGAAAAAATAAAAAAAATAATGAAAATTGTATCTTGAGCTCCAATTTAAAAAGCACGAAAAAGCGATGACTTTGTTTCTTATCTATGAATATCGCACAAAGCGGTTTCATTGTCTTCAGCATGAAGTGAGGGGAGTTGTTGCACAAGCGGTTGCTTCTCTCTATCATCTTTGTCGACGATGTTTCGCAAAAACTTTTACTTTTCGTTGCAAATAATGCACAATAATTGATGCACCGAAGAGGAGCTGGCGAAACGTTTAATTTGCGGCAGTTCGATATTTTGCAAATGCAAAAAGTAAACAAAAATAATCGAACCGCAACCAGACTAAGCCAAAAGCAATCCTTAACCGTTCCTGGCACAGCTGTTGCAAGTCAAATTTATTGTCCAACAACCAACCACTCCGCCAGCGCCATTTCTTTGCTGGCACGTTTTTGAGCCCGTTCCAAGTTTTTTTTGTTTTGTTTTTATTTTGTTTTTGTTTCTTGGGACTCCTGTGGTGGTTGCCGCTCCTACCGGCGAAATGTCAAATGTGACAAGCTCTTTATTTACCCACGGGCAGGGGCACGAGCAGGGTCTCTTATAAATGGCTTGGCTACATTGCAATTTGCAAAACTGCAGTTCACAGACGACAGCAACCTTGCCTTTTCAAGAAACCAATGCGCTAACGGACAGACGTCGCGGATTAAAATGTTTTCACAACTTTAAGTTCAACAGATGCGGAAACGTTAGTTTTAATATACGAAAATGACAGTAGAGTGTGTCACTTAATAAGTCTTGAAATGTTAATTAGACTATATAAGGCTAGCATTCTGCTCTTGCCGAACTGGAAATCATGTGCGAGTAAAGGTAACCAATGAAACCGCCCTGAAGAAACCACTTTATGCTTCACTTCAGCGAAATCTTTGGAAACCTTTTTTTGCTCTAACTATGATTTTGAGTAAAGTATCATCCATCAAAAACTGTGAGGCAAAGTGCATCTCTTGTACTCGTTCCTCCATGACGACCATTGGGGATAAGTGCAACGGCTTTGAACAGGTTTTTAAGGGAAAGTCGCAGGTACGGCTTATTGGGAAGGGAAAAAAGAACATTCTTGGCTTGCTTAAAGTTGTAGTACACTAGAACCTTTTTCTAAAAGGGCTAATGCATTGATTCAAATACGCCTAAATTACTTTTATTAATTACCCAAAAATATTTGTTAATATGTTATCTTCTTGTCTTCTTTTCTTATAGGTAAGCTCTACCCTATCTGAAGTAAAGTTTTGGTAAACGGAAATTGAATGGAAATACATGCATGTGAGTCAATGAATTGTATGGAAAGCCTCTCCATCGATCCTACTTTAAAGCCTATGCCTTTTGCAAAATCTTACAAGATATATATGTAGACGTATTTCTCCATTGGTGACCCCGACGTATTACTATATTGGTGACCCCGACGTATTACTATATTGTTGACCCCGACGCACTTTCACATTGGTTACTGCAACGTATTTCTACTTTGAAAACTTCGACATATTCCCACATGGGTGACCCCGACGCATTTTTTAAATTCTGTCACTACAACACACGCACAGATGGCATCAAAACTCTTTTGTCTCTACATAAATGACTTTCCCACTGTATTGTCTAGCTGTGATGTTGTGCAAATGTATATAAGTCGTCCGTTAAGTAAAGTTTCTGAGTGTATTAATATTTGTAGCCGAGAGCTATGTGCAATAAGTGGTTGGGCACAGAGAAAAGGCTAAAAATTAATCCAAAGAAGTCACCAAAGAAGTTATCCATAAGAAAATTTATAACACGGACGCTATACAGAAACTTAAAATAGACCAAGCTGATATAGAATATGTGGACAGAGCAAATAAAATAGGATTTACTTTCAATAACACGTTAACTTGGGAGGACCAAGCAATTGACAAAACATACGGACTCATAAGGCAGCTGAACTTAACTAAGCATTTTATACCCACACAAACAAGAAAATTAAAGCTAAAGCTTGCTTTCTACCCAAAAATTTTTTCGATGAGAGGTTTTTGGATCTGTAACTCAAGGTGCAGGCAAAGGCTAAATGTAGCATTTATCGACAACGCTAGATACTTCTTCAACAAAACTCGTAGCGACAGCATTTCAGCATTCTCTGAAAAAATTTATTGTTTTAACCTAAATTCATGGATTTGTCTGAGAGTCTTACTATCTGGCCTGTTCCCGTTTCCGAGTGGAATTTAAAAGTGAAACGCTCGCAATTCCGTTTCCGAGTGAAATTGAAATCGATTGTCTTTTCGAATTAATGCTCTAATCGTTTTTGAAGTTTAATTCAGCCATAAGACAGCCTAAACAATTCCGATCAGCACTGCGCATGCGCTGATGCGAAAATGCGAACAGCTCGGTTTCTTTTCGATCGATTTTTCGTTCGCTTATTCGCAATTGCCGAAGTACAAGCTTAAAAAAAATGATTTTAAATAAAATTGTACGCACGATATATCAATGAATACTGAAAAAACCTCTACATTATTAGACATCTTACAATAAAAATATTTGCAAGATGAAAAGTATCACTGTAACCAACAAAATTGTCATTTACTTTTCATTCCACTGTCTCTTAGGCAAAACTTTTGAAATCGAGTAACTTGATCGTTTTTCGGAAACGGGAACAGCTACCAATTCCCCTTCCGCATGATCTGATCGAGATCGGAAACGGAAACAGGCCCGTATATCTTCATAAAATTATAACCACCGAGGAACCCTTCTATCTCTACACCATGTTCAAATTTGCTGCTTCTTTTTAGAGCAGAGATGGGCGCGTCGCGACGTTCCTATGCACACTAGGCAGCGTGTGCATAGGGGCTCTGCCGCGGCCGACTGCACAAAATCACACGTACGCTATAAGCATTGAAAGCTATTTATAGAACACGAATGTTCGGTCGTCGTCGGTGGTCGGCCGAAGCATGTATTAGACTTTACATCAGAGGGAGGCAAAAAATACATTTACATTTTTGCATTGCAATGCATTGGTGGGTGTAAGAGCAGCCTGGACGGGGTAAATTGAGCACGATGGACGGGAAGACGGAGAAGGAAAAAAAAGGGGGAGCGCTCGAGAATTTCGTACACGCAAAGCCCGACATACTTTAGTGCGGGAACAGTGAGCACAGCAAAAAAAAATCAGTTTTTGGGCGCTAATTACCCGTGGGAGAATGAATTTTTTAAGAAAATGAAGGTGGACAATTTAACGCATTTTAGTAGCAATAATTTTTAAACGATTATTTTCTTTGTCACAATAGAAACAATAAAGGGGCAGAGAACACTAATTCTGAATGCGGAATATTTTTGCGTTTCATTGCTGTTGATAATAACATAGATATGAATTTTATGATGATAATGATGACAATTATAATGATGAAATGATAATGATGATCAGCAGATTAACTTGTCTTGCAAAAAAGCATCCTTCGAAGTTGCATTAGCTTTAGCAAAACATTGTTGTCCTTTGGAGAATTCAGTCGTATGGAAATGTTTCGGTAAAAAAGGGCAAGATATACTATTATGTATTTATAAATTTTGTTAATACTCCTTCTAAGCGTTTAAAATTAACGTATAATAATTAATAAACACAATGAGTGAACGTTAACTTGCAGCGTACACTGTTCTGAAAACACTTCGCACGCAAATTGTGCTTGTATGCGTGTGAAAAGTGTGACGATATGTGTGCATGCCCATCTCTGTTTTAGAGTCATAATTCATTAAATCACATTTTGAGCATATTCATGAGTCTTTTTTTAATCGTTAGGTATTGATCTCAAAAGGGATCGAAAAAGAATCATTAAGGTGTTTTTAATTCCAAATGTTGGTGGGTTGTTGCTCCAGAAATAATTTCTTTATTTGTATTGGTGTCTACGCCGCCATAAGCTGGCTCTAGGCACCTCTGGTCTCATCCTTGATAAAAATTTAGTACATGTAAGCGCAATAATTTGCAGCTATATTATTGTATTCTAGGGTAATAGCTGAGGTTGACACTAGAAACAGGCGCCATATTCTCGAACAGAACAAAGACTGCAAATGAGCGCAATAAATACGTGAGTGCAAACGATTGAATAACTTTAAGCACTTTTTGTATGTTTTGGCTTGAGAAGGTTGCAGAGTAAATGCAGAGAGTGCGATAGTGTGACCAGGTGCCTATCTATTTTCGAAGAACCACCACACATACTATTACGGTGCTGCCAACTTACTTTAAATTAGGGTATAATAGGGTCACAATGCCTCATAATGTGGTTTTAAAGAAGCTTCAAATACTGTCATACTGTTTAAATTTGCATTAAGTTGCTGCTAGTTTGTTCAAAGGTAGCTTGAAAGCTGTTTTAATCTACTTAAAGTGCTGCGAATTCTACTTAAAGTAGAATTCGGCCACACTAACTAAAACTGTGTAAAAAGCTAAGAATTTATTTACAACAGTTCCGAATACTGCAAAATTGTCTTAATCTATCTAGTTAAGTTGCTGCCAAGCAATCTTCCAATTCCCTTCGAAGCAATGGTTTCCCTCTGTCTGTCACCAGAAAGTTCAGTGTGGCTTTTCAATATTAATGAATCGAAAACTGTCAATGTTGCACTTGACTTTGTCTATACCAATTCGGGGAAACAGACACCAAAAAACAATCGATGACTTTCAGCTACCGATTTATATGAAATATGGGATAAATCAAAAATATTTCTAACTCCTAAGCGGCTTAACTGCACTCAAACATAGCAACTGGGGCAAGGAGGGAGAAAGAGCAGAGCCCGAGTCGAGCCGCAGGCGGCGGGTTGCGGGTTGGTCAAGAGGTTGGCAGCTGCCTGGTCTGTCGGTTGGTTGGTCGGTCGAGTGACACGCTTTTAACATTAATTTAACGTTTTGTATATGCCACAAGCACAAATATGCACAACCCACACACAGACACAGACAGAGACAGAGACAAGAGTTTTTCTGGTTCACTTCGTGTAGCTACAAGATGTTTGTTTGCCCTGCTTATGAATAATTTGCATTTGGACATTTTTGTCAACGATTTCAACTTTTCAGCTGTGCCTGGGCTTTGGATTCGGATTTGAGTTTTGATAAATAGCTCTAAGGAGCGCTTCTCTTATTGGTCATGTCAACCGGTTCAGGTAATTCAGGTTAGATTTCCGCTTGCAAACCGGTTAGTTGGTTCTGGACACACACTCCTTCAGTTTCCCACTCTTTCTATGGCAGGTTACATCATGATTTAAACGCCTTTGTCCCTTCAACCAAATCGCTTATGCGTTAAGCATGACAAGATACAACATCTCAAAGATTTCCTTTTGCACAAGGAACAAAAAAAAAAAAAATAATAATAAGAAAATACTGAAAAGGGAAAAAAGGAAGTACGACAGCAAATAAGGAATATCTATCAAAAGGCAAGGCAAAAAGGTTCACGACAATTTATAACAATTCCTTTTCATTTACATCAATACAGGGACGTGGAAACTTTAAGGAAGGGGATGGAAAGTATCGTACTATACCTACAACTGAATTCAAATTTGAATGAAAATAGATTAGAAATATTTAAAAAAAATTGCAATGAAAAATTCATTGGAAAAGCGAAACGAAACAAAAATCTTATCTAAAAATTTGAAAACACAAGAAGAAAACTTTCTTTCTTACTTCGAAATTACACAAAAAACGAGAGCATAAGTTAAAGTCGGTCCTACCCGACTTTGATATACCCGTTACTCAGGAAAATTAATGTTGTATAGCCTTTCCTTATGTTAGTTAACAGAGCATTAACATTAATGAGAACATTTCAACATTATGTAAGCAAATAGCGCTTGCAGCGCCAAAAAGTATGTAACGTTTTTTATAACTTTTATAGCACTGTCATTTTTATCCGATCTTTATGAAACTATTATTAGCTTGATATCTTCAATATTGTAGAAGTTATTCAACATTTTTAATTTTGGAGGGCGAGAGAGGGCGTGGCCAAAATTTGAAGTAAACTTGATCTGCGTAGGGACAATAAGATTCTACTTACAAAATTTGGTGGCTCTAGCTCTTCTAGACCCCGAGATCTAGGTGTTCATACAGACAGACGGACATAGCTATATCGACTCGGCTCGTTATGCTGATCAAGAATATATCTATTAGAGTGGGTCAATTTTTTTCACGACCAAGCGTTTGTCAAAATCGTAATCTACGACGAATTCTAAGGTTAGCCCAAGAAACCAAGGGTCTAAAATAAAAATCGTGCATCCTGTTTTTAAGACTTTTTGTAATTTAGATATTTTTTGAATAAGCTTACATTAAGATACACCAGTTAAAAAGTCGATGAAGCCCGACTCTAATGTACTCTGTACCTACCAAAGTTTTCCTAAAGGTGTGTGAGCCCGCCCATTGCCGTTGCGACCGATGCTTCCCAGCATAATGGAATGTTTTCCTTATAACTCGACTTCCGTTCATCCGATCTTTACTAAAACTTTGGGGGATCGGTAGATAGTCCTGATAACTAAATATGTCCAAAGGGAACAAACCTTCTATCTATAAAACTGTGTGAGATATGACGATTTTTCCAATTTGCGGAGGCGGGAAGGGGCGCGGCAAAAATTGAAAATAAACTTGATATGCCTGCAAGTATAAGAAGTTATGTCCCATACATGTCAAACGTCTATCTCTTACCATCTCTGAGATCTGTGCGTTTATACGAAAAGAACGTTGTGATCTTTAACAAGAAAGAAGATCGGTCAAGACCGGTATAACATACTCCGTACCTGTAAAGTGCGACCAGTGCAGCCCACAATTGTTTTTACTTTCCTTATAACTCGGCTATGATTCCTCCGATCTTTACCATTCCTTTGGCGGGTCGATAGATAATCCTGATTACTAAATATGTCCAGAAGGAACGAACCTTCTATCTATAAAACTGTGGGAGATATGATGTTTTTCCAATTTGCGGGGGCGGGAGGTGACGTGGCAAAACCTGAAAATAAACTTCATCTGCCTGCATGTATTAAAAGCATATATCCCATACATGCCAAACCTGCCTCTCTTATTATCTCTGAGATCTTCGACGGACTTTTCTCTCAAACGCGACAATCTTCTCCTAATCCGCTGCTGTTAATGTCCATTCTTCTGCGCCTTATAGAGCAGTGAAAAGTTTTTGTAAATTAACCAAAATTTGATTAGGAAAATCCGAATTAAAAAAAAATAGGCTGCAAATTTCCGTGAATTCTGTTTGCGGAAGTGAAAGTTTTCAGTTTCTTTACCCAATCTTTAAAAAGCATTGAAAAGTTTTTTGGGGAAGTTATTATTAACAAAAAACTTATTTCAAAAATCCTACATGAAAAAAAAACAGCGGAAAATTTCCGCAAATTTTATTTTTGCGGAAGTGAAAGTTTAAAATTTTTTTATTGAAATTTTGATGTGCAGTAAAAGTTGTTGTTATAAAGTAAGCAAAATCCTAACAGAACAATTTGTGAGAACTGCAAAAATATGCGAAATACTGTTAATCTAAATGTTAAACTTTTAATAGTAGTGTAAAGTTTCCGCTAAAATTTTTCAAGGACAAATACCGGGTGCGCGACCGCGGTTTTTTTGTGAAAAGTTTTTCTTTGAATAAACACCCGGTCACCCCTCTCTGCTGTTGGCGCCAGCCTTGTAGTAATAAGCCATACAAAAGCTTCTCAAACTGCCGTTCGGACTCGGCGTTAAACTGTAGGTCCCTTTCTCTTGTGCGAAAATTAGAAGCGCACAAGCCAAGAGATTGAGAGAGGCTCGGCTTTGGCCCTTTGGGGCTGTGGCAAGCCATTTAAGAAAAAAAAACAAATTCTAGACTTAAATTTTGAGGAACAGGTAATAGTTTAAGCGAAATAGTTGAAGAAATTAAAATTTTAGGAATTGAACTTTATTGCGGCACATTTCCGCAAGAACCTTACAGCTGACTTCAATAGTGAGCGTTCTCTCGCAGGAGAGTTCTTTGCTAAGCACGAGGTTCTCTAAACCAGCGATGTTTAAGAAGAGCGAGGCCGAAAAAGTGAGAGTGTGTTGGTGTGCGATATCAAAGCGACACAGCCCAGCTTTGAACTGCCCTGCTCGACGTCTGGGCATCGAATGCAAGCAAAGAGAGCGCTGCTTACGCTCATATGCCGATTGCGCTCGGCCCCTGGGGGCTATGGAGGAACATTGCTGCTCTAAACTATGAGTTCAATACTACAAGCTTTTTGTCCCTATTTGTAATGATGAATCCCCTTAAAAAGAGAATATATTATTTGCTTTTAGACGCTCCTGACTTCTGGGGGACACACCCACTTTGGGGATTCCCCAGGCCCAAATTGGCACTATTGAATATTTTGCTTGTTGTAAACGATTTCAAAGGCCATAAATAAATAAATGTTGCGTTTCCTTTTTTTTTTGTGGAGGGCGGGGGCGGGCAAAGTCTTTAACAACAATAACAAATTATGGCCAACCCAAAAAAGTCAATGTGAGCGAATTATTATTGCAAATGTAAATGAAAATCCCTCCACACTCACACGAGAAGGACATAAGGGAGAGGGAGAGTGAGGGATGAGGGTCCCTGTTGTGTCCTAGGGCAAGGCCATTTTTTGTATGCGTGGCATCAGGGGGGGAAGAAAAAAAAGGACTCAAGATAAACAGCCTTTGATTGCGTTTCGTTTTCGTTTGCGCTTTGTTTGCCACTTTCCCTTGGGTCAAATCCGGGCCTTGGGCCGCCGCCCAGCGTATCGAAAGGGCCATAAGACTCGCATTGCCCATTGTCGTGTAATTGCATAAGTGTAGTCAAAATTAGAAATTGAATTGCCAATTATGCAGGAGCTAACAAGACGATTTGGAAATTATTGGTAAATTGGGTTGACTTATGTTTATTTTTAAAAACTTGGCTGAAAGATGAAACTCGAGCTATGAAATTTAAAAAAAAAAAAATTTTTTTCTCTGGTTTCACATTCCTCTATTGAACTCTACACCTAGATGGAATTTTAACCGTTTTTTATTTAAAGTTTCAGATTCATTTTGTTATTGGTTATAAATAGTTTGTACTTTGCTGGTACTCAATGATGGGCAGATTCTGCGAAAATGAAGTTTCATCTGTAATCCAGAGACTTTCTCAGTTTCCAAATCACGTGAAAATATTAATGAGTAATAATTTTCACTGCTGGACGTCTATGACACACTCACGCACACCTACCTACAATTTCGACTTAATTTTCTACTGCATTAAAAGCAAATGCAATTTTCACTTTTTTTTTTTGTTTTGAAACATAACAAACAACGCCCATGGCTCACTGACTGGGCCAACTTATACTCCTTATATATGTCTGTGAGTGTGTGTGCTGTTTGTTTGTCTGTTTGTTGGCTTGTTTGCTTTCTGTGTGTGCGCATATATGCATGGCTCGCAAACATTGCGCATACGACGCGTATGGCGAAAAATGAAAATTGTGAAAAGCGTATTTGGAGCAGAAAATGTAATGTCTGCTCCATCGCCCCCTCTTTTTGGGGCCTTCTTCGTATTTTTGATGTGCATATTTATTCATTTCATTTTCTTTTTATTTTGTTAAGATTTTGCAATTAACCAACTTCTGCGCACATCTCTCACGTGAACTGGGGGGGGGGGATAAGATTGGAAGATAAATATTTAGCTGAAAATTAAATAGATTAGATTAGATTAGAAGGAATTCCATTTCCTAGACAATTACTTGTGCGTGGATCAATGAAATTTATAAATTAATATTTCGTTTACTATGATTGCTGTGATAAGATTGAAAATTCTTGGGAAGAAACGTGGAAAAGTGATTACCCCTTAAGCTGTTACTTCGTTTGTCTGAGTTTTGATAAAAGTTAACTGTCAAAAACTTATCATCTGAACATGTTTTTCTCTAATGAGCTAGTTAACTAGTTTAATAACCAAGAAGCTGATTCATGTATTAAGTTGTTTTCATTTTATTGTTTACAAAAAATGATAAGGAAACAAAAAAAAAATAGGGGAAAGTTTTGTATACCCTTGTAGCTTCCATTGAAAACAAAAAAGTTTACTATTTTTTGGACCTTACTTTTCTATGGGAGCTATACTATAGAGATGTCCGATTTCGACCAAACTTGGGAATTATGGAAAACCATAATAAACTGTTAACTACGAAATTTCGAGGCGATCCCATTTAAAACAAAAAAGTGTTTCTCACTAGAACTTCTTGTTCGACCGATCATTCGTACTGCAGCCATATGCTATAATCGTCCAATTTTGATAAAACTTTGTAAAATTGTGTTAAAGTATATAAATTAAGAATATGCCAATGATAAGAACGTTTTCCTTGAAAACAAAAAAAGTTTTTCTCACTAGAACTAGTTTTTCGACCGATCGTTTCTATGGCAGCTATATGCTATAGTCATCCGATTTTGACAAAACTTTGTAGAATTTTGTAAAAGCATATTAAGTAAAGTTTATGCCAAGTGATAAGACATTTGCTCGAAATCAAAAAGTTTTTCAAACTAAGACTAGACTTCAGACCGTTATACTTATGGCCGACTTCGACGAAACTTAGTGAAATTACGGCAGGATAGTACGACTAAGATACAAACTTTGGAGTCGTTTCCATTAAAAACAAAAAGTTTCACTCTTGATTCTGATTCGGATTTCATGAGCGAACAGCTGAAACTAATGGTTTTAATCAAATTACACGCTTAATATATCTTTGATATTTAAAATTTGACATATTTGACATGTTAAAATAAAAGTATTGCAAGATGAAAAGAATCACTGTTCAGAAAATTGACATTTCCTCACGACTCTAGGCAATACGATAACTGATCGTTTTTCGGAAACGGGAACAGCTACCAGTTCGATTCCACATGATTTGATCGAATCGAAAACGGGAACACGTCTTTATTTGGTCAGGTGTGTAACTTGGTGCTCTTTGCTTACGTCTGGCAACAATATTAATCTTCTTCAGCACTTTACTGATGTGTTGTTGGCAGCAATTCGTTGACTTATGTTGTCTTTGTTGTTAAAAAGTTGGGTTAGTTCTCTGACAGCTTGGCCGGTCATAATGTTTACTTTCCGACCACTTCCAACTTCTCTTTTTATTATTTTTCGTTGCAAAATACTATAAATAGTGCGTTTGGACTTGCCCTTTTGGGTAAAATGGCTTACTGTAAACACTTTACCTTTGTCACCTTTGTTCTAGCTCGGACGGTATGATGGCGACTACTTGTCAAAATGTTTGTCAGGGGGGCTTGGAAACGTGTTGACAGGAGAACAAAGAGAAAGAAATGTCATCCCGAAAGCTTTTATGTAAAGCTCAACTAAGGCCGCGGTCTCTCAGTGTTTGTGCAGATTTTTAGTTTTCATCCGTTAAGTGAAAACATGTGTAAAAACACACAAAAATTTCGTTTGTTGAAAAGTAATGGAGAGAAGAGGATTTTAAAATCATTGAAATATAAATTGTTGAATTTTTGTTGTTTTGATTGCCGCCGTTCTCTTAAATGGGAAAAGGGGATCATGAGTTGTGCAAATGTATGTTGAAAAGAAAGTCAAAAGCGAGATGATGTTTTTGTCTGTATGGGAATTGTAATTGTTTTTTGATTTGGAAAATTTAACCCCCTTTCCCCGATGACCGTGTAAAACTGTCTGTCTTTCTATATGAACAAGTCGATCTCAGAGACTATAAGAGATATAGCTACAAATTTTTACATGAAGGTAGGTGTTTACCATACCCAGATCAAGTTTTTTTCAGATATGGAAAATTTCCTCCGCCTCCACCCTTTAACCGCAAAAAAAAGTCAAAGTCACAATTTTTAAGTTAGAGCCTCGTGACATTCTGAGAAGTTCAATATGAATCGGACCAAAACCACCGATGGTATATACGAATCAACTTTACTTTATCAGCTGTCAAAACACTTGAAATCAAGGGAACAGGATATTTTGGAGTCGTGGCACTCGACTTCTGCTCCATTTTTTGTTGAAGTATGCAGAGCTGGGTAAAATAATGTGCAAAAATTGAGCACAAAAATTTCTTTTGGAAAAGCATATTTTAGAGTAAAGGATTTTAAATTCACTGAAATCCAAATTGCTTAATTTTTTCTGTCTTTGGGAAAATAAAATATAGTTGATAGTAAAAACTACACAAAGCTTCTTTTCGACTTCGACAGTACGCAAAAAATTAAAAATCGGAATATCCAAGTATTAATTTTTGATCCCAAATATCTTGAGCCAAACTTTGCTGGCTCTCTCCTTTCAGTTACTTCACCATACTCCATTCATCGCCTATAAATACCAAATAGAAAACGATTTTAGCTGTGATTTCAAGTAAAAAATTCTTCAAAAGTGAATTATAAATATTATGCGTTCTACTTTGTTCTCAGTGCAGATAGCTAAAGCTGCTTCTAAAGAGTTTCTCTGACGAAGGTGTAAAAGCAAAGCAAAAATATATTTTTAAAGTTTAGCCTAATTTATAAGAGTTAAGAGGCAGCTTTATGAGTTGTACACAGAAAAGAAAGGATTACATATCAAGGATTACATCAAGTCAAAACAAGGTGCTACTATCTATGGAACAGCAGAGTCCCATTTCGATACTAACATTTGTTGTGTGTTTTAACCTTAATTAATCATTAAAGGTGCTTTTTATTTTATTTTTTGATTGTCTTTCCTATCATTAATTGCAAAGTATATACCCAATCATCGGATGTGTTTATCAACAAACATTTTAATCATTGGTCACTGCCCACTCGTCCATATCAACCAATTTTCCCCTATATTGCCAATGTCATTTTGAATGCAATTGCCTCTCTCTCTCTCTCTTTCTGCCTGGTTTTTGTGCGTCCGTCGTTTCTCTGTTCAGCATCAATGGCAGGAGGCCTCATCATTAATTAAACACTTAATTAAAACTGCAGCACGAGCGCGGGCTGGGGTAGAGTGGGGGCGAGGGTGCGAGACGCAACCAACCAACCGTGGGAGTGGAGGAGGCGTAACAAATTGATTAGACGGTGTCGTCGCTTTCAACAACAAATTTCAATACAAAATACCAAACCGCACAAAAACATCAACCATCAACAAATGGTTGATGCTCTGGATAATTGTGTAAATAAATATAGAAATTAGCGTAAACTTTCATTTTTGTTTTGTGTGTGCGTGTGTGTATGTGATTATGTGTTAAGCACCATTAATTATGGCCAGAAGCTGTGACATAGTTCAATTTGAATGATTGAGTCACAATTACTCGTTCTACGAAAGGAGCTTCCTCTTTGAATGCTCTCTTCTTCCTCTGGGACAATCTTTGTGAAATCTCGCTGGTTTCTTTTAACTTTTAAAAGGGTTTGGATTTATCTTGAACCAAACCGGTTCTCAGGCGACCGGTTTTGCTGCTTTCATTAAAATAAATTCTACTGATTCTATTTCTAGCTTCATTTTAATCTATCTTTTTGCTGATAATCAGCAATTAAACTTTGTTTTGTTTTCTTGTGAAGAAAAAAACAATAATATTGTTATTATCATCTCTTTTTTTTTACAGATCATTAGGAACCGTCGACAATATAATTGAAGAGACTTGGCTAATTGCAAGTAAGTCGTCAACTAACTTTTTTTTCTTTTTCAAAAATATGTACATAACTATATACTAGATAAGTAGACAACAACTGATTTTGATGGAGTGTGTGTGTGTGGGGGAAGGAGGAGAAGGAGGAGCAGAAAATAAAGTTTGCCTTTTGCTTAGCAATAACACTTGATGTAAATCGCATAACACGACAGCCAAGGCGATGGCGACAGCTTGCTTGACTAGCTCAAAGTCCAACAGCAAAGTCGTCTAACTTGTCAGATCGCGTGCCAAGAAATAATAATGAAGAAAAATCGTGTTACTTTAGGCCTGGGTACTGGGTGCAGGGCCTGGGCCGAGGCAAAACATCAGCAGCGACAGCAACAACACTTTATGCCTAATAATCATAATAACAACTGCAACTCTCCGGTACTCGTCGGCTCACCCCTCCCTAATTAGCGTTGGAATGAAAATCCATTTCCAAGAGAACTTAAAAATTATAGAGGGAAACTTGTCGCCAAAGTCCAAGCATGTACAATGTATGAACGACTACAAATGGTACAATGACCGTAAAACGGGCAGAAAATTTTCGCAATTATCGATATATGAGACTGGAAATATTGCTGAAGAAAAGCATGAACCATTTGAAAGGTTGAGAATGTAACAAACTGTAAAATTATGCATATTCTAGAGCAATATAGAGCATTTTCACAATGGTGACCCTTCGGGATCCCGAAGTATTACTACATTTAAGGCTCTTTTTGAGGTACGGTTTAAGCATCGATTTCAGGTTCTATTTTAAGTGCGCCTAAAGCTTTCGTTTAAGGTGTAAAGAGAGCATTCCACTCCGGTAAAATCAATATGCGTTTTATTCAGTTTAAGTCCTTTTACTTTCGTTTTCTGTCTTAATCTGAGTTCTCCATCGGCGTCTTACAATACAATTGACCGCTTGCCGATCGCCGGTCAAGCCTTACTGATAACATATTGACTGTTAGCATACGAAGTACTCGAGAACGTTAGATTGACTTTATCATAATATACATAAATGGTTATGCGTGGAAACTTAACCGCTCTCCCATTTTCACTTTCACAAACAATTATGCGATTTTCTGTTGGTGACCGTGACGTATTCCTACATTGGTGAACCCTAAGTAATCCTACATTGGTGTTCCCGACGCAATTCTACATTGGTGACTCCGAAATATTCAAACATTGGTGACAGCAACGCCTTCCTTCATTGGTGACTCCGACCCATTTTTACATTGGTGACCCCGACGCTCTCCAACATTAGTGATCCTAACACATTCCTATACTGGTGACTCGGAAGTATTCGTACATTGGTTTCCATCTGCTTGAAACCACACTTAAAATAAAATGTTATCTTAAATTTAGAAACCGTTCTGTTATTGAAATTTGAAGATGGTTTTTATATTGGTTACCCCGACACATTCCTACACTGGTGACTGGGAAGTGTTCCCACATTGGTTTCCATCTGCTTGATCCCTAAAGGTAGGGACCGTTTTGTTATTGAAATTTGAAGATGGAATTCAACACGATCGAAAGTTTTGGATGTCAAAAGTTCGGTAAGATGGAATTTTCTTTGATTTGTGAAGAAAATTCTGGAATCAATCCTGGATAAACCAAGAATAGAACGTCTTGGTTTATGCATGAATAATAGAGGAAAAGAACTTCTGATAAAAAAGGATGGGAAATGTTTCAACTTAAAAAAAGATCTTTAAATATAAGTTAGTACGAAAATTGTTCTTTAATTGTCAAGATGTGAGTTTTTTTCGTAATAAAAAATTAAAAAGAAAAATCGTTAAATTCGCCTATTTTTGCTACATCAAAGACAGAAACAAGTAAAGCTAAATGCCAGTCACTTCAAGCTATTTCTAAACTAAGTCCGAAAAAAGGAAATTTTCGACAGTTCTGGAACTGCTGAAAGCCTCTAGAGGTTTCTGAAACACATCCCAGTAGTTCAGCTGCACCGGTGCGGCATTAACGAATTCCCTAACACTTCGTAGTGAGCACTCGCCACCAGACCAACCACCAGTCATGTATTTGCCTAACGAATTTTGTATGGGAATGTCCGGAAATCGTACCGATCGGTACGACCCTGCATTACCAGTCGTTACTGTGGTGATGGGTGCGCACTATAGTTCAAGTACTAGACTAGCTCTCTGATGCATTACCTGTCGTTAACGACGCGACTGACGCTCAGTGATGCATCAGGTCGTTAGGCCTGGTAGTGCCTTGATTCCGCAGAATATAAACCCTTAACGTACCAAATTTTGCTTAGGTCAATTCGGCAAGTTACTTTTTTCCAGACTTTCGAAGGTAAGGCAGTCCGAAAAGTTGCCAAAATCGCGTTTCCGTTCAAGGATCGTTTTTAATTTCGCCGAGTCTCAAGCCTTAAAAACTTTCTTAAGTTTAAAGTCCCAGTTTACCCTCAAGTCTGCGCGGAAAGGTATTTATTCTGAAGTTTCCAAGGCAGACTGAAATCTACAACCAATATCAATAAAATGTAATGTCAATTTTATACATTAGTTCCTTCGATTCGGATGATCAACAGGTCCTGAATAATATTTAAGGCTTCAATATGACCACGGACATAACTTGGCCTTAAGAAACTAATTCTAGAACAAATCAAAATCGACAACCATCATCAAAAAAATTGTATAACGTTTTATAAATTATTCGGTCCTTCGAGCCGGATAATGTTGAAGTCTTTGATATGACCAAAAATCTCACATAGTGTCAAAAATCATATTCATTTACATAAAATGTGTATAATAAATCTATACATTTAATGGTCCTTCGAGTCGGATAGTTTTTTAAGGCTTGAATGGAACTAAAGGCTTGAACTGACCTCACTAATTGCTAAAAACCATTTGCTAGTACACTATCAGACTATCTGTTCTGTTCAATAAAAGTTAAATTACGTGCGTGTTCGTGCGCACCCGTGCTCATTTAACAAACTAGCACGAACATTTCATTTTCTCCCTGATTAAAAATAAACATATAGGTGATTTTTTCCAAGGGTCGATTTTGACAATAATATCTTAATTCTGTGTATAAGTATCTAATAAAAAATATATTCGTGTTCTGCTCGTTAGCTTATGGTGCCTTACCTTGCAGTAAAACGTCGTCAAGCACTCATTTCTAGTGCTAAGATTAAGCACAGTAAAGCTGTCTGTGCTACTCGTCACCTTGGTATTTATATATTTTTTTTTGTTCTCTCTTGAAAATCGGATTTTTATCCCGTTGATACATTTTTAATAATAATCTGCTTGTAGCAACGCACATTAATCCAAAGACTGGCATCGAAGCCTATCCTTCTAAGCCGCTTTCAGTTCCAAATCGTCTTAGGCAACGAAACGAAACGAAACCTTTCGGCACTTGGGCCGCTCAGCTAAGCCCAGTTGAGCCCTTCAGTCTCCACAGGGAAAACAAGCGAATCTTAACTCAATCTGCCAACTAGTATGGCCGGGCACACTGCTGCGGTGGTACCTGCGCGCCAGACGCCACTCAACCAAAAAGCCATTGAAAAAGCCCCAAAAACAACTTGTAACAAATGACGATGTACGCCGTAATTGCGGCCGCAGACAACATGCTAATTAAAAGCTACTTCGCCAGCCGCATTAATATACACAACAAAACACCGCAAAAATCATGCGTTGCCCTTGCTCTGCTGCTATCAGCGATTCCCTGGTCCCGTCTGCAATGTCTGGTCTGGATTAATGAACATTTACGAGAGACGAACAGGAGCAAGCAACCCAATCGACGACGACACGACGCGTCGGTTCGCCTGTCGTTGAATGACAACAATTTGCATTTGTTTCATTTGAATTGTGAGTGTGGGGGGTAAGTACACCGCCACCCATGGAAAGAAGCCTGGGACTTGTGTCTGGTTCGGTAACCGCAGACTGACGCAGAGCACTGTGGAACGTTGGAACGAGTCCGTGGCGTCATTAAAAATGTCTTGATAGGTTTGTGGCTTTGATTTCCATGCGTTGACGTTGGTCCTTGTTGTTATCCTGTTTGAGAAGCGAATATTGACAGCTGTTCAGAATGGTAGAATGAAAGGTAGCAGCGTAATGCAAATTAATTGATGGAACGGAATTGAGTTAAACTAAGCGATTTAATGTTATATGCGGGAGACATGGTGTTTGTTTTTTTAAAGAAAACATTATCTGTTTAGTATAATGGGCTGGCAACTAATTGGTTTTTGAATGTGGCAGGCTAACGGGTTTGAAATATATTCGTAGATTTGCTAAAAGCTTTTAAAAAAGTTTAAAGTTCTTTGTATGGTATAATAATGTCAGGAAAGACAGTTGACGAAGGAAGACGCAGCTTTTAGGTGACCTCGAAACTATATTTCGATCCCTGTAGTTCAGATGGTGTCAAGGCACTACCAGGCCTAACGACCTGATGCATCAATCAGCGTCAATCGCGTCGTTAACGACAGGTAATGCATCACTGCGCTAGTCTAGTACATGAACTATAGTGTGCACCCATCACCACACTAACGACTGGTAATGCAGGGTCGCACCGATCGGTACGTTTTCCGTACATTTCCATACAAAATTCGTTAGGCAAATACTTGGCTGGTGGTTGGTCTGGTGGCGAGTGCTCACTACGAAGAGTTAGGGGATTCGTTTACGCCGCACCAGTGCAGCTGAACTACAGGGATATTATCTAGTTGCCCTAGAACTAATACGCTGTATTGCATTTTCTGTTAAAAATAATGTGACCAGAGCTTAAGAAACTAAATTTTATAAAATAAACAATGATTCTCTTGGCTCCAAAGCTTTATCTTAATTTCTCCAGTTTGAGTTTAATGCAAGTAAAAAGCTTACTTGCGCCACTTCCCTTAACAAACTTGCATTATTTCCTACCCCCTGGAAGCCCTGAATTTGGTTTTCCTTTTGTGGGTTCATTCAGCGGCTGTTTCTTGACGTGCAGCACACAGACTGATGCGTTTCAATTACTCAAGCAGTCAATGCCATTGCTGCAACAGGAGGAGGCACATCAGCAGTGCACTGTAGCAAAATGCTTTCATATTTTGGGCAAAATAAAACATTTTTTCGAAAAATGTTCACAAATGTTAATGCTGTCTTAAGTTGATTGTTAAAGAAATTGATGATTGTTAAAAAGAAAAAATTCAGAAAAATGCGATAATATCCTATAGTGCAGCTCCCACAACAATGCGGCAAAAGCGGCTTGTCTTGGGGAACATTGAACGTTGAAGTAGCTTTGCAGTGTTCCATTCATGAAACGCCTGGTGTACTTATTTTTAAACGTATTAAGGAAGCCCCACTAAGGAGTCGAGAGTCATAGTCGTCGAGACGAGAGCTGCACAGTGGCAGAGTTGCAGTTATGTACAGAATAAATGATGCTCTATCGAGAAATTGAATCAATTGCAAAAATTTTAAGCGTATTATGCAGGCTAAGACTTTTGGCTTGCCTCCTGCGTAATGAAGTCAACATAAATTTAACGACCCGAAAAGCCAAACACAAATATCATTAAGCAAATATTTCTTTCATTTTTTTTTTTATATGTTGCAGTGTTTTTTTTTATACATACTCCGCCCACAAAGAGAAAACTGTAAAAGGGCCGCAGAAATAACGCAGTTGTTAGCAAAAACTTTCAGTTTGTTTTGACTACAGTGGAAAATCAACAAGAAGAGAGGGAAATATGAGGATGGGCTGCTGCTGCTGCCCAAGACCAAGTGCTGCGCCAAAAAGTTGCAAGCACACAGCAAGTTTCCATTCCGCTTAACAGATTTTGAACTTTAAGTTGGCAGCAAAAGTTATGCGCGAAAAAAAAGTGAGCAGAAGAATAAGAAATTATTTCGGTGGCTGTTTCGCCTGACTTTGCTGTCGAATTCATGTTGGACGCAAATTTATGACTGTCAAAAAGTACATTGTGGGTTGGGGGGGGCAGGTGGCGAAGTTGAACTGCACAAAAGTGTTAACTCTCCCTCTCCAACTGCAACAACAATTTTAAGCTTTGACACTTTACGCGAGATGCTGCCAAAAAAACGAAGAGGAAGACAAGTGTTGCATAATTTATGGCGCCACAAGGATGAGCAGGGAATGGGTGTGTGCGGCTCTGGGAAAAATGTTCTGCAGCTAATAAGTTGGGCGACCACTGGAATTTGGGCAGCTGTTCTCTACAGTTCGACTGGCAGTTAATCCTCGAAAAGTAATGCGATTCTAAATCTTCTAAACTTTACTTCTTCCACAATTTTGAAGGTAGTCAGCTCGGACATATATTGTTATCATCATTATTTATAGATCTGTCAAAGGTTTGGTAAGGATCGGATGAGCGGTAGTCGAGCTATGAGCAAAACATATAATTACGCTGGGCTGCACCGGACGCAACCGTGATGGGCAGCACTTTTAAAAAAGTAATAGTAATTTTCACTTCTAGCTCTGGTTTCAAGTACGATTTCTTGAGAAAAAAAATTCTTAAAATTTGTTGGCCCTTCGAGCCGGATATTTGATGGCTACTATGATATGACAACGAAACTCACATAGCTTCAAAAATCATATTCAAGTCCACATTTAAATCTATAAGAGTGCTTGCAAAAAAGTGTATTAGAATGAAGTCTTCAATAAAAGGTGATGGTACATTGATATAATTTTAAACAAGTCTACAAAGTTAGATGAAAATTAAATGAAAATATCATAAAGCTGCCATAGGAACAATCAATCGGACACTTGTTCTAGGGAGAAATACTTTTTAGTTTACATTGGTAAGGTCTTAAAATTTGGCATTTATGTTAAAACTTTTCTTGTTATTCTCTGTACCAGAGGTACACAGAGTATAATAAGTTTGTGGAAAAGTATTTAACAGACAGAAGGAAGCATTTCCGACCCTATAAAGTATATATATTATTGATCAGCATCAACAGCCGAGTCGATATAGCCATGTCCGTCTGTCCGTCCGACCGTCCGTATAAACAAAAACATCTAAGAGATGGTAAGAGATAGAGGCTCGACGTGTATGGGACAAAAACTTCTTATACTTGCAGGCAGATCAAGTTTATTTTGGCCATGCCCCCTTCCGCCCACCCGAAAATTGGAAAAAAAAGTTATATCTCCCACATTTTTATAGATAGAAGATACGTTTCTTCTGGACTACTTTACTAATCAGGATTATTTATCAATCAGCAAACGGAATGGTAAAGATTTGATGAACAGCACCGAACGCAACGAGAATGGGCAGCACTTAACACACCTGAACACAAACTTTGACAGGTACAGAGTACATTATGGTCGGGCTTGACAACGAAACTTACATAGCGTCAAAAATCATACTCAAGTCTACATTTATATTTATAAGAGTGCTCGCTAAAAAGTGTATGAGAATTTTGTAAATTGTTTGGTCCTTCGAGCCGGATGTTTGACAGCCCAAGAAAAACGTTTAAATCTTCAGTAAAAGGTGATGGTAGCGCCTTCCAATTAGGTTGGTAAAGCAAGTCTACCAAGTTGGATCAAAATCGGATGCCTTAGGAAAGATCGATCAGACACTAGTGCCAGGGAGAAAACCTTTTTTGTTTAAAACAATTTCGTCTTCAAATTTGGCATTTACTTAATTGATATGCTCTTACACACAAGTTTACAATGATAGATCAAAATCAGATAACCATAGCATATTTCTGTTATGGAATTAACTATTTCTGTTAGATAATTTGTATACATAAGTAGAACTAGTTCTGAAGTTCAACTCAAATAACATGCATTTAAAATTGGATTTTCTTTTCACATGAAAAGTTTCCTGCACAAATGGCACTTTCCCTTGAAGTACCATAAAAATCAGTTCATTTTGTTCATTACTTATTTCCTTTAAACTCAGCTCAAACTGTTAGTTGATAATGTGCACTTTAGTTCCGGACTACGCTTCTTTAATACAAAATTCTCGTCTTTAGCTATTCATTTGCCAATTCCATTTACTCAGTATTTTCTTTTTATTTTTTGCCTTCGTTCTCCATCGAATCTAGTGAAATGGCTAAATGCAAATGCCAGAGGCGCAATTTCTTTTCACATTCCTCATACGCCAAGTGGGCCAGATAGATGTCCAGCTGTTTGACACTCCACTCTGGCCCACTACACCCCGCTGAGTGTGTGTGTGTGTGTGTGTTTTCTGCTCTACTTTCGGCTTGCATCCTTTGGACCACTTTTCGTGGTCGTTTGAAGTTTTTATCCTTATTTATCTTCATAAAATATTCATGCACTTTGCCGTATTCGGGTGCCCCAGCACTCAGAACTCAACACTCCACTCCAAGTGCCCGCCAGGTGAGCGATGGAGTTTATCCCTTGGCTAGTAGTCGTCTCGCACTCGTCGCCTGCTGCCTTTCAATTAAAAATTGTTTTTCACTACATTTGAGTTGATTGATTTTTAATTGATTGCAATTGAGTAAAAGCGGAGAATTTAAGGCGCAGAGTGTACAAGTGTAAGGAAGTATTTTGGATTACTCTGTCGGTCTTTCATTATTGACAAGACACTTCCCTCACAGCATGCAAATTGCGGCTTTTTCATTCTTAAAACAAGAATGCAGAGCAGCCACAAATTTTAAATGAAAATTAAAACTAAAAGGAAACGTTGTTGGTAATTGAATTTTAATTTGCCCTTAACACATATGGGATTCGGAAGGCAGCAACAGCACGAGAATGAGCACGAGACACCGGATGTGTTAAATAAAAAAGGGGTTGAAAGCAGCATTAACAAAGCGCAAAAGTTTCATACATAAAAAAAACAAGGGATGGCACAGTCAAAACGTAGCAAAAGTCCTGCACAACCCTTTTTTGTTTCAGGATAAATTAGCAGCAAGCTGGCGAAATTGAAGTTAAACAAGCAAAGAACATACATATATACTTTATCAAGCAGGGAAAGAAAAGAACAGATGGGTGCCGCAATTCCTCTGGCTGTTTCATACATTTGCACAAACTTAATATACTCTGTGTACCTCTGGTAACTATGACTCAAGCCTCTAATGTTCGATCACACACGTGCGTTTACTTGGCTTGGTTGGGCTCGTCGCCTTGGTTCGACACACTCGTAATGAGCAAGTCTTTGCTTCGCACCAGTAATAATATGAACAAGATCTTTATAACACGAGTCAAAATAAGCCTTTTGCCAGCAATGGCCAAGCCTTTTTGACACTCTACTCGTGTTTACTCGGACTCGCAACAGAATATACTCGTACGTACTCTGCTGTTTGACGGCGAGCTTCGACAAGCCTCTTATGCAATTGTTGTTGTGTTTTGAAAACTTCAGACAACAACTTGCCATAAGAAGGAAAGAGAAAGCGTATGCAAAATACAAATCTCACAAATTGTTGTTTTTGTGTGTGCTTGTGACGATTGTGTACAGATTGCAGCAGATCTTTGACTTCGGCAAAAAGTACTCTCGGTGACTCGCAGCCGAAGCTAGGAGTAATCGCGAGTATTTGTAATGAACAAACTTTACTCATGATGGCTCGCAGCAAAACTTCGATTTTAGCAACAAAGGGCTTTCGTCGACTCGCGGCCGAAGCGTTGAGTCATCTTGAGTATGAGTACGAGCAGTACTCGAGTTTGACAAGCCTTGAGCGTAGAGTTATTGTGCTCGTGGCTGCTCTGTTACAGAGTATAAATTCTTAATTCTTTTAAAAGTTGAAGGATTGAACATTGTGTTACAGTTTTTCGAATCAAAATTATTTAAAATTTAATAAAGGACGAACAATACCAAGTTACAGGTTATCTGTACAGTAGTGTTGGGTAAAGGTTTTTCAGTTTTTTCAAAGAAAGTCAACTCACTCAATTTGTTTCCTTGTTCAGTTGTTCACTTGTTCTTGTTCACTTGTTCAGTTGTTCAGCAGTTCAGTGTTGGTTTGAATTGTAGGCCGTTTCATTGGATCTGTGCTTTTCCAATTGTTCACCAGTTTTTCACCTGAGCATTGTGACGATTAGCGATCATTTAAACTAATTTTAATCCTTCATTGCTGGTCACACTGCGGAATGAGGCCTATTTGTTAGGCATCTCTAAAATGGTTGCCACGCCAGCACTGAACAACTCTCAATGAACAACTCATAGAACAAGAGCGAGTGAACAAGAACAAGTGAACAACTCTGAATGAACAAGAGCGAGTGAACAAGGACAAATGAACAAGTGAACAACTGTAACTGAACAAATATCAACAATTAATGAAGAACATATTCACTTGCTCAGTTTAGTGAACAACTCATTTTTTTTCACTCACTCATGAACAACCCGACGCTACTGTACAGCCATTTTCAAAGCAATCTGCTTTAGGTTTAATTATA
Source organism: Lordiphosa collinella (assembly GCA_018904265.1). Lineage (NCBI taxonomy): Eukaryota > Metazoa > Arthropoda > Insecta > Diptera > Drosophilidae > Lordiphosa > Lordiphosa collinella. The sequence goes on along the minus strand of JAEIFV010000314.1, from coordinate 234,607 downwards.
GTTCAAATCCATTTACCACTCTAACTCTACCCGCTTTTCCGAACAAACAAAAAAAAATAACGATTAAAGTTCTCTCTCTCTCTCCTTTTCCTCGTAAAAGGAAACTTTTAGCTGTCCATATGTTTGGTTTCACACACACAAACTCAGACAGTTAAGTATAGCCGAATATTACCCATCTAACCGCTAATGTTGTCTGCGGCTCAGAAGTTTTTTAATGAACTTTGCCGCCGTTTGCATTATGAGGCGAAGGCTGACCAGGGTCAAACAAGCAAACGAACAAACAAACAAATAGGGCCAAAAAGCGAAACTCATTTCAAAGCTATTAGAAGGAAAATTGCAATAATAACAGCAACAGCAACAACAACAACTACCAAAAGAAAAAGTAGTAAAAGTGGAAATGGAAAAGGGCTGCAAACTATGGTGCTGTTATGGGCTGGCGATAGACGCGTGAAATGAGAGTAGGATTGATGTTTGCAATAGTCACGACACAGGTAGAAGATTGGTAAGCAGTTATTGTTCAATTTTCATACAGATATTTGTAAAATGAGTTTGGAGTCAGCTCCAAACTCGGTTATAAAGTTTCCATCCATTTTCCCCACTTTGGGGATAGATTTTCCAAAATTTTTAAGGTCACGTCTTGCATATTGATCTCACCCAATAAATTATAAAAATTTTAAGGTCACGTTTCGCATATTTTTTTACGTGTAGTTTTGAAAATGAGTTTGGTGCTGATCGGTTGATAAACAAAAAAGTTTTAAACAATAATTTGGGTATTTTCCAAAAGTTGTTTATATTCTTTTATGTGTTACCCCAGGGGGTGAATTTTCCGGGAGTTATTGTTGAACTTTCATACAGATCTTTGGAAATGTGTTTGAACCTGATCGAGAAATGAACTAAATAGTTTCACACAACATTTTCCGACTTGTTATACCCTTGCAGAGGGTATTATAAAATTGTCCGGATGTTTGTAACGCATAGAAGGAAGCATCTCCGACCACATAAAGTATATATATTCTTGATCAGCACGACGAGCTGAGTTGATTTAGCCTTGTCCGTCTGTCCGTCTGTTTCTATGCTATCTCCTCCGTCAGTTTTAAAGCTATCCCCCCAAACTTTGCACAAAGTCTTTTGGTACAAATACGCTGGTGAAGCTGCCGATCGGTTGAAACAATCTAAGAGAAAACTTTGGAAGCCCCAAAGACGTATTTTTAGTTTTATCTTTCCAGTTTAATTGGTCGAAATCGGATGACTATAGCATATAGCTGCCATAGGAACGATCGGTCGAAAAACTAGTTCTAGTGAGAAAAACTTTTTTGTTTTTAATGAAAACGTCCTTATCATTGGCATACACTTATTTTATATACTTTTACACAATTCTACAAAGATTGGTCGAAATCGGATGACTATAGCATATAGCTCCCATAGGAACGATCGGTCGAAAAACTAGTTCTAGTGAGAAAAACTTTTTTTTTTTTAATGAAAACGTCCTTATCATTGGCATACACTTATTTTATATACTTTTACACAATTCTACAAAGATTGGTCAAAATCGGATGACTATAGCATATAGCTCCCATAGGAACGATCGGTCGAAAAACTAGTTCTAGTGAGAAAAACTTTTTTTTTTTAAATGAAAACGTCCTTATCATTGGCATACACTTATTTTATATACTTTTACACAATTCTACAAAGATTGGTCAAAATCGGATGACTATAGCATATAGCTGCAGTATGAATGATCGGTCGAAAAAGAAGTTCAAGTTAGAAAAATTTTTGTCTTAAATGACATCGCCTCCAAATTTCGCAATTAACAGTGTATTATGCCTTTCCATGATTTCACCAAGTTTAATAGAAATCAGACATCTTTATAGTATAGATCCCATAGAAAAGTGATGTCCCAAAAATAGTCTTAGAAAAACTTTTTTGTTATCAATGGAAGCTGCAAGGGTATACAAAACTTCGGCCGAGCCGAAGTTAACTTTCCCTATTTTTCCAAATTAAAAATGTTTATATTTATTTTATCTTTTGTCCGTGTTTGTAACGCTAGAAGGAAGCTCTCCGACCACATAAAGTATTACTTGATGACGACGAGTGAGTTGATTTGAGCCTCAGCTATCCCGGGGTAAAGCTACCACACTCTCGCCAAGTCTTGGACAAATACGCGCAACGGACGGCGGACGGAGACTAAAAAGAAGAACGCGGGACAACTAAAGAGAAAACTGTTTTAAGGAAACAAAGGGGAAAGGAGGCGAAAAGGGTAGGAAAATATCAAAACTTGGTAATATATGGAAATATCTTATATAAAAAATATCTCTCATAATTTGCTAGTTCCATCTCTAGTCAAGTCCAACGCAAAAAAATAAAAATATCTTTGCCATTTCTTGTACAAAGTTTTCAGGCATTACTATTTCTCTTTCTCCTTCTTGCATGTATTTTTTTTTTTTCTATTTTTGTTTACCTTCGAGTAGCGACACAGCCACTCAATGTAATGAAGGTCATTAGAAATGTACTTTTTGGTGCCGCACACGCACACCAAGTGGCTCCACGTTGCAAGCCGCTCTCCAAACAACAACAACAACAACAAAAAAAGTGCGTAAAAACAACGCTAAAGAGTGGGGAGGGCATGGGCAGACCTTGGCTCATTGTGTTGGCAGCTTTGGGTCATTAGGTGACGCTTGTCCATGGGTGCAAAACGTAATTAGTCGACGACGGCGACATCAAAACATGTAAAGTAGGGCGCTCGACTGACCCAACGAGCCATACCATGTTCGGTTCGGGCTTTCCCTTTTGCTCATTGATGAGAGCCAAAGACTTGGGCAAAAAGTTGATAATTAGGATGTTTGTGCAAAAGGCAAACGCCTGTCCAACGGGTTGAAGCAAAAGCTGCGGAGGTGGCAACATTGAGACCAAGTCTCGCCAGGCATTTGTAAATTGAGTTGACATCTTAAGTTTAACTTTTTTAATTAGATTTTATCATTATAATCAAGTCACAGTGGCAGTCAACTGTCGACTTGACTCCTGGACACTCGGTGTTGTTGGTTGTGCTTTACTCTGTGTCCTTGGCATTCGTTTTTGCTTAATTACATTTTGCACTCTCGTCTTGCGCTGAAAAGTAGGCAAACAATTTCGTGTTCAAGGAAGGTGTTGAATAAGTCCTGCCAATGAATGAATTAAGCCCAAGATTGGCTATAATCTAGGTAATTGAATAGCTTTGCATATGAAATGCTTTAATTTAAGATTAGGATCGGTCCGGTCTGTTTTATGGCGAAAAAGGCTTCTTTATGAGTTTGCCAACTTTTTCTAAAGATTTCTCTTCACTTAGATTACTGGCAACATTGTTGAGCTTGCAACTGTAAATCGCATTGATTGCAATCACTTCAAACCCCACCCCTTCCTTTCGCCCGGTCATTCAATGTAAAAAAAGTTTTTTTTTTTACGTTTCTCTCACTCGAAGTTGGGAAAATAAAACGTATATTTCTGTAAGTGGAAGACGTGAAGTGCATCAAATCTTAAAGCCTAGCAAAACAAATAACGTAACGCTTCAATAATGCATTCTGTCTGCGCTCATGCAGGAAGGGTTCAATGCACGATTTAAGCCACCCCTCAAAATTTCACCCATCCAACTTGAATTCATTTATTATTTAAACGTTTTGCGGTGCTTTGGTTATCCACTCGCATCACCCCTTTATTTGTGGTTCACATTGTGGCATTTATTGTTTACCGTTTGTATCTAAAGCTTTATAGCCATGGATCAATATTGATTGAAGGTTAAATTGGGGCACAGGTGACATTTTGACCATAAAACTGAAGAAATAACTTAAGCTCAGGGGTAATTTTAAATGTGTTAAAGATTTTATCACCTTGGAAATACATGTCAGTTGAATGCTTAAAGTTGAAATACATTCTTATAAATCAAAAGAAAAGATTCGATCCGTTTTCGCTATAGAGATCGGAAAATTGGTCACGTTCTCGATAGTTTTGTAAGAGAAAATTTCTAGAAAATGTGGAAAAGTCTCTGTTCTCGAAGTCGATTGTCGGGATTAGAAGAATGATTGGGAGAACAAAAACATTTTTGGTTCTTTGTCTTTTATGTTCCGAGCAGAGCCAAAACATATTGAAATACCCCTGAAAAGGGTATTAGTAAAATTGAATCCGGATGTTTGTAACGCATAGAAGGATAGCATCTCCGACCACATAAAGTAAATATATTCTTAATCAGCCCCCTTTCTTTTCTCCCTGTCCAACATGAGCTCACTAAGCGTAGTCATTCGTCGTTCCGGTCGAAAACTAGTTCTAGTGAGAAACACTTTTTTGTTTCTAGGTAAACGTCCTCATTTGGTTTAGAATATAAATAGGAACGATCTTTAAATATTCTTGCGAGGAAAACTTTTTGTTTATTCAATTTCCTTCTTTTTAACTTTTGTTTCCAAAATGTTTATACCTAGGAAGAAACACTTTCTTATCCCTCAGTAGAGATTTCATCCTATCTACCTATATTCACCCCTTTTTTCATTTTACTTGAGACTTTCGTTGACCACATGCATTCACGTGTGTGCGCATCAGTCCACCGAAACTAGCATGTAAGCGCCCTCTCTTTCTTTCTCACAACATGTTCAGCGCGTACCTCGACAGCAGCCGGGCATCGAGGTGCTTGCTTTCAAGAGCGGAATACGACTTTCTGAGTAGCTTTGAGGCTTGACCTCAGCTTTATATCATTTATCTCGTATTGATAATGCCCTTTGCAGCTTTGCTTTTTATAAAATTCACCTTAAATTTCCCCTACAACTTCGCTCAGTCTTAATGTCTTGTCGAATGATATACGTATATGCAAAAACCTAAGTTTAGCTTTTCAGATTTATATGCAGCAGTATTTTTGTTTGTTTGGGTGCTCTTGCTGTTACCTGAAATTTATGCCAAAAGCTGTCAATATGTGCCTGTGCGTTGTCCCTGCCTGTTTTTCAGACAGTTTTTTTTTTCTTTACCCCCAATCTGAATTATGACACCCACTCTGGTGAGGGAAAGGGCAGAAGTTATGGGCTACACATGTTGCTGCCGTTGTTGTTCTTGTCGGGTGGGAGGGGGGAATGTGTAAGTAAGAAAATTGTTTTCGAAATGGCTAACAAGCTATTAGCAAAACAAACCAAAGGAAAATGGTGATGATGACAGTGAGCATTTGGAGATTGAATTTGTTTAAGGGGGTTGTTGCCTTAAACTTGGCCAGCTGTTGCTGGTAAGTGACATTTAAGCCATTGCCACATCAATCAAAGCTTGTTTTCTCTCCATGATTTATGAAAGAGAGAAAACCATATGAGAAGTTTGTCGCCGAAAAACAGTTCGGCAGTTCAAAAGTCATAAATCAAACTGCCAAAGTTTGAACTGAAAAGTAGGCAATAGTTTTTGTTGGAATTTATAGAAATAAATGTCATTTACATTCACTTTTCCCCTAAATGGCCAAAACCTGATTATGAGCTCTGGTTTTACCTTTTGTGGGGGAAGGGCGTCAACAAAACAAATGATAAACCAAATTATTTTGACACCATTACCAAAAATGTACGCTCACTCCCTCGCATAGGAGGGGAGGGCGCCGGGTCCAGACATGGCAACATATTGTGCCATGTTTTATGCAACAACAACAAAGGCACATAAGCAGACAGAAAGACAAACGAAACGGGACTCGCTCATGGAAATTGCTGGGGACCCAGCCACTGTCCAACTGTCTGTCTGTCAGTCTGTCCCCTCCTTCCAGCCGTCTCGTTGTCGGGACTCGTGTTGTACGTGCGTGAAGCGCGCGCTCTCTGCTGCAAATTGCCAGTTAAAATTTTTGACATGTCAGCAAACGCCAAACGCACCATGGGACTCAGACAACAGGAACGATAGAAAAAGGATAAGGGGAGTGCAGCAGAGTGTGGGGAGAGGGGGAGTCAACCGATTCGAGCAAGTGTCAAATGGTATTTGTTGTGATTTTCGTTTTGTAAGAAATGACAGTAAACGGTATTCGATGCGAGCCAAATTGATTAATTGAACGATTATGGATTATGCAGGAAGCTGTCAAATTTTTGGTAGAATCGAATCTTTGCAGATATTAAAGCGAATGTGTAGAATGAATAGGGACGAAAACTACTTGCTACAAGTGAGTTTAAAACTGATTCGTTTTCGATGTCGCAAACGGTTCGTTTCTGTTTGTAAGTGCAACAAACCCCAGGTTCGAGTCTTATTTCGAACCTTATTGGATTGTTGAAATTTTGTCCATATTTTTCCATATTTTGACTGCCTATGGCTGCTGACGAATGATCCTCCAATCTCATACTGAATAATTTATTAAAAAGTAAATATTTAGGTTCGAGTACTGAGTATCGAGTACTTTGTATCGAAATCTAAGTACTGAATATCACGGTCAAAATATCGAGTGCTGAGTAGCAAGTACTGAGTAGCGAGTACTTAGTATTGGGTACTAAGAATCGAGTACTGTTTATCGAGAACTAACTTTGTATCGAGTACTTAGTAACGCGTACTGAGTATTAAGTTCTTAGTAACGAGTGTTGACTACTTAGAATTGAATACTGAATATCGAGCACTTAGTATCGACTACTTAGCAGTGTTGCCAACTTAGCTATTTTCCCACCAGATCTAGCTATTGTATAAGGCCGTAAGCCATAAAGTTTTAAGTTTGGCCGGAACCGGCAATTCCAGCTGGTTTGAGAAAACTTCTGGCCATTTTTTTTTTTAGCTATTTTGGAGGTGCAACATTTCTGATAAGACAGACCGTAATTCAAGTTGTTCTTCAAATGATTTTTGTAATTTTTAGTAATTTTGTAAAAACAAAAAATCTTCCTGCTCTAAACAAAACTTGACAAATATTATCAGCACTTATCAGAAATCGATTTATCATCACTTTATACGAGTATTTAAAATATTATTCAGATCTGTTTTCGAGTACGAGCTTGATCGATCCGAATTTCCAGAAGTACTGAATTCCAAGAAACGGTACAAAAATATTGGTGGAATATTTCATAAACACGAAAGGAATCAAAAGATGAATGACAATTTTATAAAGTTTTGGAAAAGTTAAATTAACGGGCTTAGCAACTGTAAGCAACTTATGATTGTACTCGAAAAAGAGCAGCTTGCCTATACAGAACTATTTTAAAAACCGCCTGGTCTTATCTTCAGTAAAATGTTAAAATGGCTTGACGCAGCCCCAAAGTTTCCAAAGCCGAGTTACTTTCAATCTCTTGGCTTGTGCGCTTCTAAATTTCGCACAAGAGAAAGGGAAATACAGTTTAACCGAAGCTTTTGCATGGCCAATTCTACACAGCTGGCGCCAACAGCAGAGAGGGGTGACCGGGTGTAAAGTTTATTCAAATATAAAACTTTTCATTAGATGTTCTTGCACAGCGGTCGCGCACACTAACCGCTGAGCCACCAGGCCACTGAGTATCTTCAGTAGGCTTTCGCTAATGACTGCTGTTTTATACAAATACAAAAACGTTCAAACCAGTTATGATCGAAGCTACGTTAACGTGAAATTTTTTGTCGATCTGTGTGCTAGGCAATAATAGCACTAGGCAAATGCTGGATTTTGCTTGCAAAACAGAACTAGTAGTAGTAGTAGTAGTAGTAGTAAAAGAAATAGTTGACTGTATACAGTATACCCTGTAGTTCAGCTGCACCGGTGCGGCATTAACGAATTCCCTTACTCTTCGTAGCGAGCACTCGCCACCAGACCAGCCACTAGCCAAGTATTTGCCTAACGAATTTTGTATGGAAATGTCAGGAAAACGTCGGTACGACCCTGCTTTACCAGTCGTTAGTGTGGTGATTGAAGACAAGCGCTGTGCTGTACCTGTCGTTAACGATCCGATGAGCTGGTGGTGGTGCCTTGGCACCAGCTGTACTACAGGGTAGTTTGTAATGATAATTAAATAATAAATAAATAATGGCTTGGCTGTATGCCGTTCGCCTAATTTTATCTATTCTTGAACTGCCCATACCAACGCACCTAGGTGGGTACTACCCGCAGCTGCCCCGCTCATCGCGAGATACTACGGCGTTCTCCACCAGGATGCGATTGGAATGTTCTGTCTAGACATCTATCATAATTTCTCGCCGATATTTGGTAGCCTCTTTAAGGTATCCAATAACTGTATGCCAATTCTGACAATTTTTGTATTGTCATGCTCCATTGTCCAAAGTGTAGTGCCCGTAACTCTCCTAGAATCGGACATCTTGCAACAAAATGGGCTAAATCTTCTCGTTCCGTAGAATTGCAAAGGGTGTGATGACGTGTGGAATATAGATGAGCCAGGTCGATTCTGTTCTTGCTCGAAATATGAACAATATGGCGTCTGGTTCGAACTCGTCGTTGAAATAGTTTTTGGAGGGAAGGCTGTAATCGAGACATTTATAGGTGTCTCTCGTTTCGCTTTGACGTGCTTCGCGCTCAAATTGGCTTCTCTCACAACTGTCTAGTTTCCGTAATAAGAAGTGCTCAACAATATTTGGTATCTCGGGTTCATCTCATTTTATTGCTAATGAAAAGCGTTGAAGTGTATATTGGAAATAGGGTTGCAAGTCCCATTTCAATATGTATGACATAGTTTGGTACATTCATTGGTAAGTAGAAAACTTTCTTGATAAACAGTCGTTTTTCGTGGGTTTTTGTTGGGGGGGGAGAGTAAAAATGTGGGGGTTTAATTAGTGGGGTTGTGTTAAAGCGTGGGTCGTTCAACTTCCTCGTACCGACTAAACTTAAAAAACTAAACCAAAACCGAACTATAAATTTGAATTCTGTACCAACAGAGACTTTACAGACGAAGGCTTTTGCAGCCTTCCAATTACCAATCACTCTTCTAAGAATAAACTATTATTTAAGCATATATTTTTTTTAGCTATTTCAAATTATTCTTTGCTATTTTTAGCCAGTTCTTAGTAACGAGTAGTTGATTTAGCTACTTTTGGGCTTCAATAGTTGGCAACACTGGTACTTAGTATCCAGTTCTGAATATCGTGGTCGGAGTATAGAGTTCTGAATTGAATTGGTACTAAGTATCGCGTTATGAGTGTCAAGCACTGAGTATCGAGTAACACACACTCAAGATAGTGAAAGTCGGAGCTTATCTTATACAGCATATTTCACATTAAAGCCTCGTGAGTATAACACACACCCACATCTTTTTTATTACTCATTGAAGGAGGCACCTCCGACCACCAAAAGTATATATATTCTTGATCTATGCTATCTCCTCCGTCGATTTGAAAGCTATCTTCACCAAACTTTGCACGATGTCTTTTGGTACATATACACTGCACATTTATCGAAACCGGCCGGATCGGATGACTATAGTATATAGCTGTCATAGGAACGCTCGGTCGAAAAACTAGTTTTAGTGAGAAAAACTTTTTTGTTTTCAATGGAAACGCCTCCAAACTTTGTATTTCTTAGTTTACTATGCTTAACAATGATTCCAATAAATTTTGTCGAAATCGGACATCTATATAGAAAAGCTGTCATAGAAAAGTAGTGTTTTAAACGAAGTCTTAGTTAGAAAACTTTTTTGTTTTCCATGGAAATGTCCTTAAAACTAGCCTTTATTTGTTTTATATGCTCCCACACAATTCCCCAAGTTTTGTTCAAAATCGAATGACTATAGCATATAACTCCCATAGGAACAATCGGTCAAAAAACTAATTCTAGTAAGAAAAAAAAACCTTTTTATTTTCAATGAAAACTTCCTTATCGTTGGCGTATACCTCTTTTATATACTTTTACACAATTCTTCAAAGTTTGGTCAAAATCGGATGACTATAGCATATAGCTGCAGTACGAATGATGGGTCGAAAAAGAAGTTCTAGTGAGAAAAACTTTATTGTTTTAAATGGGATCGCCTTCAAATTTTGTAACCACAAAGATTGGTCGAAATCGGACATCTATGTATATAATATAGCTCCCATAGAAAAGTAAGGTCCGAAAATAAATCTTAGTAAAATTTTTTTTTTGTTTTCAATGAAGGGTTTACAAAACTTCGGCCGAGCCGAAGTTAACTTTCCCCTATTTTTGCTTGAGTCTTCTGTTGACCCCATTTTTGGACTCGAAATGATGGAGTGTTTTTGTGTATGGACGTCTGTGGGCGTCTATCCACGCTTGTATTATCAAATACGTCGAATACTAGTGTAGTATACCGGTACACAATACCTAAATTCTGGTCAGAAGGCTTCCACCCATCGCTGACTTTGGTTCGCGGACCTATTCCTTTATATCCCTCCTTTCTCAAAGTGGAAGTATCCCAAGTGTGGATATGATTCAAAATAAGTATCTTTAGTAGATAATGCATCTACCGATCCACACAAAAATTTTTTCGCCGAAAATATTAAGCAATTTATATGAGCTAAACCTTTTTATACCCTTGCAGAGGGTATTATAAAATTGTGCGGATAATTGTAACGCATTGAAGGAAGCATCTCCAACCACATAAAGTATATATATTCTTGATCAGCGTGACGAGCTGAGTTCATTTAGCCTTGTCCGTCTGTCCGTCTGTCTATTTCTATGCTATCTCCTCCGTCAGTTTTAAAGCTATCCTCACCAAACTTTGCATGAAGTCTTCAGGTACAAATACGCTGCACATTTGTCGGAACCGGCCGGATCGAAAGACTATAGCATATAGCTGCCATAGGAACGATCGGTCTAAAAACTAGTTCTAGTGAGAAAAACTTTTTGTTTTTAATGGAAACGCCTCAATACGTATTTCTTAGTTACTATACTTCCCATGAATTTCACTAAGTTTGGTCGAAACGGATGACTATAGCATATAGCCCCCATAGGAACGATCGGTGGAAAAACTAGTTCTAGTGAGAAAAACTTTTTTGTTTTTAATGAAAACGTCCTTATCATTGGCATACACTTATTTTATATTCTTTTACACAATTCAACAAAGTTTGGTCGAAATCAGATGACTATAGCCTATAGCTGCCATAGGAACGATCGGTCGAAAAACTAGTTCTAGTGAGAAAAACTTTTTTGTTTGTAATGGAAACGCCTCCAAATTACGTATTTCGTAGTCTACTATCCTTTCCCATGATTTCACTAAGTTTGGTTGAAATCGGATGGCTATAGCATATAGCTGCCATAGGAACGATCGGTTGAAAAACTAGTTCTAGTGAGAAAAACTTTTTTGTTTGTAATGAAAACGTCCTTATCATTGGCATACACTTATTTTATATACTTTTACATAATTCTACAAAGTTTGGTCAAAATCGGATGACTATAGCATATAGCTGCCATAGGAACGATCGGTCGAAAAACTAATTCTAGTAAGAAAAAACTTTTTTGATTTCGATGGAAACGTCCTTATCCTTTTCATTCTTGTCATTTTTCGTGTTGTCTTACCTTCGGAAATGAATCCCTTCGGCGCAGATTTGAGGAAACATCGAAATTTTCTGCGAAAACGGAAACAGGCCTTCAAAGAATATATTATAAATTGAGAGTAAACCCTTTGCCTGTGCGGCCCATTGTGGCTTGACAGAATGGCCGTTTCCTTTACGTGTGTATGAATTGTTGGCTGGTTAAGTGTTTTGGCTACTGTGGGCTGTGGGGCTAGACAGAGATGAAGGATGCTGCTGCAACGACAGGAAATCAACAATGGCACAAAGTTATTTGCTTCGCTCCATGCCCCTCCAGCCATTCCATAGATGTTGCCGCAGTTGCAGCTGGGCGGACATTGACAAGATTCTAATTGAATGTCCACAAAAGGTGTCATCTATGTCAGCTTCACGTATAATTTGGACAAGTTTCCAACGCCTCACTCTTCATGGCAATGAGGGGATTTGTTGAACCAAACGAAGTATGTGAAATAAAACCAATTGTCAACGCCGACGCGACCTCCAAACAGGCATAAATATATACATACTTATATATAAACATACTCTCGTACATACCTAATTGAAATTGAAAACCAAACTTGTACCAAGGACAAGCATTTAATAAACTTTAAGCGTGTCGAATGAAATGGAAATGGAAACAAAGCCAAAGCCAAAGCGAGGCTTAAACCAAACTGCATTCCAATGTGGGTGAGGGCAAATGGTTGGAGGATGAATATGAGGGCCATCAACAGTTGACCCCAAAGCACACACACACACGATGGGTGGAGAGGAGGAGGTGATTGGTTACCCAGAAGAAAAAAACTTGTGTGATAAAATGTCATTGAAATGTCAGACACTCGACTTTAGGAACTGAAACATCATCACTTGACTTTGGACTGCAGTTTGACAATTATTTGACGTACATTTCAAAAGGTGCTAAAATTAGTTGAGCATAAAGCAGCTGCCTTTGCTGAAGTGTATCCAATTGTTGATGTTGTTTCTCCATTCTCTGAAGTGGAGGGGTAGGCACTTCAACTAATTTATACAAGCGCATACATACGAGGGCAGCTTGATATGACTCCAGTTTCTAATTCCTGTTATTTCCTCTCCTTCTCTCTCATAAGTGACCTTGAAACAGCCTAGACACCACCACCCTAACCCAAGTAATACATCTTCCCCTGCCCTTTCTCTCCCTCTTTTCTGACATTTTGTTTTTATTGTTGTCTGTCACTCGGCGATTTGGCGCACAATTGATAAATGATGTTCCCAAACACTCGACGCTAATTTCGTGTGACAAATATTCTCAAGCAGTTACATGTCAATTCGGTATTGAGTAATGTGGGGGGCAGGGAATGGAGCAGGGCACCCACCGCCTACAACGACTTAATGTGAGCTTGTCATGACATCTTTTTGGGGTGGGAGGCTAAGCTACTTTCTTGTAAGTGCCAGCTTATGCAAATAGATTTGTTGTAGGCGGCCTTAAGTATCGTTTTTTATGCTTATTACTTGGTACATAATGCTAATCTATTTCGTTCTCTGCTTCCGTTTTCAGACCTCCCTCGGCCTAGGAATTTCATGTTAATTTCAACCACAGCAACAAATAAAGGTAATTAAAACTCTATTAAGGGTAGAGACTCCGTTTTAAGCCTGAATGTAATGAAAAAAAAGTTCACATGCAAAACAATGTGAAAAAAAAACCAACTCAAATTGCAAATTGAAAAGTTGTTCAATTAAGATTTCTCAGATTACGCGCACACGGAAAATTCCCTGCAATCTGGCTAAAACTTGCATATCTGACTCATCTCAATTCGCTGGAATGTGCACACATATTTGGCCAAATGGTGCAAATGTTTGTAAATCGATTTGTCCCAAATTGAAATTTCCCTAATTTCCGTATGCTCTTGCTTTGGCCTCGTCTTCTGACGATGGACTTTCATTACACGCAGCGCTGAACGTGGCAGCAGCAGACACATCTCTTGATTACTATGAAAGAAGATTAGTTTATCCACTCAAGCGTTAGTTTATATCACCTACCCGGAAAGCAAATATTTCTCGGCTTTTGGGATAAAATTGAGAAGTGAGTTGGCAATACCAAAAGCCCTGGTATGTGGAAATTTAAAACAAGTAAGAAAGTCAGTCAAGCCCGACTGTAATATACTCTGTACCAGAGATCTGCAAGAGTGCCTGCTTTCTTGACTCGAGTATACTCGTTGTTAAATCGTCTTGGGTATGATTCGACACTCAAAAAATCCAGTCAGCTTATATACTCGCTCATCTCTTAGTGGTATATCTGTGACTGGGTGCTTGCTTGAGCTGCAAACGTATTTTTACAGCACACAAACTGCTAATATTTAAGTATGTATCAATGTTTTTGCTCTCACTCTGAATGTTTTTGTAAAAGTTACTGTAAACGCCGTTAAGTTGTTCGTGTAATGTCAGGAGAGAGCCACAAGAGAGAATGAGAGTGAGAGATAAGAATGAGATCGAGAAACCCAATCAACACTCAGTTACTTTCCGTCTGAGCTTTCACAAGTGTGTGTTTCTGCTACTGCATATGCAAAGCACAAATATGTTTGACATTTTGTTGGACTTTTTTCGACACTCGAGTGCAAAAGTATCAAGTACTTATGCAGTGCACTCGCGCAGATCTCTGCTCTGTTCCAACGAAAGTGTATGCTCAGTATGTATTTTTATACCCTTGCAGAGGGTATTATAAAATTGTGCGGATGTTTGTAACGCATTGAAGGAAGCATCTCCGACCACATAAAGTATATATATTCTTGATCAGCATGACGAGCTGAGTTGATTTAGCCCTGTCCGTCTGTCTGTTTCTATGCTATCTCCTCCGTCAGTTTTAAAGCTATCCTTACCAAACTATGCTCAAAGTCTTCTGGTACATATACGCTGCACATTTGTCGGAACCGGCCGGATCGGATAACTATAGCATATAGCTGCCATAGGAACGATCGGTCGAAAAACTGTCTTAGTGAGAAAAACTTTTTTGTTTTTAATGGAAATGCCTCCAAAGTGCGTATTTCTCAGTTTATTATCATTTTCCATGATTTCACAAAGTTTGGTTGAAATCGGATGACTATAGCATATAGCTGCCATAGGAACGATCGGTCGAAAAACTAGTTCTAGTGAGAAAAACTTTTTTGTTTTTAATGAAAACGTCCTTATCTTTGGCATACATTTATTTTTTATACTTTTACACAATTCTACACAGTTTGGTCGAAATCGGATGACTATAGCATATAGCTCCCATAGGAACGATCGGTCGAAAAATTGGTTCTAGTGAGAAAACTTTTTTGTTTTTAATGGAAACGCCTCCAAAGTCCGTATTTCTTAGTTTACTATCCTTTCCCATGATTTCACTAAGTTTGGTCGAAATCGGATGACTAAAGCATATAGCTGCCATATGAACGATCGGTCGAAAAACTAGTTTTTGTGAGAAAAACTTTTTTGTTTTTAATGAAAACGTCCTTTTTATTGGCATATTCTAATTTTATATACATTAAGATCTTTCTACAAAGTTTTATCAAAATCGGATAACTATAGCATATAGCTGCAGTATGAATGATCGGTTGAAAAAGAAGTTCTAGTGAGAAAAACTTTTTAGTTTTAAATGGGATCGGCTCCAAATTTCGTAATTAACAGTGTATTATGCTTTTCCAAGATTTCCAAGTTTGGTCGAAATCAGACATCTATTTAGTATAGATCCCATAGAAAAGTAAGGTCCAAAAAGTAGTCGTAGTTAGAAAAACTGTTTTTTTTTTCAATGGAAGCTGCAACGGTATACAAAACTTCGGCCTAGCCGAAGTTAACTTTCCCCTATTTTTTTTCTTTCTAATGTTCATAACTCGACTATCGTTCATTCGATCTTTACCATTTCTTTAAGGGGGTCTTCTCATTCAAAACCCGTTTTTTGGACCCTTTTTAAAAAAATTCTTATTTGAAAACGCAAAGAATAATTGAAAACTTTTTTTATTTATTGTATTACAAAAGGTTCAAAGTAAATAAAAAAATTTTTTTTTGCCTCGATACGAGGGCTGTTCAAAAAGTAATGAGACTTCAAAGTTGGTGGTGAAAAAAAAGGTGTCGTCACGGCGGCCACGATTCCGGGTCTCCGGAGCGTCCGAAATGAAAAAAAAAAACGGGGTTATAATCAGTATAGATGTAATTCTCGGCTGAACCTCAAACTTAATTTTGTGATTTTTTTTTGACAAAATGGCGGCCATTCAAAAAAAAATTTCAATTTCGGGCTTTTTTTTGTAGTTTAGTGTAAAAAAAAATAGTAAAAAAATTTTTTTAAAATTATGGTCGAGGTTCAGCCGAGAATGGTGACAATTCTGCGTCGATTCCACTTTGTTTCATGAAAATCGGTTCAGTTGAACTGGAGATATCATGGCCGCCAGTTCGAAAAACGTGGTTTCGAGATAAACGCGTTTAAAGTTTGAAGTAATTTTTTTGGAAAAAAAAAAAAAAATCAAAAATGTTTAAATGCATTTTTAAAGAGCTGACAATTCTCCGTCGAATTCACTTTGTTTCATCAAAATCGGTCCGGTAGAACCGGAGAAAACTTAACGCATAGGTCAAAATACGAGGGTTTAAAAAAAAGTTGCTCAATGAGAAGACCCCCTTAAGTTTGCAGTTGCTTGGGAATTTAGGTCACATTGGGTCACTAAAAGGACTATATCTCCTAAACTAATTCGAGTTTTCGAAAATCCTTTTGGGGGGATATTTTTTGAATATCCAAGCTATAAATAAATGCAAAAAAAAAAAGTCGAAAAAAAAAGTTGCTCAATGAGAAGACCCCCTTAACGGATTGATTATTCATCCTAATTTCTAAAAACGTCTAGAAGTTACGAACCTTCTATCTATAAACCTGTGGGAGACATGACGTTTGTTCAAAAATGAAAAATATAGTTGATCTGCCTACAAGTGTAATAGTTTATTTCCCATAAAAGTCGAACCTTTACAAATAAGAGTGCCGAACTGACCAAAAAATCGCGAAATTTGCCAAATTCTCTTTTAAGTTTTGACTTTGAAAATAATTTAATTGATTTTCGACGCCAGCAATTTGCTATACATATCGCATCCTAGTAAGCTGATAAAAGGGCTTCAAACAGGATGGTCAAACCGAAAAAGAAATCGCGAAATTTGCTCTATTTTCTTATGAGTTCAGTTTATTATAAAGACATCCGGGTGGTACGTGTGGTAAAGAAATAAGCTTCGCCTCCTCGTTTTGAGTTGTAAATGCTAAAGGAGACGAAGCAAAGGCACGCCGGTAACTGTTGCTAGTGTGTTAACAAACATCGTAAGGTCTCCCACCTTGGGCGCCAAAATGTAAATTGTTTTGATAAAAGTTACAAATTTGAGAAATCCAACCCCAAAGGCCCTACTTTAGGCGTCATAATGTAAAACTATACACAAAGACTTTCAAAAGTAAGCTTCTGAAACAGTTAAAGGCTTAAAAAAAAAAACCTTGAACCACTATGAGTTAAAGCCCCACTTAAGCGTACACAAAGTGCTCCACGTTGGGCGCCAATTGTGAAATCTTTTTTCCCATTTTGCCAGATCATTCCCCACAGATCAGTTGCGTTAGTCACGTTCACAGCTCGTGCCATTTGCCCACCTGGCTACAAGGTAGTCACAAGTCATTTGTCCTCTCCTCCCTAGAGGGTAATTAATTAGCTCTGTGTGTGTGCATAATTAAATGGCATGTTTTCATGTTGTCTATTTGTTTTCATAATTTTTATTGTAACTGGTTTTGGTCTTTCTTACTCTTCGACTTACTCATCCATAACCCCAAACCTTAAATGTTTGCCAATTATGTTCACCACGCCAGAGTCAGTCCCCATCATTATCAGCCGGAAGTGGGCGACCCAAAATAATTGATGGTCTCTCATCTTCAACTTATTTGCGATTATTTGATTTTTCATGGCTAGTTGACTAGAGATTTGTTTGTCAAGTTTAAAGAGAGGATTAAGGTAATTATCTAACAGGAAGTTGGAGGCCACCGCACATGAGATCATCAACCGAATCAGAAGCCCATTCATTTTCCATTGTTTTTTTATTGCAGCAGAAAATCTCATCAATATGCAGACACTGAAAAGCGAATTTTTCAGTCGTTTATTAACTGATTATTATTTATATTGTTTTATAAATTGTACAAATGAATAAATGACAACTCCCTGGGTGTCAGAGTGTGTGTGTTTTTGAAGTTATTGCCGTTTTATTATTTAATTTTTGTTCAATCATTCGCTATTGTTGATTGCGTTAAGCCCAAGTCAATTATCGAATACGCAAATGAAGAGATGAAGAAGGCGAAGAGTAGGAGGAGAGTAGGCAACAACGACTGTTGTTCAGATTTTTAATTATAATTCCATGACGTTAACGAATTGTTGTTGTAAATATTGTAGAGAATAAGTAGTAGCTGACATCATAAAAATGTTGTCGCCATACATGGCCAAAGAGGTGAAAAAAACAAATCAATCGAGAGTTAAAAATAGTTCATAGAATATGAAAAGTAACAAAAGACACCAAGAAGTTGAGAAGTGAAACAGAAGAAATTTATGATAATAAGGCAATAGGCAATAAAAATCAAGTTTTAAAACAATAAGTTAATGAAGCCTACTCAGAAATAGATTTACGAGATAAGCTTTGACATACTTAATACGAACATTCGCATAAATTATGAACAAATTTTGTTTCGAAAGACTACACGGGATATAAGGCCCTCACAAATTACAAAAAATACTTTCATTATGCTTGGACAACTATCCTGTTGGATATCAAGACTGCCTTTACAAGAGTAAGACAGTTGTTCTGGAGCCCATTTCAAATAATTTCAACGATTTGTCTGCAAACATGTGGGATAGTGCAGTACGATAAGATGCCGTTCCATTTGACCAACAGATAAAGTTAACAATAAAAATGTTTCTAAATTTTTGTTGGACTTGCTCTGGGAGGGATGCTGAGCGCTTTAGTTTTCGGGTGTTGATTTTGAGGCTAAAGTGTTCAGTTAGGCTAGCGTATTTGCCAGAAGACATTGACTGCATCACAGAGTTGTAGCCGTTGTTGTTTGGCGCAGGTTATATAGTAGATAGGGACAGAAGGAAAAGAAAAAAAAATAGAATTTATGCAAAATTCCTGCTAGATTGCTTCAAAACTGAGAGACTAGTTTGAGCATAAAGACATCTACAGCAACATCTGAATAAAAATTTAAGTTTTGTCTATTTTCACCAAAAAATTTATAAATAACCCATTTTATTTCCCATTTTTGTGTTTGAGGGCTTGTCTTTAAGTAAATTAAATACCTTATGATCGAAGACCGACTATAACATACTCTGTACCTGTGAAGTGCTGCCCATCACCGTTGCGTCCGGTGCTGCCCATAACACGGTGTGACAAAAAAAAAATCAAAACAAAACTTCTGGGATGGGACCTAGCGTAGGTTATAGATATGGTTCAGTAGATTTTTGTGGCATACTAGAATTTTTTAGTGCACATCGAAATTTTGAATAACGGTAAAAAAGTCTTTTTTCGCACAAGCACTCACTTATACGCCCATAACTTTGTCATATATCAAATGATTTTTATTTTCTTACCGGTTTTGGAAAGAAGAAATTTAGGTCTTTAAAGATACCATATATGACTGATCAGGATTTATTTCTTATCTTGGAGTATTTGCTACGTAAACCATTTTTGATTTGTTTTTTTCCCCATTTTTTTGTCTTTGGTGACGTTTTTGAACACTGTTTGGTTAGAAACCCCCAATATTTGTTTTATTGTATAAGAACTACACTTTTTCACGGTTAGAACGTATGCCTATTTTCTAAAATCGGTCAATAATTAGCAAAGTTATTAAAGTTTTTCGGATAACGAAATTTTCGCAATATGGTGATGAGTCGCGCCATTATAGCACTGTCGACCGAAAAATTGTTGAGTTTTTAGAGTAAATTATTGAATAATTTTTTTTAGAATAAGTATTGTATAGCCACGAGTACTACTAGTACTACTACTACCGTCTGTCCGTCAGTCTGTCCGCCTGTCTGTCTGTCCGTCCGTCTGTCAGTCCGTCTGTCCATATTAATAAATAGATCTCGGAGATGGTAAGAGATAGAGGTTTGACATGTATGGAACATATGCTTCATATGCTTACAGGCAGATCAAGCTTACTTTCAATTATTGCCACGCCCCCTCCCGCCCCCCGAAATTTAGAAAAAACGTCATATCTTCGGCAGTTTTATAGATAGAAGGTTCGTACTTTTTGGACATATTTAGTAGTCGGGATTCTTTATCGGTCCACCAAAGGATTGGTAAAGATCGGATGAACGATAGCCAAGATATAAGCGAAAGAAACTTCTCTGCTGCAGCGCAGTAGCAGCATTGCTTTCAGCAGCTACTGCAGCATCTAAATTTACACTGAGCATACACTTTTTTGGGTAAAGAGTGTATTATAGTCGGGCTTCCCCAACTTTCCTACTTGTTTTAATTAGGCTTTTTCAGGTTTTTTTCCTAAAAAGTTAAATAACTCAACCAAATATTACTCGATTTTAATAAACTAATTTGCAGAAGATGCAAAATTAAATGTTTTTTGAAACTGCATACCAAAATTAGATAGTTTTATATAAATTTGACCTATTCATTTTTATTTAAAGTACGGTGAAGTCGCAAAAAACTGAAAAATTCGATTTGTTTTTCATGTAGCTCCCCCCAATTTTTATCCGAGATTGCAATGTAATACACCGTTGGAAAGGTGTTACATTTCTCTTTCCAAAGACGCATTGCAAACTATTATAGGATGCCTAGTTTAAGAAATATGATTTTTTAACTATATCAACCTCGAAAAGACGGACTTTTAACCGTTATTCCAAATTTTGATGTGCACGAAAAATTTGTGGTATGCCACAATGTTACATTTAACTATATCTACAACCTACACTATGTCGCATCCCAGAAGTTTTTTGACTGTCACACCGTGTAATTGTTTGTTTTCCTTATAACTCGACAACTGTTCGTCCGATCTTTACCATTCCTTAGGCGGATCAATAAATAATCCTGATTACTAAATATATCCACAAGATACGAACCTTCTATCTGTTAAACTGTGGGAGATATGACGTTTTTTCCAATTTTCGTGGACCGGAGAGGGCGTGGCAAAAATTGAAAATAAACTTTTTCTGCCTGCAAGTATAAGAAGCATATGTCCCGTACATGTCAAACCTTTGTCTCTTACCATCTCTGAGATCTGTTTGTTCATACGGAGAGACGGACAGACAGACAGCCGAAGACAGACAGACGGACACGGCTAGATCGACTCGGCTGTTGATGCTGATCACGAATATATTGGAAATGTTACATACTTTTGCTCAAACTTAATATACTCTGTATACCTCTGGTACCGAGTATAAACACGGTTTATCGATAATATCAAGATTACCATTCAACAGATTTTTTTTCATGTCGATTTTCGTGCTTTAGCATCTTCTTCTTCTTATTTGTCCTCATATTTCTATCACAACCGTTTGACGGTCTCGGCCGCTGCTATTAATGCCCGCCACTCGCCTCTGTCTTGTGCGAGCTGGCACCAGTTGGTCAGTTCAAGCGCCTTTATGTCTTTCAGCACCTGTTTTTCCCAACTAAGTTTCGGTCGTCCTACAGCTCCTGCTTTCCCTAATTCGTTCGCCTTCCGCCTGTACACTTTTTTTACTGGAGCTTCTTCATCCATACGAGTAACATGTCCAAGCCAGCACAGCCGCTGTTGTTTTATGCGCTTGACTAGGTCAGTGTCCCCATAGAGCTCATACAGTTCGTGATTCATTCGGATGCGAAATTCGCCGCCAACGTTTAGAGGTCCATAAATCCTGTGAAGGACTTTCCTCTCGAACACGCCGATCGCCTTCTCATCCACTGTTGTTAATGTCCATGCTTCTGCGCCGTATTGCAGGACTGGGATAATGAGCGACTTGTATAGCGCGAGAGGGCACTGCTCTTGAACTCCTTACTAAACCCGTAGTAACATCGGTTTGCAAGAGTTATTCTTCTTAGGATCTCCAGACTGATGTTGTTGTCGCTGGTAATCATCGTTCCGAGGTAGACAAAATCCTTTACAACGTTAAAGTTGTACTCTCCCATTGCAACAGATTGTCCAAGACGCGTAGGCTCACTGCGCGCTGAGATTAGGAGCTTTGTCTTTTCCTCATTTACCGCTAAAAGCTGCTGGCTAACGTGAGCGGCGATCCTTTCCCTGGGACAAATAGGGGGCTTTATTTCGGGCATGGCACCCGATTAGCGTCTAATTCATCCGCCAATGAAAACTAAAAAAATGCCTCGGATACGGACCACCATCGATGACGACCCACGTGCTTTAGCATCACGTCACACGAAACGAACACGAATGATATACTTTCACTCAAAAATCGTAAGAAATCTAAATCTAGTGCTCTACATTTTTGATGTCAAGAATTGTTGATTTGATTTGTAAGTTCAATTTGTACAGTCTATATTGTTGCCGATTGTTGTCGTATCAAAATATTTATCCAACTAACCAAATTTGCTTAAAATGGATGCTTTTGTTAAGTGGATGTTCCCCGAATTTTGCGACGAATGCTGCGAACGTATTGCTGATGAAATTCTTCATAAGATATTTCTGATTATTCTGATTTTGCTGCAGTATCTGGTCATATGGGTGGTTATGAATATGGACGAACTCGATGATATGTGTAATGAGTGGATAATCGAAAATGACATAAGAGGATTTCTATGCTTTTTGTTTGGATTCAAGATGTGCGATAAGATGTGTTAATACCAGACATTATAAAAGCATTAAACTTATGTGTTGCATAAATTAAAATACAGTTAATTTAATTGAGGAATGCCTTGCACTGATTGGTGAGCAAAATAGCATTTGAGAAATGGACCTACAGTTAAACGCCGAATCAGTACGGCAAAGTTTGAGAAGCTACAAAGCTATCGCCAATAGCTAGTGATGGTGACCGGGTATGTAAGTTTTTAAAGAAAAATCTTTTTCATTAGTGGCGGTACATGACCCGCTGCACCACACCTGGCTCTGAAGAGGTAAATGAGTTTTCGGTATCTCTCTCTCTTTCGCAACTCCTGCCCTATGCACTTCCTGCGAAGGCTTTAGCGAAGTCTACAAAAGCAGCTCTGATGTGTATTCCGTGCATTGGTTATATGGTCAGAAGCAGATTTGCTCTTCGCCTGTGGTGTTCATTATGGTGTCTCTCGGGCGATCAATAACCGTCGTTTATATCTTATAGGATCCAACGATCGAAAAATAGGTCTTGCTAAGGAAACTTTTTATGTCTGAAGACTATATCTTATGGTAGCTGATCGGTTGAAAATAAAGTTTTAATGAGAATAACCTTTTCATATCAATATAAGCGTTCTTAAGCTCAGCCAATTAGGTCTTGATTCATATGGACTTGGACTTTCATGTTCATATCGTACTGTCTTCCCTAAAATTTGTGTTAAAAACTAAAGAGCCAGTGTTACTCAGATATAACGTACACTAAAGGGTATAACCCATATTAATGTAAGATCGGCCTAAGATTCAACTCCAACATTGAGTTTATTATTACGAAGTGATTCGTTAAAACATTGTTTGATCCAATTTGCAGATTATTATCTGCCATCTGTAGGAGGTTTTGAGCTGGGGATAAACGACACAAAATTGCATTAACTTTATAATAACATGCATGCCAGAAGACTACAATTTAGTTTAAAACTCAGGCACCACAGTGATGATAAAGACTTATGGCTGCTTTTGCTGTCGTTCAGATTGTGCACGCCTCTCAGAACTTGCAAAAAGTGGTACCTTTTGGTACAGTTACCCTAGGAAAGATAATGACAATTCCTCTCTTTGCTCAACCAACGATAGTTTTTTTCGCTTACTTTCTTAATTTGTTTCCTTCAGACACTTTAATGGGCAGAATCTACCGAAAGTATCTTTTGCGCATTTGTAAACTGTTAGTGTGTATGCGTGCTGGATTTGCTTAATTGCTTTTGCTCAACGAAATTATTCCCTTTAAGCTGTTATCGTAGGACTGATTCGTGTATTTCTTTCAACGAGAACAAAGAGATAGAGCGCCTCTGTTTAATTTGTACCTGTCATTTTGGTGAGCAGACAGCATAGAAAAAAATTTGTTTTGAACATATTTTGCCTGCATCACATTTCTGCTGAATGAACCGGGTCTGGGTGAATTCCTGACCGAAAGAAATGAGTTTGTCCTCTCGTCTGTCTAGACCATCCTCTCCCCTGTGCTGGGAAAAGCGTTGTCACTATCTCCTTAAGCGACTTGAACAAAAACTTTGTGCGTTAGCAAGCCAATGAATGAAAGCACGCAAATGAATGGAAGCAAACAAAATCAAGGGTACTTGCTATTTTGCGGTCAGGGCACTCGACTAACAGCGCTCTTAATTGTAAATAGTTTGTAGTTTATGATAAATTGTTTAGTCTCAAGAAGTTTCATCCCGGTTGCGCGCACCTTAAGGTCACTTAATTTATTGTGCCTAATTTCATAAGAATAAACTCATTCGCCTTGCTGTCCCTAATAGTTTGTTGAATCAGTTGATTATCTTTTCAGCATCTTCTACTTATTAATCACATATTTCTTTTGCTCTGTCGCCGAACCAAAACACAAACGATTCTTTTTCCTGTTTCCATTTAAGTGCCAGCGAATTAATCTCTCTCGTGGCTTTACACGATGAGTCTGATGATTATGATGGGAATGTGAGGCCTGTGGCAAGCATATGAGCCATAAGGGCTCCTGCGTGCCGACAGGACTTTAATCATTGAGACAGCAGACAAGTCTGCCAGTGCTCTCGCCTTGCCTCCTCTCTATCTCTCTGGCTGCTTGTCTGTGTCTGTCTGTCAGTCAGCGAATGTGTTTTGAATTATTGCTCTGTAAATTCAAAAAGGATGAAAACGGGAGGGAAAAATTGCAAAACAAAAGGATATTGTGACATGGATTTATTAGTGCGAAGGGTAGCAGCCCATTGTCCATTGTCTGAATTTCAGGGTTGATTTGAGCAGCACACACACACACACACACACACACTCAAGTGTCAAGGCGCAATTATGGCTCATTGCAACGCATACAGCTTCCGGCCACGGATCGGTTCGGATCTCTGGCTCATCTGCGATTTATTGCATTCAATCTGTTTCATTCCTTGTTGTCATTGTTGCTGTAGTTGTTGTTCTTAGCCAGCTTACTTTGGTTTAATTACATGAAGCCATGTTCCAGGCAAATCCCCAAAGTAACGAAAAATTGTTTCTGGTTTTTCTGTTTAGCATTCAAATGCTGATGATGTTGATGATGATGATGCTTGCACTTTGGGGAATTGAAAATTGTTGTTTGCTTGGGTATGGGCATTTACTTACAGGTGAGCAGAGCTAACTGATATCCCAGATGTTGAGCACTTACAGGGATTTTAATTAATTGAGAGAAAAAAAAAAACAAAATAACAATTCCTATTTTCTTCCTTTTCATTGAACTTCTGACAAAATGTGCCAAATTTGCAAATAAACAAAATAAAATTTGAATCAATAACAATTTGAAGCCTCATGTTGTCTCATACTGAAACTAATGAGCTATTTACACTAGGACTGCGTTATGCGTTAATAGCTAACAATCAGCTACTTTTCCATACAAAAAAAAGCTGATTGTTGGCTATTAACGCATAACACACTCCTAGTGTAAATGTTGTATAAAACCAGTTCAATTTTTTTGGTATCAAAATGATCCTAGAGATTATCAAATTGATCTTTTAGTTATTAAATTGATAAGCAAAACAACTAATTTGAAACAGAAACATTTTCATGTTAGTTAGAGGATTCGAAAAGTGATGCTCGGATGTGAAACGAAGCCTGCCGTAAGCCGCAGCTGTCAGCTCACTAGGCGCCTGTAGTGTGACATTTAGTTTTTTGGATTTGTGGCTTTTTCTGCGCTATCTTAGATGAGCGAATCAAAGGCAGCAGCAGAAGAGGCTTTGTTCACTTTCCCAACAAAGGTTCTCGAACTGGGCCAAATAACGACAGCACCAAATCAGAACGGTTATCTCACTCTAACATGCTTTCAGTGACTTTTTTTGGAATAACATCCGCGTTGTAATGTGACAGAACAATGTTTCCGATAGTCAATTCCAGGTAGTGACGATTTTATTTTGATTTTTATCCTCTTGCCATAGACGTAATATTTGAATCTCTCCAAAGATTCTACAACAACCAGAGCTTTCAGCTCATTGCTGTGAAACTTCTTTTCGTTATCAGTATTGGATCGTTCATAATCGCGTCAACTCGATAAGATAATCTTTGTTTTTTTATCCGTTGAACGAGTTGTTCTTAGATTGTTTCCAGTAAAGCGTTTGCTGTTTGCGATGTACTTTAAATTGCGGTTCAGCGATAATTGAATATCCGGCGACAAATTTCCGGAAATATCCGCTGAGGCCTAACAATTTCCGAACCTCAGTTGCCGTTTTATTCTGTACGGTGGATACGAAATCATATCCTCTTTTGGATGTTAAAATCAGGTATGCAAACCATTCAAAAATAAGTACTAGTTCGGTTCAGTGGATCACCGAGTTTCTGTACCGCGCGGTTCAGTTCATTACATGGTTTTTGGAGCTAACTGAACCGCGGTTTCGGTTTGGTTCAGTACTTCATAAAGGCATATTATGAAATACAGTCGAACTTCTGTATAGCAAATCTTAATGGGACAAAAATAAACTTCGTTCAGTGTTTTGGAAATTCGCTATAAAGAAAACTTCATTGGAAATAGAGAAGTTCCACTGTATTATGATTTCTGTCGTACACTTTGGAAATTAAATTCCTATAAACCATTTGGGTATCTTTAAGATCCTTAAAGGAAGGTCCAAAACTTATGAAGTCGGATTTGAAGGATTCGTCTTTAAGGCCCTATTCTCTTTCAGCAAAAAATTTTTTTCGACTTTTTTTTTTTGCATTTTTTTATAGCTTGGACATTTAAGAATATAACCCTAAAAGGGTTTTTTGAAATTCGAAATACTTTAGAAGATATGGCCTTTTTAATGACCCAAAGTGACTCGATTTGCCTAGCAACTGCAAACTTTAAACGCGTTTATCTCGAAACCACGTTTTTCGAGCTGGCAGCCACGATTCCGCCAGTTCTACTGAACCGATTTGGATGAAACAAAGTTTAATCGACGTAGAATTGTCACCATTCTGGCCCGTAGTAAAATACAAATTTTGCGATTTTTTTTACTATTTTTTTTTTACACTAAACTACAAAAAAATGGGTCCAAATTCGATTTGTCAATTTCAAGTGGCCGCCATTTTGTCAAAAAAATCGCAAAATTTTTATTTTACTACGGGCCAGAATGGTGACAATTCTACGTCGATTAAACTTTGTTTCATCGAAATCGGTTCAGTAGAACTGGCGGAATCGTGGCCGCCAGCACCTTGCCTTTTTTTTGAGGGCCAACTTTGACGGTGCCATCATCTATGGACAGCCCCTATATCGCGGCGAAAAAATTTTTTTATTTTCTTTCATTCATTACTAATTCAATAAAAAAAAACAAAATTCAAATATCTTTTTGCGTTTTCAAATGAGAATTTTTTAAAAAAAGGTCCAAAAACAGCAAGCTGAAGGAGAATAGGGCCTTAAGTTCAAGGAATGCACTTCGAAAGCGGATAATTTCGGCAAGAAGAGAACACTTACCATGCATCTTATACACCCTATTTATCGTATTAAAAAAAAACACCCCTGGCTAAGATCAAATTAAGGCGAAGAAGTACTACAGAAAATTAAGAATATTGCCCAGTAGAGGAAGACAAATCAAAATTATCAACTTTCAAGAAAAGAATGCAGACAAGTGACAGGTATATTAAGATTTTGGCTGGCAGTTGCGGTAGACTTACAGAAGTGTATGTTTTAAAATTTGTGTCAAGTTATCCTTAAAGAACTTATTTCTCCTAAGGATTAATTCGGTCTATCAGTGGTCCGTTTGGTAGAGGGTCAAACTAAAATTATCTTAGGAAAACAAAATTAATCGGCGGTGTCCCAGAAATCTCTTCCAACCAAATTTCAACCCAAAACCAATTCTCGGTGTCCTAGAAATCTCTTTCGGTTGGTTTCAAACCTCTCGTATTTTGTTGGGAGATTTTGGCAAACCAACCAATACACTAACCAACCAATAGCGACTTCATGAACCCACGCAATACATCACTGTTTTTGTAGTAGAACCATAATCTTATACACACACCTTTCGAACGAGACTTTCAAAGAAAACAAAATCTCTCGAAGTTCTGGGACACCGACGGATTTCGCAAGCGATTTGCAAACCAACTAAAGCCAAAATCTCTAGAGATTTTCAGGACACACCCGAATAAGTAGGTATCATTGGCTAGAGGTATGCGATTCACGTTTCAAAACTTATCAGAAAACCAAACCGAACCGTTTTTCTATGTGGTTTTCGGTTGGTTTCAGGATTTCTGAAAGGAAGTCGGTTCGTTTTGAAAAGTAAACCGAAAACAATTCCGTTTCGGTTTGGATTTGCTGTTCTCTATTCCGAATGATATTGCTTACGTTTTACTTTTGGCAAACCATGGGCCAAAACAATGAAAAAAAGGAACATGCTGAAACGAGAGAGGCTGACTTTTACGTTTTACTTTTCGGTTTGGCAGGCGCTGCCAATTTCTTGACAAAAAATTATTTTTAATTCAGCTATTCAGACTTAAATGCAATTCAAAGTACATAAATAAGTTCAAAATTGATCACAGAATTAAGGCAAATTAACTTAATGTACATTTGGCAACTGTACGAGTGCGTAATTTGTCAATTACTTTTCATTATACCGGCCAGCAAGCATTACTTTTTAAAACGAATAACGCTTTCGTTTTTATGTTGCGAGAAACTGCATCAATTCCGTTTCCGAAAAGTTGCAGTGGAAATAAAATGAAGAAAATGCCCTGTAGTTTAGCTGGTGTCAAGGCATTATCAGGCCCAACGACCTGATGCATCACTGAGCGACAGTTACGTCGTTAACGACAGGTAAGGCATCACAGCGCCAGTCTAGTACGTTAACTATAGTGTACACCCATCACCACACTAACGACTGGTAATGCAGGGTCGCACCGATCGGTACGTTTTCCGCACATTCTCATAAAAATTTCGTTAGGCAAATACTTGGCTGGTGTTTGGTCTGGTGGCGAGTGCTAACTACGAAGAGTTAGAGAATTCGTTAATGCCGCACCGGTGCAGCTAAACTACAGGATGCCTGATTAATATGTATTCAGTCCAAATTAATCTTATTGGATCTGTTTGTTTCTGTGTAGGACTAAAATCAAAGTCAACGTGAGTGTTTTGTACTTGGTATCGATTACTGAATATTGAGAACTGAGTATCGACTACTGATTATCGAGTACTGAGAATCGAAAGCTGATTATATTGTACTGAGAATCATATACTGAGTATTAAGTACTGAGTATCGAGTACTCAGTATCAAGTAGTGTCTTTCGAGTTTTTTGTATCGAGTTCCCACTTAGTATTGAGTACTGATTATCGAGCACTTAGTATCAAGTATTGAGTAGCGAGTAATGAGTATCAAGTACTGATTATTGTGCACTAAGTATCGAGTACTGAGTATCAAGTACTGTGTTTCAAGTATTTTTTGTCGAGTATCTAGTATCGAGTTCTGATTATCCAGCCCTAAGTATTCAGCACTGTGTATCAAGTAATGAGGATCGAGTTCTGCGTCTCGAGTACAGTGTTTCGAGTACCTTGTATCGAGTGCTGAGTATCGAGTACTGAGTGTTGAGAACTGAGAATCGAGTACTGAGTATAGAGTATTGAGTATCACACACATACTTATACAGCATTTTTATACCCTTTACTCGAAGAGTAAAAAGGATATACTAAAGTCGTGCATTCCTCTTTGTAAGTGCGTGGCCTCCATTAGACTTTGTACTCAGTGAGCAGCCAAACGGCCGCCACGTCTGAATCAAAAGTCCAAAAGTCTGTCTTAGGCTGTCTTTTTGGTATTTTGGGCGCAAGCTGCCTTTGGAATTCCCAAACAGTGGCATGGAGAGGCTGCTCTTTGGATAGACATTTCTGGCTCAAGATCGCTGATGAGTGAGGATTTGGACCTCCTTAATTTTACGAATTAACTTACTAATTTACTAATTTTAGTTTGTTTTATGTTTGAATCGCACGCATTTTATTTTTTCAGTGTAAAGCAGTAAAACGTCACCTTGCCTTCGTGTTTCGCTGCTTCGCACACAAGCAAACCACTGGTTTAAACTAATGTAATTTTTAAGACCTTGATAAATCCGATTTGACCTTTGACTCAAATGATGTATTCCCCATGAGTTTCCAATCTTAAAACTCCCACCATATGCTTCAATCGAAATATGGCCAAAAGATTGACAAAGTTGGCATTTTCCATTTCCATGCACCCCACCCACCCTCTCCTTGCACGCCCCAACAAAACAAGAAGAAAGAAAAACTTTCCTCTGTTTCCATGTAACTTGCACACGACAAGAATTCTTGGCCAACAACTTTTTTTTTTTGTTAACCCCGCACCCCATACCTGGGCTAATAAAGAATGTAAATGGAGCAAATTGCTTGGCCGAAAGGTAAAATTTCATAAATTTCATGAAAGGGCAACCGACCAGAGTCGAGGGAGTAACTTTTCTGTTTTTCTTTTTTTTTTTTACTAAAACTTGGGAAACAATCGTAAAAATTGCGCTGTGTCATTAATCTGAAGTCCACCCCAAAGGCTGTGCCCCGCAGCAGACGACCAGCCCCGCCCACAATTGACGTTATAAAAGCGTTTAGCCTTAATTGTTTGCCGCTGTTTTGGAGCGTTAAAGGTTATTGTTGTTGTTTTCTTCGATTCTGTGTGCAACGATTTGTTATTTGCTTTACGCATTATTTTCTGCTTCCTCATAAAATGAAAAGCTTGATTCATTTTTTTTTTGTTTTCTTGCGCCAAGCGGTTTTTAATGACCAAATATTAAAATAAAAGGTGCTACCTTTCTTTTTTTTTCGGTTGTTTTTACGATTTCAAATGGTCTTCCACTTCGTGGTGGCCTTTTGTTTATGACCAAATCTTTTTCTCCGCTTTTTTATTTCGTTGGTCTTATGACACTTTTCATTTCTGGAGTTTTTTGTGTTTTATGCGGTGGCTGGAAAATGAAAAATTAAATTAATGAACGCACATTTGGAAGTGCTTCGACTCTTTAAGGGGGAACTTTTCTGGCCTCGGCGCTGTGTGGCTGGCAAATTAATTTGGCAAGTGCAATAAAACTTTTGCAGCATATTTGGTGCCATTATTCAAGTTCCACTTGAAGCCAACCAAAACCCCACCCACCTTCAATTTCAGGCCAAGCGCCATGTTCTCGTAATAACCAGGCCATTAAATAAATTAGTCAAATGTTTTTTGTTGCCAATTATAAGAGTCTGGGGGGGGGAAGGAGGTAGGTTGGTCGGTAGGTAGGTGAAAGGCGCCCATGCAGGGATCTTGAATCGAACTTTGCCACAGGGACAAGTAAATAGAATTATGTCTTAGATTGTTAACGAAACTTTGTTGCTCTTAAGGCGCGTAAACTCTCATACAACAATTTCTCAAACTATGGAAACATTATAAAAGGGCGGTATAGTTTTTGAAATTTCTCGGTTTTATGGCCATTTCCGGCCCATTTCTTCAATTTAGATACCTTCGCGGGCAAGCGTACAACCATTCCTCAAAGCTTCATAAAAATCGAACATTTTTCAAATTTCTCGGTTCTTGGACCATTTCCCGCACATATCTTCTACTTGGGAAAATTTTCGGGCTAGCGACTAACCACTATCCAAAGATTTACCGTAACCTCAAATTTTTTTATTTTCGCAGTTTTTGGACAGTTTTCTGCAAATTTCTGAAACTTAGAAGCCCTCCCGAGCAAGAGTTCAATTCATTCCCCAAAGAATTTAGCGATTTTTGGACCTTAGAAACCTTTGCGGTCAAGCGTCTAACCATTGACCAAAATTTCATCGCAATCGGATGAACGGTATAGTTTTTGAAATATTGCGGTTTTTTGACTATTTCCCGCCCATTTCTTCAAATCAGAATCCTTCACACGCAAGCGTCCAAAGATTCTCCAAAGTTTTATAACAAACGAGCATTTTGAAAATTTCGCGGTTTCTCCTACTTGAAAACCTTCCCGGGCAAGCGTCGATCAATTTCCCAAAGTTTTAGCGAAAACGTAAATTTTGCAATTTTCGCGGTTTTTGGACCGTCTTCCGCAAATTTTTTCAACTTGGAAACCTTCCCGGCAAGCATTCAACCAT
This sequence comes from Lordiphosa collinella, assembly GCA_018904265.1. Lineage (NCBI taxonomy): Eukaryota > Metazoa > Arthropoda > Insecta > Diptera > Drosophilidae > Lordiphosa > Lordiphosa collinella. The sequence goes on along the minus strand of JAEIFV010000314.1, from coordinate 202,916 downwards.
TCCTAAATTTTCATTGCAATCGGATGAATGGTATAATTTTGCAAATTTCGCGGTTTTTGGACCATTTCATGAGACATAGCCTATGACACTTTCCTGATCGACATGAACTTACTGTGAAAAATTCGTGAAGATCGGTTCAGCGGTTTAGACGCCCATAAGGGACAAACATACAAACATACTTTCACTTTTATATAGATGTATAGATTGGTCTGAATTGCTCATTGGGTTTTGTTATTGGGAGGATTTTGGCACGCTTTCAGACTTCAGGAAAAGAGGAAGTCATTATTATAGTATTAAACATTTGCGTTAAGTGATCATATATATATGGAAGAATTCATTTAACAAACTTTGGACTAATATTGTCAAGTCCGGCCGCATTAGACTTTACCTTAAGAATACTTTTCAAAACAACACAAGATCTGACATTCACAAAACTAAAACTATTATCACAGGTACATTGAGCACTCAGGTACATATTGCATGAAGCATCAGGTACTTGAGTTTGCACGAATTGGGCACTTAAGCTATCTACGTCAATATTAGTAGTTGGCTCTGGCTTTTTAGAGAGAACTCCACACATTTTCAGATCTTTCCATGCTTTTCCAGACGATATGGCTCCCGTAAACTTTGTATGATAGTACTCACGCTTAGCATAGTATATTGCATTTGTTACCCTACCTCTAAGCCTCCTATATTCTGATAGCAGGTTATTTGTTTTGTATCGCTTCCACCAGTTATAGGAAACATTTCATTGAGTAATCAGTCTTCTTATATCATTTGCAAACCATGGTTGTACCGAGGGCTTTATTATTTTAGTTTTTTAGCTTAACAAATTTTTAAAAAGGCGTTTGATATAGCTGTGCAAAATCTCAAGCTGGACGTCTGCTGTCGGCGATTGATAAATCAATAACCAGTCACACAGTAGGATATCTGTCTCGAGATCAGAATAGTTGATGTTTTTGAAATCCCTATACTCTATCTTATGGCTACTATTGTCTAGAATTATGTCATATGTCAAGAAGATTAAGTCATGTCTGGAGAAAGCTGGCACTGAAACCTGGTCATATAGTAGTATTTTTGCTGCGTCATTAGCAAAGAAAACGTCTAATAGTGTATTGCAAATAGTTGAAAAGTGTGTGGGGAATGTTTTATTCACTGCGTCCAGACCTAAAGATGAATAACTGTCAACAAGATGACTTTCACACAAAAGATTACTGTTTAGGACACCCGCTAGAATCACATCTACATATTGCGAATACATTCCGAAGCAATTTCTATTAGGTGTGCACAGTCGATGTTGCGATTAGGCCTATAAATACATCTTATTAAAGCTTTGGATGCAAAATTTTTATCGAATATTTCTAAAAATATGTATTCAATGGTCTTTTTAATTTGAAGCTTTTCTATTATTCTACAGCTCAGTCGCCTGATAACATAGATCGCAACTCCTCCAGCATGTCCAAAGCGATCTGCCCGATATATTTAGTACAGAATTCTCGGTTTTTTTAAGAGTGTACAAACATGCAAACCAAACATGTTCTGACTTAAATCAAGCACAAAATACTTCAAATACGCAGAGTCTAAGCCAAAGAAAACATAATCTGACCAGACTTCCATCGAAATCTTTAGTATCAAATCAAAAGGAAAGCACACATACTTAAAATAAGAATTCAGGGACAACACTGCAAACAATCTGCTTAAACTTCACTCATAAATTCTACAGTTATTTATGCTAACAAACATTGTTTAATATTTAAGGAATGCAGCAATTACAGAATGGAAGCAAACAAACAAATACACAAACTGAAAAGTCATGGCAAGCGAAATTTAACAATATAAACGCCACATTGCAGTTGACTTCACTCCGGAGTCAGAATGGGAATGGCGGACCGACTGGGTAAACTGGCTGACTGGGTGACTGGAAACTGGGGGAAATGCAAGTGAATCTCGCTCACTTGCACTGGTGCACTCATCGAGCTCGTTTTAGACGCTTGAACTTTTTGTTTGTGCTGTGCCTCGCCGTGCCTCGCTCTGCTCTTGTCTTGTATCTTTAAGTGCACAAAAAAAAAAAAAAAAAATAAAAGAAAAAAAAGGAATAAATGTATGTATATATACACATCCTCTCATCTTCCCTCCTTTCAGCTGTTTACTTATGCTCTGTTCTGCCTTGTGTGCTTAATTCCATTTTCATTTTCATTTGCAGACAGCAACACCAACAACAACAACAACAACAACATTAGAGGAGCTACTAGCTTGTTTTTGTTTGAGTTTTCAAAGGCTGGCTTTGCTCCAGTGCCACACATTCTCGCAGGCTGGCAAAAGGCAAACTCAATATTTGTCTTGGCCTAAGTAGGAAAAAAAAGCGCACAATTTAATTGGCATCAAGACATTCTATTCGACAATTAGATCCAAATGATGAAGATCTTGTCGCATCGTAAATTACTGAAGTGTGACACTAAAAATACGACACTTTTCCACCCCTCCAACTATTTCCAAAATGAATTTATGACACACAGCACATCATTCAAAATGCCCTCGCCCACCTAGACCAAAAATACCTACTTATGGTACAGATGTAACGTGTGTTTCGAAGAAAATCAAACAAAACTCGCTGCTGGTAGTGTCTAAGCGGCCACGCGCTTTATCTGCCTCTATCCATCAAATGCGTCATAAGTGCTCAACACTTCCGCTTGCAAAGGTTCAAAAAACTGAGATTGAAGATCTGAGGTCTGAGGTTGATGCCTTGAAGTTTAATTTTATTTTTAATTTTTCTGAGGCTGTGCTCACTTTTTTTTTTTTTGTTTGGTTTGGTTTGGTTGTTGCCCTCCAATTGGATTGGACGGGCAATTGTTTTCCATTCTGTGTACTATTCGTGGATTATCTTTCTTGCGGGTTCTCTTTTATATTTAAAGTTTAAACATAATTAGCTTTGGTTCTTTCTAAGTTCTCCCCTTGGCATGAAGTTGGCGTTCCCGCTGAAAGATTTAAGTGACAAGAAATACAAAGCAAAACTAATTGGAAGTACTTTTTTATGTTAATACGAAGCTATAGAGGGTCCAGGCCGAAATTTATGTTAGCGAGAAGTATTTATGGCCACGCAGGAAAAAACCCAAATTCATAAGATTCATTTTGATAATAATTAATATCATTTTTTATACCCTTTACTCTAAAAGTAACAGGCAGAAGGAAGCAGCTCCGATCAGCATCAACAACCGAGTCGATAAAGCCATGTCCGTCTGTCCGTCCGTCCGTGAATGAACACCTAGATCTCAAAGACAAGAAGAGCTAGAGCAAGCAAATTTGGTATGTAGACAAGTATTGTCCTCAGGCAGATCTAGTTTATTTCAAATTTTGGCTCCGCCCTCTCCCGCCCCTGCAGTACAAAATGTTGAATAAATCCAACAATTTCATATTTTGTATTATAGTGTATAAGGTCAATATCTATAATCTCTGAAATTTTCCTGAAGTTTGGATAATAAATGGCAGTGTTATAAAAGTTATTAAAAGCGTTGCTAACATAATGTAAAAATGTTCACAATTATGTTATTGCTCTGTTAATTAACATAAGGGAAGGCTATTAAACATTAATTTCCCTGAGTTCTTCTCTGGATTTCCAGACCGGTGTTGTTGTAGCTGGTTATCGTCTTTCCGAGGTAGTCAAAGTCCTTAACAACCTTGAGGTTGTATTCTCCCATTGCAACAGATTGTCCAAGAGTAGACTCACTGCGCGTTGATAGTAGGTACTTCATCTTATCCTCATTTACCACTAAGCCCATAAGTTTTGACTGCTTCTCTATCTCTGAGAACGCCTGTCTTACCACAGATTCGTCTCAGCCGATGGTATGAATATCATAAAAGATGGTGCTCAATCTGTTAGCAATTTTCTCCAGTATTTGTCTCAATGTGAATATCTGTTCTATGGTGGACTTACCAGGTCTAAAGCCACACTGATAAGGTTCGATTAGTTCGCTCATTCTCGGCTTTAGACGTTCAAATAATATACATGACAGAACCTTATATGCAATGGGAAGAAGACTGATTCCGCGGTAATTGGCGCAAACCGCAGGGTCTCCTTTTTTAAATATGGGACAAAGTACATTTAGATTCCAATCTTCGCGCATGCTTTCTTTGGACCATATTCAGCATAGGAGCAAAGATCTTAGCAGAACATTGAATGGAATCTCCGACTACAATGTCCTTTAAAAATATTACGGATGCAATTGTCCTTTTACCCTCAAGGGTTGATATTTGCAAGAGGCGACATCTACTTAGATACAGTGGAAAAGGCTCCGAAAAATTTAAATGGGCTAGTGAAAATTTAATGAATAATTTCTGCAGTCGATAAAGTCTGTTTATGTGAACGACAGCAGAAGGATTCCAGACAAGCGAAGCATATTCAAGCCTATAACGCACTAAGGCAGAGTACAAACTAAGTTGTGTGTAGATATCGTTGAATTGATTGGAATTGCGCTTTAATAATTTAATAATAGGATAGGATAGCGTTAAGATGTTCTCAAAGCGAGATGTCTAATGGAATACGATGTTAATATCGGCAGCTCGCACTTTCCATTAGTAACAAAGAAGCATACTGAGAAGTTGAAAGGCAGCTAATTGCGCCCGCTCCAGTCAGCAACCGAATTAAGATCGCATTGAACTTCAACATCTCAGGTTTTTAACAGATCTAAACATTTTTAAGTTCTCAGTATATAAAAAAGCGATATCATTAATGAATAGTGTAAATACCAATGGACCCAAATTACTCTCTTGAGGGAGGACAGATTTTACTATGTAGGAGCTTGAACGTATGCCTTAAATGAGAACTTAATACGATCGACCATCAAGATAAGACCCCACCCAATTGAGGATGGAAGAATGAAAGCCACGCTTGGAGAGCTTGGATAAAGAAGCATTATGACAGAATTTGTAAAATGCTTTAGAGAAGCATCGACTGGACAAGGATTTTCAAATGCAGATTTAGCTAAACACTGTTAAAATCGTTACCGTATTACGGCCAGGAAACAAAAACCATGCTGGGTTATAGGTATACAAGAAATAATAATAAAATGAAAATGTTTTCAGACTGTCCTTTCAAAAAGCTTAGATAAATGGCTAAGCTTAGTGATTGGCCTATAATTAGAAACATCAGTTTTTGACTCTTTTTTGTGAATAGGTATAGCTGATGCTATAAATTGACCAATCTCAAGAGATTTAAAAAAATTCATAGCGATAGGCTTTCAACGCTCACAAATGCAGTTCTTCAATGAAAAGAAGAAATTTGATCACTGTCCGGCTTAAATAAGTCATCAATGTCATTGATTGCTTCCAAGACATCATCATTCGATATGGGAATAGTCCCGACATTAAGTATGGAAGGAATGGAATCAAGAGTGAGTTGTTCATCCCAGATACTCTTTGGCTCGAAATTGGCGCTTAAAAAGGTAGCAAACAAATTCACTATACCCTTATCAGAATTTGACGACAGCAAATCAAAGCTTATACTAGATGGAATGTATAAAGTTGATCTTTACGAGTTTCTAAGACTTCAAAATGACTTTGGGTTAGTTTTTAATCCACTTTCGACATTTGAAATGTACTGCATGTACAGAAACTTATTAAGGAACTCGAATTCACGTTTGTGCAACCGATATTTTTCCCCAAGAGCAGGATCCTTGCTTTTAGTAAAGCGCTTGTAGAATTTATTACTCAGGTAAATAAATTTTTTTAACTCTTTTGTGTACCATGGAAAGCAGTTTGTACGAGACATGCTTCTTTTTGTGAGCATTTTCGATAACTATATATAAAAAGATATAAAGAAAGCTATAATAGCACGTCTCCAAATTAGCATGCGAAAGAACCGATGACCAGTTAACGTTTGAGCTGCAGCTTCTAATACAACTAAAAATGTTTCATCAAATTTAGAAGAATGTTGCGCAGAGGGCTCAGACATGTAATAATCGATGTTAGGTAATGAGAGGATTGTGATGCATACTTAGTTATCAGAAGTGGCAATGGGAAATTTTACATCTCCTTTAAGACGGGTGGCTCAGCGGCTAGTGTGCGCGACCGCTGTGCAAGAGGTCGTGGGCTCGATCCCGCCTCGGAACATCTAATAAAAAAGTTTTTTTCTTTGAATAAAACTTTACACCCGGCCACACCTCTTGCTGTTGGCGCCAGCTTTTTAGTAATTAGCCATGCAAAAGCTTCTCAAACTGCCGTTCGGATTCTGCGTTAAACTGTAGGTCCCTTTCTCTTGCGCGAAAATTAGACGCGCACAAGCCAAGAGATTAAGGGAAGCTCGGCTTTGGACCATTGGGACTGTGTCAACTTGACAAGCCAATTTACTTACTTTAAAGACGAATAAAAATCAGAGCTAATATTGTATATTAATCTTTTGAGATTTTTAAACGAATGCGGAGCTTGACTTGCATGACATGTGGTTTCAACAAGACGGTGCCACATGCCACACAGCACGCGCAACAATGGACTTATTGAGAGGCGAGTTCGGTGAACATTTTATTTCACGTTCGGGACCGGTCAATTGGCCGCCAAGATCGTGCGATTTAACGCCTTCAGACTATTTTTTGTGGGGCCATGTTAAAGCTCATGTCTATACAGACAAGCCCGCTTCAATTGACGCATTGGAAGACAACATTGAAGCATTTATTCGTGAGATACCGACCGAAATGTTGCAAAGAGTATGCCAAAATTGGACTAAGCGGATGGACCATTTGAGGCGCAGTCACGGGGGAAGGGGAGGCAGTTCTTCCTCGAGCGACGAAAGCTCTTCCATCCTCTGAATGCCAACTGCATACTCTTCACCGCTCCGTTTTATATGCACAAGGGCACGACGTGTGAACACTGCAGTAAGAGACTTCTTCTTTTTTAGCTTCATTGAGACAAAAATTACTTTGTTAATAAAAAACTATGTTAAAATACAATTGTACATTTTTAAAAGTACTTGAAATAACAACATAAATATTTAGATTTTCACGATTCTGTAATACCTTAGTTAAGCGATGCCACAGCTTAGTAGCGATGTTAGCAATCACCGCACATTTGAAGTATTTTTATGAATTTTTGTACCAAAAAATGTCAAGAAACAACGGAGTGGCAGCCATTTCAGGAAGGCCATGTCATGAATTGTACCCCTTACGGCGACCCATATTCACTGTCCTCACTACAGCTGCATTTTGCATTTGGCAAAATTTACATTTTTGCCAATTGATAAATTTTTCAACACTGCAAATGGCAGAATGTTGGAACCTGTACTTAATCTATTCTTTCATAAACTAATCAATAATAACTCAATGAATTGCACAAAGTTAAGACTCCCAATGTAATTGCAATTGGTGTGAAGAAGAGGCTTGGTTAATTGTAAACAAAGAACATATATTCTCAAAATGCAAACGATAACTTTTTTGAGTGAGAAAGCCACATTATATGTAAATTTTGTTTAGCTATTTCTGGCTATTTTTGAATGATGATCTTGCGTGCTTAGGCCCTGAAGAGTTGGCAGCACGGCTTTCGACCTAACAAAATAGCTAGATCTGGTGAGAAAAGAGCTAAATTGTCAACACTGGAGTTCACTGAGTCAAGTAAATTAACAGAACAGCTGTTTATTTAATGTCAAACGAAGTGGCAACGCTACAACTTAAGCGTTAGTAACAAATAATCAAAACTTGAAAATAAAGTGACCAGTTATCACCATGCTGCATTAACTAAAATAACATTGCAGTCAAAAGAAGAGGGCTTATCAGAGAATCGGTAAGTGGAACCTAAAGAACCAAAACTGGAACTAATTCTTCACTTTGCGTGGAGCAGGATATCAAGGATGTCAGAGGCAGACGAAGTGTTGGACCGTGCCGTAGTGTCCTCGATTACCAGCAACTCCAGTGAGGATTCTCGTGTGTATTCCAGCAAAAGTGGCGATGCTGTTGACGCCGACGATAGTGATGCATTCAGCAGCAGCCGCCCCTCTGGTAGCCGCGGCGGCGTCATCCGTCGTGTCATGCCCGCCCGCATTTCCAAGGATAACTTCTATCGGCTATGCAGTGTCATCATAAAACCCTCGAAGAAAAAGCAACACAAAGAACTCCACACCAATGCCCCGACACTGAAAAGCATTGAGGAAATCTACACAAATAAGAGCTTGAAGAAGTTCACTCCCACCAATTTGGAGACCATCTTTGAGGAGCCCAGCGATGAGAATGCTGCCGACGCGCAAGATGACAGCGATCAAGTGCACATAGTTAAGTTTGGGCGTAGGAAATTCAGGCGAGCCATCAGCTTCAGCGATGGCTTCAATAAGAACAAGAATCTGGTCAAGAAACGGCGACAGAAGGTGAAGAAAACCTTCGGCAAGTTTTTGGCATTGAAAAAGATCTCTATGAGCGAGTTTCATGATCGTCTCAATAAAAGTATTGATAGCGCCATGATGGAGGGAGAAGAGCTGGAATCAGCAGACTGTACTAAAACCACTATGGATGATATGCAGTTGCCGGCCATTTCTATGCCATTGCGGTCCACGGGTTTTCCTGAAAATATAGAGCAGGAAGACTGAACTTTAAATGTATTAAAATAGGTTTGCTGAAGTTTTTATTGTTAGCTAAATAATTATAATAAACTAAACGGAACTTTAAATGTCCCTTGATTTAGATTCTAAGTTTGAATAATGCTTAGGCTGAAATGACACGTCCAATATTTAGTGTCATTTCAGCCTCTTCTCTTCATTTAATCCTACCCTAACCGAAAAAATGGTGACTAAAATTGTCCCTAAAATTGAAAGTGTCATTCCCGCCTTATGATTTTCTTAGATTTTGGTGCTATTGTATAACTTTGAATACCCAAACCAGGCCTAGGAAACATTTCTAGAGAGGTCGAGCTAATTTTAGTTCACACAGGCAAATAATTTGGATAAAATTTGATACAAATTCGGCTAAAAATGCATAAAAATTGAAATTCTTGCATTTTTGAGCAAATTATTTGCGAACGCTCCCATTGCTTTAGTTTTAAGTCCTACTAAATATCTCACAATTGGCTATTTAGCCAAATTTTGATCGAAATTTGTACAAATTGGTTGCCTGTGTGAGCTTTGCTTTAGTTTAATTTTAATTCTAAGGCTATTCCCAAATTGTTTTCAAGCGAGTTCTCTGTATTGAACCAAAGAAAGCTGAAAATATCCAAGGGCCATGAATTAATCTCGTTTGGTCGAACTACTGTAAAGCAGAAATTTACCATCACTCCATAACAAAACAGTTAGAACCAGTTGGGAATTTTAAGAACAGACTTGCTTAAAAATAATTCGCATTATACATGTCAATTTTGTACTCAATCTAACAAATTTTGTACTTGAACTAAGAACGCGCTGTTCTTGAATTTTTATACTCTGTACCAAAGGTACACAGAGTATATTTAGTTTGTGCAAAACAGGCAGAAGGAAGCATTTCCGACCTTATAAAGTGTATATATTCTTGATCAGCATCAACAGCCGAGTCGATCTATGTCCGTCTGTCAGTCCGTCTGTCCTTATGAACAAACAAATCTCAGAGATGGTAAAAGATAGAGGTTTGACATGTATGGGACATTTGCTTCTTATACTTGCAGGCTGTGGCCGGGTGGCTCAGCGGCTAGTGTGCGCGACCGCTGTGCAAAAGCGTCGTGGGTTCGATCTCGCCTCGGAACATCTAATGAAAAAGTTTTTTCTTTGAATAAACTTTACACCCGGCCACACCTCTTTGATGTTGGCGCCAGCTTTGTAGTAATTAGCCATGAAAAGCTTCTCAAACTGCCGTTCGGATTCGGCGTTAAACTGTAGGTTCCTTTCTCTGGTGCTAAAACTGGAAGCGCACGAGCCAAAAGATTGAGAGAGGCTCGGCTTTGGCCCTTTGGGGCTGTGTCAACCTGACAAGCCATTTTACTTACTTTTTACTTTACTTACTTGCAGGCAGATCAAGTTTATTTTCAATTTTTGCCACGCCCCCTCCCGCCCCCGCAAATTGGAAAGAACGTCTTATCTCCCTCAGTTTTATAGATAGAAGGTTCTTTCTTTCTGGACATATTTAGTAATCAAGATTATTTATCGATTCGCCAAGGGAACAGTAAAGATCGGATGAACGGTTGTCGTGTTATAAGGAAAACAAAGAATTATAGGCAGCACCGGTCGCAACGGTGATGGGCAGCACTTTACAGGTAGAGAGTATGTTATAGTCGGGCTTGACCAACTTTCTTTCTTGTTTTACTGAAGTAACTTCATCCATAAGGCCCAGACGGACTCACGACGTAACGAGAAGTTTCATACAAAAATTGAGTGAAGAAGAAGCAGGCGAACGATTTCCTTGCTCTTTACAGTTTCCCCCGCTGGAGTCAAAAAGCATTTTTGCGCTTAACAGAGCTTAAAATCTCATACGTGGACCCAAGTTAATAGGCTGTGGGCCTTATTTTGCGTTGCTCAGCTGGTGCAATAGTGTTGCCACCAGATGATCGCCTCGTCATCCTAAGACCTTTATACATTTTCGTTTTTCAAGAGATGGCTCTGCTCTTGAACTCCTTTTCGAGCCCGTAGTAACATCGGTTTGCATGAGTTATTCTTCTTCGGATCTCCAGACTATTTATAATATGTCCGAGGACAATGTAAAATTGTGAACGAACAGTGTTTAAAGCTATAGCTACATGGCCTTAAGCTTAATTATTTATATTTACATATTATGGATGAAAAATTGAATTGAATTTACTATTATTTACAAAATTAAATACTAGTGCTTATTTGTATTATAACCCTGTATTAACGATTGCATTAACGAATTCTCTAACTCCTCGTAGTGAGCACAAGCCACCAGACCAACCACCAGCCAAGTAATTGCCTAACGAAATATGTATCTGGGCATGTCCGGAAAACGTACCGATCGGTACGACCCTGCATTACCAGTTGTTAGTGTGGTGATGGGTTCACAATATAGTTTAAGTACTAGTCTAGCGCCGTGATGCATAACCTGTCGTTAACGACGCGACTGACGCACAGTTGCCTTGACACCAGCTGAACTACAGGGAAGAGTGAGTGATAGACGAAAATTGGGGAAATTAAGTTAGAAGTTTATAGTAAGTTGATTAAGTTTTTAGTTTGGAGAAATTGCATTTTTGCTTCTATGTTGAGGCTATTAGGATCTAAAGTTGCTTTCAAGGGATTATTGTGGGGCGGGAACAGGGATCTGTGAGGTTGGAGTGAGAGGTTGGATAGGTTGGAGGGGACATTCGACGAATATTTGTTGAGCATTGAGGGAGAGTTGTTGCAGAAGCTGCATGTTGGGATCATGGGAGGCTAGTTGAAAAGGTGGTTGTGCATAAGATTTGTGTATCCTAAGCGAAGCCGAATTATTTTGTCAAATACTCGCCGTTGGATGGTCATATTTGGTTGTAGATGGCCGTAATCATAAATGGTGTTTTTTAATTTATTAAAGGATTTGTAATGTAAGTTGGTGTTTTTAAAAATAGAAGCTTGTTCGGATTTGAAGTTGATAATAATATTTTTGAGAATATCAGTGATATTGTAGTTGTTGTAAAATATAAGCGGAAGTGAGAAAGATTCTTTAGCGGCTTTGTCAGCGGATTCATTCCCAGTGATTCCGCAGTGCCCAGGGATCCATACCATCTTAAGCTTGTTTCTAATTAAAGATAGATAATAGTTGTTGTTATGGGGGTTGGAGATGGCTTCAAGTGCGTTGTAGATAGTGATGATTTCTGCTAAGATAGAGCTGTATAGTGGTAAGAGGTGTTGGAGGCAATTTTCATTATAAAATACACTAAATGAGGTTGCTCGGTCGGATTTGGAACCGTCAATATATATAAATCTGTGTGAGGGGGTAGAGTTTTTAAGTTAGTTAGGTAGACTGAAGATGGAGTAGAAGATTTTGGTAGCAGGTGGTGTGAAGTATTTTATGTGGATGAGAAATAAAGCCAAGGTGGATTTGGGTTCTTAGTGTCAGGTATGGGTTTGTTTGGTAGGCCAAGGTGGGATGTAATTTGTATGCAGCGTTGCAGAGCGGATGAAATTTTGTGGTTTTTCTTTTTTGATTTGAGAATATTGTACTCTCCCATTGATTGTCTAAGACGCGTAGGTGCGCGCTGAGAAGAACTTCGTCTTTTCCTCATTTACCGCTAAGCCCATGAGTTTTGACTGCTTCTCAATCTCTGAAAAGCGTTGCTTACCGCCCGTTCTTTTTTACCCTTGCAAAGGGTATTATAAAATTGTCCGGATGTTTGTAACGCATAGAAGGAAGCATCTCCGACCACATAAAGTATATATATTCTTGATCAGCACGACGAGCTGAGTTGATTTAGCCCTGTCCGTCTGTTTCTATGCTATCTCCTCCGTCAGTTTTAAAGCTATCCTCACCAAACTTTGCACGAAGTCTTTTGGTACAAATACGCTGCACATTTGTCGGAACCGGCCGGATCGGATGACTATAGCATATAGCTGCCATAGGAACGATCGGTTGAAAAACTAGTTTTAGTGAGAAAAATTTTTTTGTTTTTAATGGAAACGCCTCCAAGTACGTATTTCTCGTTTACAATCCCTTCCCATATTTCACTAAGTTTGGTCGAAACGATGACTATTATAGCTGCCTAAGAACGATCGGTCGAAAAACTAGTTCTAGTGAGAAAACTTTTTTGTTTTTTATGAAAACGTCCTTATCATTGGCATACACTTAATTCTATATACTTTTACACAATTCTACAAAGTTTGGTCGAAATCGGATGACTATAGCATATAGCTGCCTGGAACGATCGGTCGAAACTAGTTCAGTGAGGAAAACTTTTTTGTTTTTTAATGAAAACGTCCCTTTTATTGGCATACACTTATTTTATATACTTTTCACTACAGGTTGTTGAAACGTGCTATCATAGCCCCATAGGAACGAGGTCGAAAAAGATTTAAAAAACGCGCTATATTGGACACATTTCTACAAAGTTTTATCCAAATCGATGACTATAGCATATAGCTGCGTATGAATGATCGGTCGAAAACAAAGTACTTTTTTTTAAAGACACCTCATTTCAATAAGTATCTTTTCTACAAAGTTAAAAAAACACTTAAAACCCAAAAATAACAAAAGAGTCTTAAAAACGTTAGGAACTAGGTATAAAAACGTTAACATAAGGAGCCCCCGCATTGGCAAACGCGGGCTAACAAAAGTGTCAAAATCGGCGTCAGAGAAGTTCTAGTCAGAAAAACTTTTTTTTTAAATGGGATCGCCTCCAAATTTCGCAATTAACAGTGTATTATGCTTTTCCATGATTTTACCAAGTTTAATGAAATCAGACATCTATATAGTATAGATCCCATAGAAAAGTAATGTCCAAAAAGTAGTCTTAGAAAAACTTTTTTCTTTTCAATGGAAGCTGCAAGGGTATACAAAACTTCGGCCGAGCCGAAGTTAACTTTCCCCTATTTTTTGCCGATAATATCAATATCATCGGCAAATGCAAGTAGCATTACCTCTTTATAAAAGATGGGGCCCAATCTGTTAGCATTTGGGCACTGGCGCTGTATATACTCTATCAGCAGATTAAAGAAGTTACACAATAAGGTGTCACCCTGCCTAAATCCTCTCCTGGTATCGAAATTCTCGGAGAGGTTTCTTATCTATTTTAATGGAGTTTTGTGTGCTTCTCAACGTCATCATGCAAAGTCGAACGAACTTTGCTGGTATACCAAAAGTAGACAGGGCTTCAAAGAACTTTGACCTTATCGGTGTGTCGAAAGCGGCTTTATAATCCACAAAAAGATGATAAGTTTTGATTTCCGTCTCATGGGTTTTCTCCAGTATTTGTCTCAATGGGAATATCTGGTCTATGGTGGACTTACCAGGTCTAAAGCCACACTGAAAAGGTTCAATCAGTTCGCTCGTTCTCGGCTTTAGACGTGGACATATTTAGTAATCTAGATTATTTAACGATCAGCCAAAGTAATAATAAAGATCGGATGAACGATAGTCGAGTAATAGGGAAAACAAACAATTATGGGCAGCCTGGGACGCTGATGGGCAGCACTTAACCGCTTGACCGACTTTCTTACTTGTTCATCTTACTGAAAGTACAAAATGTTCTTGATTCAAGAACGTTTGTTCTCATTTCAACTTAGGCAAATTTATAACTTAGCCAAATTATTTTCAAAATTAATGCAAATTTTTTGCCTGTGTGAACTTAGCTAAGCATACAAGACAGTTTTTGGTCTTGAAATCAAGAATTTTGGCACTAAAACGCTTTTAAATCAAAGTATTCGCTCTTAAGTCTAGAAATTTCATGAAAATAGAATTTGGGACACCACAAATTCTTGATTGAAGTACAAAATTTCTTAATATTTCTCTGTCTCCCAGTTATATTACTTCAATAACTTGAGTCACAAGTTTGCATTCTTGCAAGTACAAAATGTCTTTCACATGCGCTGCATTCATTCATTAAAGCTGCCAAAGAGAGCGAAAGCAAAAGCTTTGCGTAGACAAAAAAGCTCTCAAACTCATGCTCATTGAGAGTAGTCTGATTTCTTATCACCTGCCCCACGTTAGTACCTTTTCTTCTAGCAAAGTAACTTCTTTTGAAGTAACCTCTGTGTTTCCTTAATCTTTGAAAGACATCTTAGGTTATTACCGTTGCTAGACAGCGCCCCCTTTCTCGCAAAAAAAAAAATAAGCGAATTTAATAAATTCATCATCCTTCATTTAGTCACAGCATCCAAGTCTGTTACACTCTTTCTCCTTTACAAAAAAATAAGAATAAGAAGTATGTGTATAAAAAGAATGGAAATCATAAAAAAAAAAAACGCAGACAACGTGAGTTTTGGTGGCCAAAGGGAGGGGAAACCATCAGAGGAGTTGCCCAAAAAAGGCGAAAAGCAAAATCGTGACTGTCATTTCAACGAAGCGAAGTTATTTTTCATGACAAAGCAGCCGAAGAGGAAGACAACTCCTCAACTCATTTTCCAGGGTCGAACACGGTTTGCTGACGCCGGGGGGAGGGGAGAGTGAGGCATTGCAGCGTTAAAATACCTTTTACTGGCACATTACCAGCAACGCGAGCCGTTTCACTCCTCCCGCCCCCAAAAAAAAAAACCCAACTGCAGTCGCTGCCGACGTCGCTGCGTTTTTCATGAAATTATTACGACTTTGGAAATGGGGTCGTACAAAATGTCGTTACGTTGGCGGAACAACGTTATAACCTCCCATCTCCCCTGACGACGTTGTCCATTGCTCGTTTTAGTTTATTGTTGGAAATTTCTTTATTGTATCTTTGGCGGAAAATGTTTGGAAATTGGTTGAAGCTGAAGCTGCATAGCACTTCTTTACTCTTCAACGAGAGCGAATCATGCCGATTCTCACGCATAACTCGACTGACCCACAAAACGGTCTGGTCTAGACCTGGGGAATTGTTGGCGAGAGATCTTTGTCACACACTCGTAAAGATCGCATTAAAGTGTCATAAAAAAACGCGACACATTACTTTTATTTTCTTAATACACAAGTTTGTGGCTCGCCTTTGTCTGCTTTCTCATCATCATCATCATCATCATCATCGTCATCAAGAATCTAATAAGCGTGAAATAATTGACATTTAAGCAAAGCACACGCACATAGACAATGGAGTCGAGAGAGTGGACAACTCCTCCGTTCTGGTTTTGTAGGCCAAATGAGCACCGCTTCGAGAATCATGACAGATGACCGCACGTACATTTCACGTTTCCACGTTTCACGATGTGGAGACTGCGGCTCTTGGTCTCTCAGTTTCTGGGTCATGAAACAAAAAAAAAAAAAAAAAAAAATGTAAAATAATGAGTTGTTTTTGGAGAGAAAGAGAGATGTTTTTACCCCCTCCCACTCCACCCTCTGGACACCATTTCCATTTCATGGTTGACACCTGTCTACAAGACAGTGGGAGAGGGTGTGCCGCATTTGTCAAAAAACCGCGACACGTGATGAGGTTAGGAAATGTTTTTTGAAGCTATAAAGCAAAACTAAAAGAAAATAGCGAAGGTCATCTAATAATGGGAAGTAAGATCTCAGCTTATCTGAGAAATGGGTCAACTAGCAAGATACCACTTAATGAAGGTGCCAGCAAAATCCAACTCCAATCCCTTTTAGTCAAATAACTTTGCTTTGCGAACTAGGCTTCAATCTCATATACTTAATAGTGAGATTCTGTGAGTGTATTTAGAGTTGATCTTAACCATCGCAATGGATTCTTCCGAATTTATAAGAATCGTTTAGAAAAATGTACCATGGCATTAAAGAATGTAAAGTTTCGCCTCTTCAACGAACTTCTTAAAATTCTCGATCCCGAGGACAAAATTTCAAGCTTCAAATCGAATCGAGTACCTTTCTCGAGTTCAGAGAAACTTTTGTAACGATCATACCAATTCGACTTTCTTCCTACTTTTCTTTACTATGAACATGAAAAAGCCGCGTCTGACATTGATATTGCAAATCTCTTTACAGAACAAGTAAGAAAGCAGCGCTACTAATGCGCTGCAGCAGCGAAGTTTCTCTTGCTTATAACTTGACCATCAATCGATAAAAAATCCCGATTACTAAATAACTATGTCCAGAATGTTCGAACCATCTATATATTAAACTGCCGGATAGCTCCGGGGGCGGGAGGGGGCGTGTCATAAATTAAAAATAAACTTGATCTACCTGCAAGTATATTTTCCACTATTTTTATACCCTTGCAGAGGGTATTGTAAAATTGTCCAGATGTTTGTAACGCATAGAAGGAATTCAGTAAGGCTTCTTACTAACTTCAATGTATGAACGCACTCACATTGAACTTGCTGTCAATAATGCCATAGGTATGTTAGTTTAACATCCAAATTGAGGCTCATTTTTGAGCTTAGATCGTGTATTTGGAACCCTCAATCAGTAAACCACTGTAAAAACGCTTTGAATTTGTTCAGAATCAGTTCCTGGATACAATTGATGCCTACATTCTTGTAATGTACAAGTCCTGGCTTAAGATCTTAAAGTTTAATCATACTTTTATATTGGAATATTCTTAATTCAAACTCGGTTTACTCTTAAAACCAGGGTTGCAAACTACACCAAAATTGATCAATGGTTAAGGTTCGGAAATTTGAGGTTCGAGGTTTTTAGACGAAGGTTTTGGTTCGAACCTTAGTTAAGCCCATGCTTTACACAATGTTGATAAAAAATCGGTATGAGTGTACGATAGGCTCCGCTTTTCACATTATTGTAGTTGTGTGTTACTACATACTCGATACTCAAAACTCGATACTCAAAACTCGATACTCAGTAATCGATAATAGTACTCCATACTAAGTACTCGACACGTCATACTCGATGCGATGCCAAGTAATCGATTCTCAGAATTCGATACTCAGTACTCGATACTAAGTACTCGATACTAGGTTCTCGATTCTTAGTGCTTGATACAAAGTACTCGATGCCAAGTACTCGATACACAGTATTTGATACCCAGTACTCGATTCTAAGACTTCAATACTTAGTACTCAATACTAAATACTTGATGCTAGTACTCGATACTTTGTGCTTGGTCGGGCCGGATCGGATGACTATAGCATATAGCTTTCATAGGAACGATCGGTCGAAAAACTAGTTATAGTGAGAAAAACATTTTATACCCTTGAAGAGGGTATTATAAAATTGTCTAGATGCTTGTAACGCATAGAAGGAAGCATCTCCGACCACATAAAGTATATATATTCTTGATCAGCATGACGAGCTGAGTTGATTTAGCCCTGTCCGTCTGTCCGTCTGTTTCTATGCTATCTCCTCCGTCAGTTTTAAAGCTGTCCTCACCAAACTTTGCATAAAGTCTTTTGGTACAAATACGCTGAATATTTCTCGGAACCGGCCGGATCGGATGACTATAGCATATAGCTGTCATAGGAACGATCGGCCAAAAAACTAGTCTTAATGAGAAAAACTTTTTTGTTTTTTATGGAAACGCCTCCAAAGTGCGTATTTCTTAGTTTACTATCCTTTTCCATGATTTCACTAAGTTTGGTCGAAATCGGATGACTATATCATATAGCTCCCATAGGAACGATCGGTCGAAAAATTAGTTCTAGTGAGAAAAACTTTTTTGTTTTTAATGAAAACGTCCTTATCATTGGCATACACTTATTTTATATACTTTTACACAATTCTACAAAGTTTGGTCGAAATCGGATGACTATAGCATATAGCTCCCATAGGAACGATCGGTCGAAAAACTAGTTCTAGTGAGAAAAACTTTTTTGTTTTTAATGAAAACGTCCTTATCATTGGCATACACTTATTTTATATACTTTAGCTTTTCTACAGAGTTTGGTCGAAATCGGATGACTATAGCATATAGCTGCAGTATGAATGATCGGTAAAAAAAGAAGTTCTTGTGAGAAAAACTTTTTTTGTTTTAAATGGGATCGCCTTCAAATTTCGTAACTAACAGTGTATTCTGCTCAAAAATATGGTCCAAAAGTAGTCAGTTAGAAAAACCTTTTTGTTTCAAAAACTGCAGGTTGCCAAGTTACCATTTTTTTTGTTTCAATTGAAACGCCTCCAAACTTCGTATTTTTTAGTTTACTCTGTTTTCCCATGATTCTACCAAATTTGGTCAAAATCGGACATCTATATAGTATAGCTGTCATAGAAAAGTAGGGTCCAAAAAGTTGTCTTAGTTAGGAAAACTATTTTGTTTTCAATGGAAATGTCCTTAAAATTGGCTATTACTTATTTGGTATACTTTCACACATTTCTACAAAGTTTTGTCAAAATCGGATGACTATAGCATATAGCTGTCATAGGAACGATCGGTCGAAAAATTTCTTGTGAGAAAAATTTTTTGTTTTTGATGGAAACGTCTTATCATGCTTATTATTTTATATACTTGAAAAAAGTTTGTCCAAACGGATGACTATACGATACTAACGATGGTCAGAAGAAGTTCTTGTTTTTTCGTTAGTTAGTTTGTTATGCTTTTCCATGATTCCACTTAGTTTGGTCGAAATCGAACGTCTAAATAGTATAGCTTCCATAGAAAAGTAAGGTCCGAAATGTAGTCTTAGTTAGAAAAACTTTTTTGTTTTTAAAGGAGGCTGCAAGGGTATACAAAACTTCAGTTGAGCAGAAGTTAACTTTCCCCTATTTTTTTTGTTTTGATCAGTATGAAGGTCGTTCGTCGATCGATCTTTCATCGTAAAAGGTGTTAACATTTTAATATACAGGCTATCTGTTGTATCTGTATAGAACGTTTTCATTCTCTCTTTTATCGCTCGCCCTTTTCTTTTTTGTCTTTGCAGCCAACGTAGGAGGAGTTTCCATCAATGTCCCCAACTTAAATGGTAAGTGCAAAATTGCCTGTAAAATGCATTTTTAAACTCAGAAAAACCCCAGACCATCCCCACTACCCTTCCATCTCAGCAGCAGCACCAACTAAATTGCTTTCCAGCTCAGCATCAGGGAGCTTTACCTATAAACCAAAATGAATGACTAGACCCTCCCTTGCCCACCCCTCGCAGACAGTGTGCCCGCTGTGCAGGGTGGGGGGAATGCTTATTTCTAAAGGCCCCTCTGTGAATGCAAATAGATGCCCCTGCATATTCAGATGGACTTGGTGCTGGTCTCTCCCCTATACTGTAAATATCTCATGCTGACTGCTGCAGCAACGTCATCAGCAGCCATCATTAGGGTGGGCACGGGCCAGTTGACCAGCAATGGAATGCGCCGCCACATCGTCATCATCATCATCATCCTCAGCAGCAGCAGCATTATCATCAATGGTGGCGACGGCGTCGGCGCTTCGTGTGAAAACTCTAAATGCAACATTTTGTTTTCTCCCTCCATCACTTTTATTAGAAAATTGCTGGCAGCTTCGTGTGTTTATGTGATGAATCCATTCGGATTTGGTGGCATTGCACTTGGACATTGTATGCCCAAATCCACATCCAGTACAGACAGAGAGGGAGAAAAAAAATTAGGATCGTTCAAGCAATTAACCCAAATGTGAAACTCAAGTAGAAACTCTTATCGCCTTACCCCCTCCCGCCGCTTCGTCCTACCATTACGCTGACCAAATATTGTCACAAGCTGGCAACGTAATCCGCATTCGTTCCTTCTGTAAACCAAACTGTGCAATTATTTGCACAACTAATAATTCACTTTAGTGTTTCATTTGGGGCAAATATTGAAAGACAAAGAGGAAAGAGACGGAAACATGAATAGAGATAGGGACGGGCGAGCTCCTTCCGGCGATGCTTATCGGGAACCCACGACAGACTAGAATAAACACTGGAAATGCCTTTTGAATTATCATTAACATGCGCTCGTCACTTTTGGCATATCATAAAAACTGAAAGGGCCCAAAATATGAGCACCAAGAGAGAGAGATGTGTAAAAACTGAATTTGAATTTATCGTTTGTCTGCGATCTTTTGGCATGCAAGTCATGCTCGCTCCTCTCGGTTCGAGGTCTTTGGTAGTGTAGCAATTTGCTTTATTGGGGTCTCATCACTTACATACATACGTGACGCTGTGCCAGTGCCAGTGCCTGTGCCTTCTTTAAAATGTCAACAAAATGTGGTTAAAACTAAAGCTGATTAACTTTGTTGTTAGTTGCCAATTGAAGCTGGGAAATGGCCTTGACAAGACTTAGTTTGAGGTATTTTGCTAGCGCACAATGAATTGAACAAAACTTCTGTTTCGAGTTGTTGACAATTGTTCATTGAGACAATGGGTAGGTAGGCCTTTAAGAAAAATGCTGTGTAGTTCAGAAGTTAACGACGAATGAATACGATACACTGTGGATTCAGATAGGTCAGATGACGGTAATGATGGCCTTATACGGGGTGACAATTTTTGTTGGTTTTTGGCTAACGTTTGAAAATTTGTTGTTCGAGGTTTATGGGCGAAGGTTTGGGTTTTACTCACGTCATTTTCTAAAAAGCGACATTGGCAAAGGTGAATGCGAAACCCCTCAACTATGAGCAGTAAATTTGACAATAAGAGAATGTCGCATCAGTCTCTGGAGTGATGAAATTGAAAACCCAGAAGTGATTTAAGCTATGAACCTAAAATGTGACGATTAGGTTGGTTGAAAGTAAGCTTTCGCCAAGATTCTTGCTCAGTATACTCGTATTATGCTTTTCCATGATTTCACGGTCACTCGAAAAACTTATTTCGGTTACGGTTTGATTCGGTTATACCGGTTAAAAATAACGGTTATTGTTTCGGTTTTAATCCCTGCTTACAACTTTGTGTGACTTCCAACTTAGAATTGATAGCATATATACAAATTTTGGGAGGTACAGAGTAAATTATAGTCGGTCTTGATCGAATTTCTTACTTTGTTGTACTTTTAGATCAGTTGCGTATTATGCTTATTTCAATTTAGTTAACTCTGAAGTAAAAAGTACACTCTTAATCTCAGTTATCAATCTTCTTATATACTAAGCTAATCAATTTGAAGACCTTTCCATTAATCTTCTCTTCAATTTCAATTTATGAGCTTATAAATTGATCCAAGCAATAAACTATGAATTGCATCCATAAAACTGATTCAATCAATTGAATTTAAATTTAAAAATTTGCATTTTATTGAAACACCTTAATTAGCTAAATGCAATTTCTATTGTTTTTTTGCAAAATTTAATTCAATCTAAAATATTTCCACTAAAATTGCTACAAATTTATGTTAACTGTCAATTGAAATGGCACTTTCAATTAGTTCCAATGCCAAATGTTTGTTGTTCAATGCAATTTTCAACTCGAGCGAAAAAAAGAGAGGGGCGTGGCGTCATTCACCTTCAAAACCATGTACCACATTGAAGCGGGGGGAAAACCAGTAATTAAATAGCTCGACTTTTTCACTTTTTTCTTCTTCTTTTTCTATTTGGCATAAACAAAAAAAAAAAAAAAACAAAAAAAATATATAAAAAAAAAATTTACACTCGCCGCCCAAGCAAACAAGCCCCAGTCCAAGTAATTGAAACTTTCATTTTCATTTCCATTTTTTTTTTTCTTCTTTTCTTTCTCGCACAGTTTTCTCCAGCTTCTTCTACTTGTTGTTAGGAAAAACCAGTGAGGACGGTACAGTTAGTTGAGCAACTCGCACGCCCGCTCCCCAATGACGTTGACAGTATTTTGCTTTAATACGTTTTATTGACACGCGAATGTCACAACTAAGGCAACATCAACAACAACAACAACAACGACGACGACAACAACATTAACCGTAATAGCAATAAGTACAAATTGCAATTATGTTGCAAATTTTACAAAAGACAATGAATTTTACATTTCTGTCACATAATGACAATGGCAAAAGTACAATATTTAAGGTTTGAAGTTAAGAGAGAGAGGAGGAAAGTTAAATTTGTTTAATTGAAAACGAGAAATTTAAAATTCAAATTTATCTAATTCGAAATTCGGACCGAACTGAAATCTAACTAAGATAAGAATATTTGAAAAATTGGAAATTTGCATTAGGGAATTAAAACTGAACAAGGATTGTATCATTTTATCTGATTTTTATCCTACTTTTGTTTCTACACTTAGAAAAATGTACAACAAATAATTTAACAACTTGAAAACAAATTTCGTTCCTGAAATGTTAAAAATCTCGTACTTGAAATAAAGCCAAAATCATTCTCAAACATAGTTTAATGGGCGAGAAGAGCAAACAAGGCTGCAAAGCGTCGAAGAATCTTATTTGTCTTGAGCTTCTCTCAGTCACTTGGCTTTGAGAAGCTTTTTCAATGGCTACTGAAGGTGACCGGTTGGTAAAAGTTTTAAAAGAAAAAACTTTTTTACCTCCCGCACAGCAGGCGCACACACTGCGCGCTGCACCACAACCGGTCAAAAAGTCTTGGAGACAGAAACTCGGTTAACAAAATGTAAACTTCGATCAAAAAGTTCACTGTTTGGTATCCAAGAACTCTTTACTGAAGTATGAAATTCTTTTTGTTTTCTCTGAGTGTAGGAAAGTTTGTAGAGAGAAGAACGAATATTCTTCTCTTTTCATTACGAGGATAATTCAACGTTCGCAAAGCTATCCAACATTTCATTCCTAAACAAGTAAGAAGGTCGGTCAAACCCGACTATAACATACTCAGTAGCTGTCAAGTGCTGCCCATTACCGTTGCGACCGGTGCTGCCCATAATTGTTTGTTTTTCCTATAACTCGACTATCGTTCATCCGATCTTTACCATACTAAATATGTCTAAAAGGAACGAACCTTCTATCTATAAAACTGTGGGAGATATAAGGTTTTTTTTCAATTTGCAGGGGCGGGAGGGGCGTGGCAAAAATTTAAAATAGACTTGATCTGCCTGCAAGTATAAGAAGCATATGTCCCATACATGTCAAACCTCTATCTCTTACCATATCCGAGATCTGCTTTGTGATCGTTACCTTTGGGGTACAGACCTCTTTTTTTTCACCCTTTTACTTTCAAAGTTTAAAATCTCTAGTGCTTTGATGCCCGCATCCTATACGCACCGGCTGCATTCGTTGTTGGTTAACGCCTTCGCAATTTTTTCGAAAATGTGAAGAACTTGCTACGGAATACATAGTGGAGTCGAAACTGCTGGGTGCTATTCGCAACAAAAACCATGCAAAATATGTCAGCAACACCCGAAACATGTACAAGACTCTTGACTATGAGCTTGGAGATAATACGTTTTTCAGGCAACATGCCATATTGTACAGGTTTACGCGAGAGTGATGAGCTGTGCAGTCTCTGCAATATGGGTGCAAGAGATGATGTTGCACACTTCATAGCGAACTGTCCAATCCTGAAGGAGCTTAGAATTGACCTGCTAGGAAAGTCAATGCTATCGTTGAAAGAGCTAATGGCGGTGCTGAACGGGCAATCATGATATAGGCTGGGAAAATATGTAATGGATGCGTTTAAATCAGGGACATTGCTATCTCGTGTGCATAGGAAAAATCTGAAAGCAGCGCTACTTCGACACATACAGTGTAAGCTGTACAAGCGCCGCTGCGTTGCGTGCTCTCCTACGCCGCGACGCAGTCGTTGCTACTGAAATTGAGAGCAATTTTTGCGCTGCTCTTCACACACAAATGCAAAAATGTAAATGTACTCGTACACTGTTAATTGCGAAATTTGGGGGCGATTCCATTTAAAACAAAAAGTTTTTCTCACTAGAACTTCTTTTTCGACCGATCATTCATACTGCAGCTATATGCTATAGTCATCCGATTTTGATAAATCTTTTTAGAAATGTGTTAAAGTATATAAAATAAGAATATGCCAATGATAAGGACGTTTTCATTAAAAACAAAAAAGTTTTTCTCACTGGAACTAGTTTTTCGACCGATCGTTCCAATGGGAGCTATATGCTATAGTCATCGGCTTGAAACCGGTAACTAAAATAATAATTTGTTGACCGAATCGTAACCGGACCGAAATAAAAAGAGATGACCGTAACCGAAACCGTAACCGAATCAAATTTATTTTGATGACCGAAACCGCAACCGAAACCGCTATTTCTTTTGGTTTTATTCCTTGGTTATAAGATTTGTGCTGCCCATTGCAGTTGCGGTCGGTGCTGTCCAGCGTAAATGTTTGTTTTCCTTATAACTCGACTATCGTTCACCCGATCTTTACCATTACTTCAAAAGATCGATAAATAATGTGGATTATTGTATATGTCTACACGTTACGAACCTTCTTTCTATAAAACTGTGGGCGTTTGCTGTCGAAATTGTTGGGAAAACGAAATTTTATCATTTTTTGTTTCAATCCGCGCATCAAGGCAAGCACATCTACGTACGTTTTCAGTCGAGGTTGTTGGATATACAAATTTTTACTTACTTTTATGCATTCCGCTCATTAATACAAGCAAGTCGACGTCCGTTTATACAATTTTTGACCAAACATTTAGCATTGCAGTATCAAAGCAAACACATCGGCGTCCGTTTGCTATCAAAATGGTTGCTTACACCAATTTGTACTTATTTTTTATCAATCCGCGCATTAAGACAAGTATATCGACGTGCGTTTGCTGTCTAGGTTTTTGGATACACACATTTTGACTTACTTTTAAGCATTCCGCGCATCAAAACAAGCAAGTCGACGTCCTTTTAATGAAATTTTTACTAAATATTTAGCATTCCAGGCATCATAGCAATCAAGTCGAATATGACGTTTTTTCCAAAATTGCTGAGGCGGAAGAGGGCGTGGCAAAAAGTGAAAATGAACTTGCAAGTATAAGAATTTTATATCCCATACATGTCGAACCTCTATCTCTCACCATCTCTGAGATATGTGTGCTCTTTCGAATTTTAAAACCTACACTGAGAGAAAAATTAAGAAATCTCGTGCTTGAATTAAAGATGCCGAGAATCATTGAACTTTTGACACCAAAAACTCTTGATTGAAGTACGAAAATCCTTTCTGAAATCACTAAAACAGTTCTTTATAAAAAGCTTGTCATAAGATCGTTCAAAATTTCATGCTAATTCACAATTCTCTGATTCTCTGGAATCTATAGAACCAGTTGAAATTGAAGCAACAATTGAAATCGGATTGAACTACACTCTTCAACCGGAAAAGAAGTGGTATGAAATGACGAATAATTGAGTTGAATTGACTCACATTTTCCCACGCCTATCTGAACTAAGTAATCAGCCATCAGCTAGAACCACACTTGCCTCTTCCTTCTCCCTCCCTTACTCCCTTCTACCAATCAGCTCAGCTCTGACCATGTCTTAAGTCTGGCAAGCAAATTGGTTTGAAATTTGATGACTCCATGTCGCTTCCGCCGTTGTCGTCGCGCAAGGGTGCAAAAGTTGTACAACGAGTAGATCGTCAAACAAAGAGCTCTGTTTGGCGTCGGAAAGGATTGGCAAGAGGTGGGGAGGGGGTTATAACAAGGTAGAGCGGTGCTAATGAATGACATGGTATCCTATTGAATGACAAGCTATGCTGCTGCTGCTGCTCCCGTTGTTTACTACCTGTACAAATCAATGGCTTGGCTTAAGCAAATGATGAAATACGATCTTTTGGCCTCGTCGTTCACGACGTTGTTGTTGTCTATAAAGTGCAGTTAGAGCAATGCGAAACCTGAAACGAAACTAACGGCACATACAAGCTATATTTATAAGTATATGAGGGCGGCGGTTGGCGGGGGGAGGGGGGATTTTGCGCCAACTTTAACTTGTCAACGTCGAAAAGAAAATTAAGCACAATAAATTACGCATACGTCGCATAAGCCAACGAACGTTGAATGTTACAGAAAACAACAGAAAAAATTGCCTGTAAATGAACAAAAAATAATTAAAAATGCATTTTTCATTAAGGCATTAAAATGCACACACACACACACAAACACACACACATTCACGGCTACCGGCAGCCATTCATTTATTTCATTTATCTTGGGGTTGGCCGTGCTGCCAGTTCATTGATTACAATGCGACCAACAGTCAACGGAGAATAGAGATGTGAGAACCATGTGAAATAAAATTGTAACGAAACTGAAACGATATTGAAACAGCAGTGAATATTACCCGTGTCATTGAAAGTGGAAGGCAATTAAAATTCAACATAAATTAAAGATTCAAACCGTAACCAAATTTAATAGTTAATAGTTAATTCTGGTTCTTACTACAAGTATTATTTGCTAAAAATGAAACCGAAAATGTTTTTGCTTGAGACAACGTTATGAAAAATTCTTTAAAATTAATTCTCATTTGGAATTGACAGCAAAATACTCCAGTACACAACATTTTTAACATGAGAATCCTTAAACTATGGATGGATTACAAATGAAACCGAAATTAAATCAATTGGCTGGAGTCTTTTCGCGTTATCCGTTCCGCATGCGTCTCCTGTATTAGAGCTTTCACTGCTTTTGCCTCTAAATCTTCCGCCGAGCTTAGACCATCTTCCAGGTTGATGATAAGAGGAAACTTGTTCAGCTTTTGTGTCCCAAAAAAAGTATTTTTCTGATTACTCTCTTTGCAGAAAAATAGTATCATTCACGCAATTCTCCAGAGCTAGGGCGTATCTAAGGTAGGGTTGTAATAGCCGAGAAGACATATTTTGAGATGATTATTCTTGTGAAGATGCAGTAGATAATTTTCGTTTATAATCGATATTTCTTTGATCGATATATCAGATCAAAATTCGGCCGTCCAGCTCATTTGTGTGGGGTTTTTTATGAATGGTTCTGTCTTAGGTATTGATATTTCTTTCGAAATTGAAAAGAAAAAACCTTATTTCGATACGAATCAGAAAGAATATCTAAAGGTTTTGAAGGAGAAGTTTCGGTCCGGGGTTTCGAGCCCATAGAAAAGTCCAAGACTCGGTTGTCGGACCGGTTCCTTAACGAATCAAACTGACTAAAATGATTCTTTGAATCGAACCTTATTCTAGAGCGTTCGGCTTTATTCTTGCAGAATATAGATTAAATAAAATTTAGTATTTAAGTTTACTAAAAGACTCGTATATTATTTTACTTAAGACCAAATTGGTTGTTCCATAAATATCGCCGAAACATATCACCAAAAAACCTTCGATATCCGATATATCGCCTCGGAAATATATTCGATAATAACACAAGGCAACAAAATTCGATTTTTTCCAGTGTATGGAAGGTTTGGTAGTGATTCTAGATGATTTGGTAGTGATTTCGTGTGCTAAGCAAGACTGTGTTTTCAGAAATTGTCCATCACTTCTAGATTTTTAGTAATTTGAGCTAAAAGTTGCTAAAAGTGTCAATTTTGACCCTTTTTAGGAGCGTTTTACGGGGAATCCATTCTACTGTTTGGACTCTCATTGATACCATCAGAAAGTACCTTAGCTATGAAATGAACTATCCCAAACAATTCTGCGATTTTGCGAAATTATGCAATGGTTCATTACAAATGACCAGCCTTTACTGTTTTTAGGAAACGAAAACATATTAGAGTCTCTACCACCCATTGCATACTTTGGGGCACCAGCAATAAAAAGGATATTTTTGGACTCTTACACAAGTGCTAAGAGATGTATATCTCCATTAAAAAAATAGGGGAAATTTAACTTCGGCTCGGCCGAAGTTTTGTATACCCTTGCAGCTTCCATTGAAAACCAAAAAGTTTTTCTAACTAAGACTACTTTTTGGACCTTACTTTTCTATGGGATCTATACTATATAGATGTCTGATTTCGACCAAACTTGGTGAAATCTTGGAAAAGCATAATACACTGTTAATTACGAAATTTGGAGGCGATCCCATTTAAAACTAAAAAGTTTTTCTCACTAGAACTTCTTTTTCGACCGATCATTCATACTGCAGCTATATGCTATAGTTATCCGATTTTGATAAAACTTTGTAGAAAGATGTTAATGTGTATAAAATAAGAATATGCCAATAAAAAGGACGTTTTCATTAAAAACAAAAAAGTTTTTCTCACTAGAACTAGTTTTTCGACCGATCGTTCCTATGGCAGCTAAATGCTATAGTCATCCGATTTCGACCAAACTTAGTGAAATCATGGGAAAGGATAGTAACAAGAAATACGTACTTTGGACGGACGTTTCCATTAAAAACAAAAAAGTTTTTCTCACTAAAACTAGTTTTTTGACCGATCGTTCCTATGGCAGCTATATGCTATAGTCATCCGATCCGGCCGGTTCCGACAAATGTGCAGCGTATATGTACCAGAAGACTTCGTGCAAAGTTTGGTGAGGATAGCTTTAAAACTGACGGAGGAGATAGCATAGAAACAGACAGACGGACGGACGGACAGACGGACAGGGCTAAATCAACTCTGCTCGTCATGCTGATCAAGAATATATATACTTTATGTGGTCGGAGATGCTTCCTTCAATGCGTTACAAACATCCGCACAATTTTATAATACCCTCTGCAAGGGTATACAAATCGCAGAATTGTTTGGGATAGTTCATTTCAAAGCTAAGGAGTGGTACTTTCCGATGGAATCAAGAAGAATCCAAACAATAGAATGGATTCCCCGAAAAAAGCTCCTAAAAATGGTCAAAATAGGCACCTTTAGCCACTTTAAGCTCAAATAACCCTGTAGTTCAGCTGCACCGGTGCGGAACTAACGAACCCCCTAGCTCTTCGTAGTGAGCACTCGCCACCAGATCAACCACCAGCCGTGTATTTGCCTAACGAATTTGTATGTGAATGTCCGGAAAACGTACCGATCGGTACGACCCTGCATTACCAGTCGTTAGTCTGGTGATGGGTACGCACTATAGTTCAAGTACTAGACTATGCAACAGCATTACCTGTCGTTAACGACGCGACAAACGTTTAGTGATGCATCAGGTCGATAGACCTGGTAGTGCCTTGACACCAGCTAAATTACAGGTTACTAAAAATCTCGACGTGATGGACAATTTCTGAAAACGCAGTCTTGCTTATTACACGAAAATCGTCTAGAACAGTGGTGTCCAAACTCACACACAATCACCAAACTTGCCAACCACGCGTGGCTGCCTTTTCAAATTTTGGACATCGCTGGTCTAGAATCACTACCAACCCTTCAATATACTGGACCTTATTGGCTTGTGTTATTATTAATTTTTTTTATAGATATATTTTTAGGAAAAAACAAAATCTTGTCACTATTTTGCAGTCCTTTCGACACAAAAAAATTCACGAGGCAACAAAATTAGAAGGTTTGGTGGGGCTTTTAGATGATTTACGTGTGCTGAACACGAATCTGTTTTCAGGAATGGTCCATCAGGTCTATTGCTCTTTAGTAATTTAAGTTTCAAGTTGCTTAAAATGCCTATTTCTACCCTTTCGATTTTAATATCGTGAAGTATTACTTCTTAGCTTTAAGACAGACTAGAACAAAAATTTCTGCGTTTTTTTGTCAGCGAAGATATACCATTTTGAATACATGTGCTCAAAACTATTAAAGAGTCTTCTGCCCATACTTATGGTATGCAAAATCATAAATTCTTATGAAAATTTTAAAAAACATTCATTGCATTCCCTAGGGCGCTACAAAATATGCTCAGTTGGGCACATGTATTCAAAATGGTATATCTTAGCTTAAGAAAATCGTAGAATTGTTTTGAGTAGTTTATTTTCTATAAGAAATAATACTTCAATATCAATATTAAAATGAGCAAAATCAAATGAAAAAGAATCCCACAAAACGTTAATAAAAAGTGTGAAAATATACATTTTAAGCAACTTTTGGCTTAAATTATCAAAAAATCTTGACGTGATGGACCATTTAGAAAAACAGATTCGTGCTCAGCATACGAAAATCATCTGGAATCACCAACAACCCTTCAATATACTGGACTTTTTTGTGCTTCTAGTGCTATCGTTCGTCGTTTCGACTACGCATTTTTGCTAGCGTGCGAGCGTTTAAAGCTGACACAAAGCTCATCGTCCGTCAATTCTGCTACGCATACAAGACTACATCCAAAGAATAGACAGACAAACAGCAAAATGTAAACAAGCGTCGTCGAAGGGACGAACGATGAACGTCCAGGGTTAAAAGTCCAGTTTTTGCTGCTTCCAGTCTTCCTAAATTTTAGTAGTTTGACTTATATTCCTCATTCATCGCTGTATTTTTCCAAGTTGTCTAAATTTTTTGAGCACTTCTACCTTTTTGGCCTAGATGACTATGTTATCTGCATAAAAAAATAGGCAAATATTTCCTCCGACTCAAAATAGTTCGACAGCGGATCAAGACTAAACATGTAAGACGTCAAAACTTTTAAAAAATAATCGCCTTGCAACAGTTTGTGTTTTGCTCTCTCACGTTCCCATCTCTAACCCAGTCTCGGGACCTCTGACGCTGCCTCCGACTTGCTGCGTTTATGTCATTTTGAAATTATCATTAAAGCTTTTGAAATGGCGCTTGGGGTGCGGGGTTTTCAGTTCACAGATATGACCACTTCATTTTGCAAACAAACTCCTGCAACAGCCAGCAACAACAACAACAACGACAACTGTTTGTCCGGTCGCCGCTTCAAGAGGCTTGCGGCGCGTGACGGTCATTGAAACAATGCGCGGAAAAACGCGTGTAATTAAAACAATAAAAAGCACCAACAACCAACCGAACCAAACTAACCAGCACAGCAGCAAAATGTTCAGTTAAGTTTTAATTTTCACAAGTGTGAAAAATACTATTGAAAAGGTCGCAGCACACCCACATACATACACACACACACACACACACAATGCGCGCACGCCTCGGCAACGAGCCATTTCCGCTCAGTTGAAAATATGAGAAGAAAAAAATGGTATGAAAAGAATTTTTCGGTTGTTGTTTTTTGCTTGATTGTGGTCAGAGTGTTAAATTATATGGCAATAGCATGAATATTGCTGATTTTTTGTTTGCTCTTGTAGAAGAAATTATGGTTTCAGGTAACTGATTAAAACTTAAATTGAAATATTATGGGAATTTAGTTTGTTCTAGTTGGGGAACTGAATTCAAATTGAATGAAACAATAATATGATACGGCTTGAAATAAACAATGAGTACCCATTACTCAATACGCAATAGTTCATTCTCTATACCTAATACTCAATACTCTTTACTATTAACTCTATAATCTTTACTTTATACCAGCGGTGGACAGCAAAATCAAACAGAAGGGCAGCATTAATTGTCCAGCAGATTTATAGGGCCGAATTTTGTTGGCATCTTATTGCGCATTGCTTTAAAGGCAGAAAAGGAAAGGAACAGGCCGGCTGAGCGATACCCATCGCTGTTTTATACTATACTCAATACTCTATACCAGCGTTGTTCAAGAAGAGCGAGGCCAAAGAGTAAGAGTGTATTGGTGTGCGATATCAAAGCGACACAGCCCAGCTTTGAACTGCCCTGCTCGACGTCTGGGCATCGAATGCAAGCAAAGAGAGCGCTGCTTACGCTCATATGCCCGACTTCGGCATGCGCTCGGCTCGTGTGCATGTAAATAGCCGATTGCGCTCGGCCTCTGGGGGCTATGGAGGAACATCGCTGCTCTATACTCAAAACCCATTACCCATTTTCATTACGGTTTCTACTAAGCAACAATAAGCAACTAAGTGAACAGTCACTGAACTTAGTTACTAAGAAAACCGTTACTATTCAATGATCCCCTTAACAAAAACGAGCTATTGTAGAAGAATATGTACAATTTGGGAATCTACTCATCTTCGTTTTCTTACTCAACTGAAAAAAAAGTATTTGCGCCATGCTTCACCAAATTAGAATTTTAATTTCAATTAGCAATTCATGTTCAAGTCTTTGTACTTTAAATTGCAAAATAAGATAAGTATATTCAAAAATAAAATGCATGTAATTGTCATTTTTGTTTGCTCTAAAACTGAATTGGCCCGCTAATTGAGCAAACACTCGAGTTGAGAGTACACAAATCACACTCACTTACTTATCAATCCAATCAGTGAAATTGTTATCGATGTTTTTCCCATCACTGCCATTTCATAATTAGTTACCTAACTTTTCGGTATTATATCAGTCATATGCTTGCTGGTTACACACTCTCATGACACTTGAGCACAGCCTCCATATCCTGCCCATCATCCGTTTATGCAACTAATCAAAGCACAACTGAAGTTTGAAGTTTGTTGCTGTTTTCAACTTTGCTGCCCGCACACTCACTCTTCAATTTCAACTTTTGATTGCACTGCATTAAATTGATTTTCGACATGTTTCTTGCGCTCTCCTCGGCATCATCAGCTTCGTCGTCATCATCATCCTCATCGGCTTTGACTTGGTTGTTGTTTCTATTATTAGCGCGCATGATTGGCATTTCTTCTTCCTCGTTTCTTTATTTCTATTTGCTCATCAGTTTATTTATTTACTCTACTGTTTACCCTGACTACTTCACTTTGATTCAACAACCCAACAACTGCAGTCAAATGAAAATTGATTTCATACCATTTGGCCACTTCCGATTTGCTGTTACGAGCTTCAGAAATGTGACACATCATTGTCACTTCTTTTAATTTTTGGGGACTGGCAGGGGGGATTGCATAAGCAGCACAGATCGCGGCAGAAGGCGGCCGCCAAGTGACTCGCCAAAAGTTGCCGAAAATCTATTTGGGTCGCAATTTTACTTTCATTTGGTGGCTTAGAAACAATCGGCCGACTGAGAGCGGCTAAGAAAATATGGCAAGCCGTTCACTTTTTACCTTTTGATGGTGGGGTTAATAGTTTTAAGCAATATTTTCGGATTGCCCAAGATGTTTGGCTACATTTTCAAACGTTATTGATTAGCACTAGGAGATTGCATAATTTCAGTCGGAAAAAGTTTCAATTAGTAGAAACCGTATGCTTGAATCAAAGATTTTGTATCCCTAAAGTAAGACAGAGTTACTAACTTGAAGTAGGAAACTCTACATATTTTTGCGTTTGAAAAATTTGTTATTTAAAACCAAGAATGAACAAGAAAGAAAGTCGGTCAAGCCCAACTATAACATACTCTGTACCTGTGAAGTGCTGCCCATCACCGTTGCGACCGGTGCTGCCCATAGTTGTTTGTTTTCATTATAACTCGACAACCGTTCATCCGATCTCTACCATTCCTAATTACTAAATGTGTCCAGAAGGAACGAACCTTCTATCTATAAAACTGTGGGAGATATGACGTTTATTCCAATTTGCGGGGGCGGGAGGGGGCGTGACAAAAATTGAAAATAAACTTGATCTGCCTGCAAGTATAAGAAGAAAAATTCCCATACATGTCAAACCTCTATCTCTTACCATCACTGAGATCTGTGCGTTCATTAATGAAAACGTCCTTATCATTGGCATACACTTATTTTATATACTTTTACACAATTCTGCAAAGTTTGGTCGAAATCAGATGACTATAACATATAGCTCCCATAGGAACGATCGGTCGAAAAACTTTGTGAAAAAACTTTTGTTTTTAATGAAAACGTCCTTACTGGCATAACTTATTTTATATACTTCTACACAATTCGCAAAGTTTGGTCGAAATCAGATGACTATAACATATAGCTCCCATAGGAACGATCGGTCGAAAAACTAGTTTTTGTGAGAAAAACTTTTTTGTTTTTAATGAAAACGTACTTATCATTGGCATACACTTATTTTATATACTTCTACACAATTCTGCAAAGTTTGGTCGAAATCAGATGACTATAACATATAGCTCCCATAGGAACGATCGGTCGAAAAACTAGTTTTTGTGAGAAAAACTTTTTTGTTTTTAATGAAAACGTCCTTATCATTGGCATACACTTATTTTATATACTTTTACACAATTCTGCAAAGTTTGGTCGAAATCAGATGACTATAACATATAGCTCCCATAGGAACGATCGGTCGAAAAACTAGTTTTTGTGAGAAAAACTTTTTTGTTTTTAATGAAAACGTCCTTATCATTGGCATACACTTATTTTATATACTTCTACACAATTCTGCAAAGTTTGGTCGAAATCAGATGACTATAACATATAGCTCCCATAGGAACGATCGGTCGAAAAACTAGTTTTTGTGAGAAAAACTTTTTTGTTTTTAATGAAAACGTCCTTATCATTGGCATACACTTATTTTATATACTTTTACACAATTCTGCAAAGTTTGGTCGAAATCAGATGACTATAACATATAGCTCCCATAGGAACGATCGGTCGAAAAACTAGTTTTTGTGAGAAAAACTTTTTGTTTTTAATGAAAACGTCCTTATCATTGGCATACACTTATTTTATATACTTCTACACAATTCTGCAAAGTTTGGTCGAAATCAGATGACTATAACATATAGCTCCCATAGGAACGATCGGTCGAAAAACTAGTTTTTGTGAGAAAAACTTTTTTGTTTTTAATGAAAACGTCCTTATCATTGGCATACACTTATTTTATATACTTCTACACAATTCTGCAAAGTTTGGTCGAAATCGGATGACTATAACATATAGCTCCCATAGGAACGATCGGTCGAAAAACTAGTTTTTGTGAGAAAAACTTTTTTGTTTTTAATGAAAACGTCCTTATCATTGGCATACACTTATTTTATATACTTCTACACAATTCTGCAAAGTTTGGTCGAAATCAGATGACTATAACATATAGCTCCCATAGGAACGATCGGTCGAAAAACTAGTTTTTGTGAGAAAAACTTTTTTGTTTTTAATGAAAACGTCCTTATCATTGGCATACACTTATTTTATATACTTTTACACAATTCTGCAAAGTTTGGTCGAAATCAGATGACTATAACATATAGCTCCCATAGGAACGATCGGTCGAAAAACTAGTTTTTGTGAGAAAAACTTTTTTGTTTTTAATGAAAACGTCCTTATCATACATTTTAAACTAAAATGGGAACGGTAATAGCCTAGAACGATCGGTGCTAGTCGAAAAACTTTTTGTTTTTAATGAAAACGTCCTTTTTATTGGCATATTCTTATATAATATACATTAACATATTTCTACAAAGTTTTATCAAAGTCGGATAAATATTGCATATAGCTGTAGTATGAATGATCGGTCTAAAAAGAAGTTCTAGTGAGGAAAACTTTTTAGTTTTAAATGGGATGCTTTTCCAAGATTTCACCAAGTTTGGTCGAACTCAGACATCTATATAGTATAGATCCCATAGAAAAGTAAGGTCCAAAAAGTAGTCTTAGTTAGAAAAACTTTTTTGGTTTTCAATGGAAGCTGCAAGGGTATACAAAACTTCGGCCGAGCCGAAGTTAACTTTCGCATATTTTTTAATATCATTTTGATACTTAGCTATATTAAATTTATATTCAATTCTCAAACTTTAAGTATCATTTTGATACCAGATTTTATCACTAGTAATACGGAAAAGTAACCCAACCCCACTGTGCGATGTTTAAAGGCCTTTTATGAACCACTGAACCGAACCAGTTCTAGTTCCCAGGCGATTGGCATAACTGCTTTCCATTTGGATTCAATTGGAAGTTACTTTGTTAGTTATTTCCATTTCAATCTTTGGTTGATTGTCACAAAAGAAACATTGTATTCTCTCAAGTTTCGCTTGACTTCTGCCCACTTGAATGTTGCGTCAACCTCTAAGATCTCAGATGCCCTTTCTTCCAAATCACTAATTTGCATAAATGCTTCATTATATGGCATTATGATATGCATATAAACAAACACACACACACACACATAGACCAAACATCCATGGTTGACCGACGACACCTTCACTTTCAACAATTTGTTGGGCAAGCCAGCCAGTCATATAAATAGATTTATGTTTTATGAATGTTTGTAATTTTTTTCCAATTTGTTGTCGTTGTAATTTGGCATATTTCCGGGTGCAGAGTGAAAGATGCGCTGTGATGGATGGGTTCCCACCTGGCGGGGGTCAATGTTGCCACGCCCCAAAGACTAACCTTATGCAATGTCCCCCCACATAAACGTTACCATAAATCAACAAGGGGGCGTGCCAGGGCAATCCCAGACCCAAACCCAATTCCAATTGTGTGTGTTAAACTAATTACGAGTCAATTACAAAAAAAAAAAAAAACAGCCATAAAACATTTCAATTTTAGAATTGCATGATTTACGGCGTGAAAGTTGCACGACCTTTCGGCTCGCTGAGTAATCGATAGCGTTTAAGGCGGAAATCAATGTGCGACATTTTTTTCACAGAGTGCGTGTATTTTTGGTCAAATTAACAATTAATCGAAATAAATTAACACATTTCGGTCTGAGTATGCGGGTGTGCAAAGAGATGCGAGCGATATGCTAATGCCATTGCCTCTGTTTCTGTTTCGGTTTTCTGAATCTGATTTATATCGAATTGAGACGGAGCAAACTGGTTTTATAATGAGAATTGATTTCGTCAAACCCAACTGAGTCATGCGATTTTGGGGAAATTTCGTACTGTCGTGTGTGTTTGTGTGTGGAATTATGTTACTCAATAGATAGAATCAACCCCTCAAAACGTGAATTGATTGATGAATAAGATCGAATGAAGCAACTAATTGGAATTGAAACTGAAACTTAAAGCGTTTATTTGCATTTGAAATTGAAGTGTTATCGACATTGACTGACATCGACTACAAAATACTCTGCATCTCACCACCGATTCCCTTACTCCTTCTACACTTTAGCGCATTCAATGGACTTCATTTGCAGTCCAAAGTGGCCAAGTCCAAATCCGAATGTGTGGTTTTGTTACTTAAAGTTTTTCTTCCCACAGTGCCAGGCCACATGTCAAGTTTTCTTAGCCAACCTGCACTTGAAAGTTTTCGAGTGAACTTTCACAAGACACCTGAGAACCTGACAGATGCCACGCCCACAATGGGTCAGCTTTTGTGTATATTTGGCCCCCCTCCTCCGCCTTGTTTTCAACCCGATTCCCTTTTCAAGCTGGCCACGCATCGACTGACAAGTTCAAGTTTAATAGACGACGCGGCTCACACGCTCGAGCAGCAGCATTTGAGCGGGAGTGAGGGGGAGCAGCCAGCTTTGGCAACGTGTCAAGCCGGTTTCAGTTTCGAGTGGCAGCCAAGCACAAGCACATGGCCGCCGGTCAACATTTTTGCAGCACGCGCTCCATACACAATCCGGTCTATAAAAATGTAGATTTGAACTGTAACAAGTTGTGTTCAAGCAGCTGCTGCAATTTCACCTCAATGCCTGGGCAAAGAGCTGGTGGTAATTTCTCTGACCAGATCCCAAATGGTCATTTCCGTCTTAAGTACCATTCATCGTGAAGGAACAGCCAAGCAAACAAAAAACAAATCGAAGGCAAAGCAGAGCAAATAATAATACTAAATAATTATGCGATTTCTGTTTCATCTGCGATTGCCGTTGTAAAGTAAATATAAATATCGTAACAGTTCATAAATCATCATCAGCTTCAGCATCATCATTAGCGATTATGCTTTATGCATGTGAAGCATTTTCATAATCAATCAATCGATGGAAGCGGAAGAACTGTTAGATTGGTTGTCCAAATGCACCACATACAAAAGTAGCACACACAGACACGCACACACAAATGAAGTTGAACTCGGCAGAAGCAAATTGAAAAGGTATAAACTTACCGTTTAGAAACATAATTGCCAAAGAGGGAACAAAGATCACTAATTCAATTTGCATTCAATTTATTCTGACTGAAATCAATTTCAGATATCGCAATAAAAACGGTTTGCCCGAGTTACACAATTAAAGATTAGGTCATTAGCCAAAGATAATGAGAAATTAAGCATGCTAACATAGAGAACAACATAGTTTTAATCACTTGGATCCATCAGCTTTATATATGTAGTTTACAGGCATTGAAAAGAAGGTCTGATAAATAGTCTTAAACTAAGTTCACACGGGCAAATTAATTTACACAAACTGTCATGGCTGAGTTTGCCTGTTTTGTGTCCGAATTTGTCTAGGTGATCACACGCACACCAAATTAGTTTGCAAATAAATTTGTCGGAACTTGGAAAGTTTGCATTAAAAGTTTGCATTGCGAAAATTTAGTGTTTCCCCACAAACCAATTGGTTTGTCTATAGCAGCTGTCATGTAATCGACTTTGTGCGATATCAAATATCGGGCTGATCGATATCTCTAGCTGCTTAACATTTTTACAAAAACACAAACATGGGCAAAACTGTAATCAAAAGAGTTTCTTAGTTATTTGCCTTGGCGCTGCATTTTTGCATGGCCTAACTTCTCTGTAAAAACAACCCTAAAATTATATTAATGCAAACAATATTAATGTACTCATTTTTACACAATTATGCAAATCACATCCAAATTAAATATTAAAATTTGATTTACAAACGACATTGCACTTGAAATTTCTCAGACGAGCATCACAACTTTGCCGTAATCTGTTCTTACATTTGCCTTGTAAGAACAAACTCGGCAAATCCGATGAGAGTTTGCGGGAGAGTGTTCACATTGTGTTTAGACAGCACGCAAATATGTTGAAAACTTTACTTGTCAAATTCGCCAAACAGTTTGACACAAGTGTTTGTCTGCAAATTAATTTGGCGTTCACACACAAATCAAACTAATTTTGACAAATTTTCGTCATTTTTGTAGTAAGAAAAATAGGGGAAGTTAACTAGGGGTCGGGGGTGTTTTTTTAACCCCAGGTTCCATTAAAAACAAAAAAAGTTTTTCTAACTGAGACTACTTTTTGGACCTTACTTTTCTATGGGATCTATACTATATAGATGTCTGATTTCGACCAAACTTGGTGAAATCTTGGAAAAGCATCCCATTTAAAACTAAAAAGTTTTCCTCACTAGAACTTCTGTTTAGACCGATCATTCATACTGCAGCTATATGCTATATATATCCGACTTTGATAAAACTTTGTAGATATGTGTTAATGTATATAAAATAAGAATATGCCAATAAAAAGGACGTTTTCATTAAAAACAAAAAAGTTTTTCTCACTAAAACTAGTTTTTCGACCGATCGTTCCTATGGCAGCTATATGTTATAGTCATCCGATTTCGACTCAACTTTGTAGAATTGTGTAAAAGTATATAAAATAAGTGTATGCCAATGATAAGGACGTTTTCATTAAGGGGGTCTTCTCATTCAAAACCCGTTTTTTGGACCCTTTTTAAAAAAATTCTTATTTGAAAACGCAAAGAATAATTGAAAACTTTTTTTTATTTATTGTATTACAAAAGGTTCAAAGTAAATAAAAAAATTTTTTTTGCCTCGATACGAGGGCTGTTCAAAAAGTAATGAGACTTCAAAGTCGGTGGTGAAAAAAAAGGCGTCGTCACGGCGGCCACGATTCCGGGTCTCCGGAGCGTCCGAAATGAAAAAAAAACGGGGTTATAATCAGTATAGATGTAATTCTCGGGTGAACCTCAAACTTAATTTTGTGATTTTTTTTGACAAAATGGCGGCCATTCAAAAAAAAAATTTCAATTTCGGGCTTTTTTTTTGTAGTTTAGTGTAAAAAAAAAAATAGTAAAAAATTTTTTTAAAATTATGGTCGAGGTTCAGCCGAGAATGGTGACAATTCTGCGTCGATTCCACTTTTGTTTCATGAAAATCGGTTCAGTTGAACTGGAGATATCATGGCCGCCAGTTCGAAAAACGTGGTTTCGAGATAAACGCGTTTAAATTTGAAGTAATTTTTGAAAAAAAAAAAAAAAAATCAAAAATGTTTAAATGCAGTTTTAAAGAGCTGACAATTCTCCGTCGAATTCACTTTGTTTCATCAAAATCGGTCCGGTAGAACCGGAGAAAACTTAACGCATAGGTCAAAATACGAGGGTTTAAAAAAAAAGTTGCTCAATGAGAAGACC
Organism: Lordiphosa collinella; assembly: GCA_018904265.1. NCBI lineage: Eukaryota > Metazoa > Arthropoda > Insecta > Diptera > Drosophilidae > Lordiphosa > Lordiphosa collinella. Next base: position 162,669 of record JAEIFV010000314.1, on the reverse strand, counting down.
CCTTAAGTTTGCAGTTGCTTGGGAATTTAGGTCACATTGGGTCACTAAAAGGACTATATCTCCTAAACTAATTCGAGTTTTCGAAAATCCTTTTGGGGGGGATATTTTTTGAATATCCAAGCTATAAATAAATGCAAAAAAAAAAAATGAAAAAAAAGTTGCTCAATGAAGAAAGCCAATTTAAAAACAAAAAAGTTTTTCTCACTAGAACTAGTTTTTCGACCGATCGTTCATATGGCAGCTATATGCTATAGTCATCCGATTTCGACCAAACTTAGTGAAATCATGGGAAAGGATAGTAAACTAAGAAATACGTACTTTGGAGGCGTTTCCATTAAAAACAAAAAAGTTTTTCTCACTAAAACTAGTTCTTCGACCGATCGTTCTTATGGCAGCTATATGCTATAGTCATCCGATCCGGCCGCTTCCGACAAATGTGCAGCCTATTTGTACCACAAGACTTCGTGCAAAGTTTGGTGAGGATAGCTTTAAAACTGACGGAGGAGATAGCATAGAAACATACGGACAGACAGACAGGGCTAAATCAACTCAGCTCGTCGTGCTGATCAGGAATATATATACTTTATGTGGTCGGAGATGCTTCCTTCAATGCGTTACAAACATCCGCACATTTTTATAATACCCTCTGCAAGGGTATAACACAAGGAATGGTGTAATAAGGAGTCAAGAAACTTCATCGCAATCGGAGCTCAAGCGATTGGGAGAGCTGTCAAAAGGTCAGAATCGTTTTGCCTTGGAAAAAATTCTGCAACTTTTAAAGCACCTGCAAGCCATATTATTAGACTGTAAAATGCAGCAATAAAGTTTTTGATGACTGTTGAAGAAGACTTTTGCCAGCCAGCTGAAAGTTTAAAATAAGTTTTCAAATAGGTATCTGCGACATAGGCAATTGTTCATAAGCCATAACTTGGATTTTGAAGTGTTGAATGTTTCTAATGTTCACGATGGACTTTGAAATGATAAGTCAAGCTGCACAAAGTGAACACAAAATGAACGTCAGTACAGGTTGAGATTTGCAGAAACGCTGGAGCAGGCGAGCAATCGACAGCAGCATAGATCTGCTAAAAGCAGAACTGCAATTTACCAATATTTCATATGAACTTATGATAATGAGAACCATAGCTTAAAAACAGAACTACTACTAGTATTGTAAATTCAACTGCTAGAGAGTACACAAATTGAATTCTTTGTTCCAAATTTTGTTTACCCTTGCTAATTCAATCCATTAGTTGGCTTCACAAAGTTATCCCCCTCTAGTTCAATATTTGAAGCAAATACTACAAGCCATCTGATGTCCGACTCAAGTATTTATTAAATGCAAAGCCCTTCAAAATTTATACATAAATGCAAACTCTGAGTAACTGGGAAAAAAATAATAAATATTGCCGAAAATTTGTCAACTCTGTATAAAATTTGATGCCTCTAGTGAGCTGGCTCTGGTAGCAAATGTTGCGTCAAAGTAAAATTGACAATTGATGGCTCATAAAATGCATTTATCTCACATCCCTCCAGGCTGTAAATGAAATGGATGATGACCAAAAATGGTCACATGCATATCAAATATTTATGCATTTTTATTAACAATTATATGGCCATTTAGAGCATTCAACCTGGATGGTTGGATGGATGACAACGGCCAAAGGCGAATGAACTCCGATCGAAGCGAAAGTTGATATGCTTGCTGGACTTTTGTCAATTTTGGTCAACAAAACACTTTCGCATTAAGACAAAGATTTTTTAAGCATGTAAAAAGTTTGCGGTTTGCCATTTTCTGTTGTTGGCAAAGAAAAGACACTAGATATTTGCCTGGTCGGAGATCGATGATGTAGCTAAAAGACGTTGCTGTGGCCAGACTTTCTCACAGACTCTCATCATGAACTGAGTTGAGCCACTGACGAGATTAATGGTTGATGAAATTTAAGCTTCAGATAGAAACAATAAACACCAAACAAAATAAAAATGTTTTTGCTCGTGTACCAAATGCAATATGGCGAAAAATAAACAAAAAGTCGAGAGTTGAATTAACAGATTAATAAATGATGACCAGACCTTAAAATGTCAAACAAATAATTCTCACAGCATAAAAAGCAATGAAATGTGGAAAGTTATTAGAGTTATTTGAGGGATCTTCGCGTTTTGTGTTGTTTTTTGTCTGTACCAACAAAAGATAAATCCTCAATAGTTCAAGAGTGTAACGCCCAAATGCTGTTGCTACGCCCCAAGTTATTTGTTACATTTATTCATTCTGGAAAAATTTAAAAGAAACTGCAATTGGTGACGCACAAAAAGGAAAAACTTTTCCCTCTACTGAGGGGTGAAGCGGCTGGAGCGAAGTGATTGCAACCTTGTGCAAGAAAACTTGCTCGAGGCTTCGTTCCCTTTTCTTTGCAATTGCAAGATATACTCAAATCGAATTCATGACAAATGATGCGCGAATTTATCATTTACTATTCGGAGCATCCCTCCCACTATTCATTTGCGTTTCTTATCCAACGAATGAGCACTCAAAGGCCAAAGTCGAACTCGAGCTTTGCCTTAGTCAAGGTTATGCCATGGTTCAATTACCTGGCAAAAAAAAAAAAAAAGCCAAATTAGAAAACAAAGTCTAATGCTTGAGCGCCCGAGACAAGAGTCATCGTTTGAGCTCTTCTACTCGTACCCGTTGGTCAAGTGATGATGATAAGTTTGCTTGGCCACACTTGAAATGTAATTAGAGTGCAGCCAAATGCAACCGACAGGAGAGAATATGGAAAAAATTATTATGTGGCCAAGAGGTTTGATTGAGGGTGTCCTTTCAGGCTTGTGTCTTGACTATTTTATACTCGTTCCATCGGTGACAGTGGAGCAAAGATTTTACAAGTACACCCGAAAATAAGTAATCAACAAAATTTTACTATTTGGTCTGCAATTCGAAACTATTAAGTATCATTTTAACTTAAATAGTCAAAGGGTGGCTTAAAAACAATTTAATTACTTTTTTCTATTTGATGAATCTGCTTCATTTTTCTTTTATTATGTAAATTGATCTTTAAATTTGAGGAAAATGGGTAACTGGGACACTGAAACAAGAATTTGGATTGTCCGCCGCTATCACGCCCTGGACTCCGTAGTTTTGGTTTAAACTTTAAAGAGAGTATAGGACAGGGGCCGGCAGCTTGCTATCTGGCGTGCATACGAAAATTCTCAAAGCAGCGCTGCTCAAACACACATAGTATAAGCTGTACAAGCGCCGCTGCGTTGCTTGCTTTCCTACGCCGCGACGCAGCGACCAACCAGACACCCAATTTTCGACCTCCTCGTAGGAATGAAAGCGCTGCTCAGCCAATGCGTGTCCCATCGATGAAAACAAATGGTAGTCGGAAGGAGCCAAGTCTGGAGAATACGGCGGGTGGGGTAGCAGCTCCCAGCCAAGTGTTTTGATTGTATCCTGAACCGGTTTTGCTTTGTGTGCAGGTGCATTGTCATGGAGCAAAATTACCTTGCCGTGTCTTCTGGCCCATTCTGGTCGTTTCTCGATCAATGCATGTTTCAAATTGATCATTTGTTGTCGGTAGCGATCAGTATTAACGGTTTCACCAGGTTTGAGGAGCTCGTGGTACACCACACCTTTCTGGTCCCACCAAACACACAGCATTGTCTTCTTGCCGAATCGATCTGGTTTTGCAGTCGATGTTGATGGTTGTCCCGGATAACCCCTGATTTTTTCCGTTTAGGATTCTTTAAATAAATCCATTTTTCATCCCCAGTAACAATCCGATGCAAAACCGATTTTCTTTCGTGCCTTTGATGCAAAATTTCACAAGTGTTTTTTCGGTTTTCCATCTGTCTTTCATTCAATTCATGTGGCACCCATTTTCCACACATTTGGATCTTTCCCATAGCTTTTAAACGGTCAGAAATTGTTTGTGGTGCAACATTTAACATTTCTGCCATTTGCTTTTGACTCAAAGTGTCATCTCCATCCTATATCGTTTGCAATTCGGCGTCTTCAAACTTTTTTGGTGGTCTTCCACGTTCTTTATTTCTCACATCAAAATCATTATTTCTGAACCGTTGAAACCATCTTTTGCATGTTGCTTCTGATAGAGCATGATCACCAAATACCTCGACAAGCATTCGATGCGACTCTGCAGCACTTTTCTTCAAATGAAAACAAAAAATTAATGCTTTCCGCAAATCATCACTTTCTGGTACAAAATTCGACATTTTAAATACGATGAAAAAATATGATGTCTGTTCAATGACTTGATGCATACTTAATATGTTTCACAGATGTCAAAGCAAACAAAAAAAAAAAAAATAACGGCTCCCTATCGAGACATTTGTATCTTGACGCTTACTTCATACCGGTATACCTGGTATATAAAAGTGAAAGAACGTTTGTAGGTTTGTAAGCTTGTAACTTTGTAAGTTTGTAAGTTTGTACGTTTGTGCGTTTGTAAGTTTGTATATTTGTCCCTTATGGGCGTCTAATCTGCTGAACCGATCTTTACGAATTTTTCACAGTATGTTCATGCCGATCAGAAAAGTGCCATAGGCTATGTCTCATGCCTGTGAAATGATCCAAAAGCCGCGAAATTTGCAAAACTATGCCGTTCATCCGATTGCAATGCAACATTGGGAATGGTAGAACGCTTACCCGGGAAGGATTCTAAGTTAAAGAAATTTGAGAAATATTTGGGGATTGCTATTGTTTAATCTACGCTCCAATGCTCACATGAAAAATGTAAACTTTTGAAAACTTCGCAGTTTTTGCCTACTAGAAGTATTTCACACAGTTTTTTAGATAGACACTTATCGATTTGTTGAAGGATTGGTGAAGATCGGCAGTTCGTGTTTGGCCATGCTACTTTGTTAGACATTTGGAGAGGGATCAACAGTTCTGAAGAACCAATAACTCAGCACATTTTGTAAAAACTCAGAAAAAAGAACTTAGATAAAGCTCATTATGCGTATATCGCAAAAAGGAAAAGCCTAATTCCATCTTTGTAACAAAATTTTGTCAGTCGTATTAGGATCTTAACATACGAGTACAATCCAAATTTCAGTTCAATAGCGTTAGAAACCAAGACGTTATTGCAAATCGGTCAGATCGGTAATATAAGACTAGCACAAACCTAATTTTAGTTCAATAGCGCTAGTAACCATGAAGTTATAGCATATGGCCATTTCCTTAGAAAGGTCCACCGAGACCAAAAAATTAAAAGTTAAAGGCCGATTATATGCCAGCTGTATGCAAGATTGGTCTAAATGGAGTATATCTTTCCAAGTCATCTTTGGGGCCCAAAAAATGCTTATAAGCCAAGAATGGAGTTAATATCTTAACAACCAGAGCTATGGCCAAAAAATGTCCAAAAAACCACTGTGCGATGCTCAAATTATAAGGAAATCAAACAATATTGCTGAGTAGCACCGCTCGCAACGTCGATGGGTAGCACTTCCCACACCTTAACACTTTGGCAACCAATTTAAAATTGATCAGATTGAGCAATCTTTGGGAGGTACTGAGTATATAATAGTCGGGCTTGACCGACTTTCTTACTTAGTTTTATACGTATTTATTTTAGATTAGCGGTTATTTCAAAATTTCACGTTACTAGATCTTCGACTGTAAGTCATTAAACCCTAAAAACAATAACACATTGGCTTTTGTGTGAATTTGGTGTTATATTTTGCATGTAGGTGTCAGGTGATTGTTTTCTGTGGTGTGTTTATGTTTGTTGAACCTTTTTTTTTTAGAAGACCCAGGTTTACCTGTGCTTAAATTTATTCTAATTTATTGGGACAATAATGACAGTTGGCCGGATGTGGTGCAGCGTGTAATGATCCTACACAACCGGTCACCTTCGCCAGCTATTGGTACCAGCTGTAAAAACTAGCTTCTCAAACTTTCGGCGTTAAACTGCAGGTGCGTTTCTCTTTAAAGATGCTCAGGAAATTACTTTTAAATAGTTTTAGTTCTTATTTAACAGCAGTTTAAATAGCAAGAATAACGATTTTTGGTCATTTAAAATTTTAGATGGCGACCGTGCAATTTTTTGAAAATATTTTCCCGTGTTCGAGTATTCACTGTAATTCACACAGCTAATTCAATGCAGATTAAGAGCAATAATTAAGAGCTCTACATAATTCAATTGATATTATTCTCGCTGTAGTTGTTTGTTGTTGCTGTGTTATTTTACCGCCAAAGAACGACACCCCTGGGCCATGGCAAAACTTTTTCGGCTAACTTTCATGCTGGTCTAATAAAGCAGCATCAACGTTGTCAATGCCATTGCACTTGACCGCAAAATACATTTTGCGGACGCATTTTCTGCAAAAGGCCACTGCAGTTCAGCTTCTTCCACCGTAGTCGTTGTGTTCTCTTCGTCGTCGTCAACTTTTAATTTGTTTTAAAAACTTTTTGATTGTTTCACTGGCATGCAAATGCATGGACTTCTGCTGCTGCTACTGCTGCTGCTTTGGGCATTCATTTGCAGTTGCTTGATTAAATTGTGTTGCTTCTTCGTTCTTGCTACTTGCTGCTGTTATTTAAAGTTTGTAATTTGGTTTTATTGACACTGGGCACACTTAAAGGCGGCTGTTGCCGACAGCTGTCTGTCTTGATCCCACACAAAGGCCAGGAATAACATTGGCAACCAGCAGCAGCTGTCATTACAATTTCCGCACGCATATCAAAGATGATGAGCTTACCTGGCCAACATCAACCGGAACAACTCGACTGACTGCAGCCTGGAGTTAGACAAATTGACTTTTGCCGGCACGTGGCAACGTGCCTTTAACTGAAGTGTTGCTGTGGGGCAGCAACATGTGCCTTTTACCAATTTTTTGTTTTCTCGCTGTGTAGCAACATGTTAATGTTGCCAGGCATGTGGGTTGAACCTGACAGACAACACGCGCCAGCTGCTGCTGCTGCTGCTGCTGCCGTTGGGTGAGTCAGCAACATGCAACTCAGGCATTCTAATTTGTTTATGTTAATGCAATAAAAACACTTAATTTTCTGCACATACGAAATGTTTTCTTGCTGCACTCGCTGCCTGCTGCCTGCTGCTGTTGCTTTTGGTTGCATATTGGCAACGTTATCGCAACCAGCAACAACAACAAAAACAGAACAGCTAACCTTGTTATTGTTATTTAATTTCACTTTTTTGTTACAGTTGCCATTTTGTGTTGGTGTTGTTTGCTTTTTTTTTACTGCTGGTTGTTTGTATATTCTGGTTGTTGCTGCTGTTGCTGCCGTCCCTTTTTATGCTGGCCTTATGATTTATGGCGTTGGCGGCGCTATTTTTTTTTTCTTTGCTGCTGCTGCTGCCCTGCACTGTGGTTATGCCAAGTGGTTATGTCTGTTTGCCTGCTAAACTCTTGAGCAAATTATTGCCACATTTCCACACGCGACAATTGAAGTTAAAACATGTTGAAGTGGGAAAGGCAAAGTGCAACAGTTGCAAATATTGCGAAATTGGTAAATTAAATCATATGCAAAAAGCTTACAGGAAAACTGTAGGAAGTAAGATCAAAGTTTAATATTTTTATACAAATGATTTGGATTGGCGTAAGAAGGTAAAGATTGGCGACTTGGAAAAGTAGACTCCTAAAATAAAATTTTACCAATTTGCTGAGGATTTTAACATAAAGCATGCCGTCCCATAACTTTTTCTACATTTGCGTTGATATTTCCCACTTTTTCGTTGAAGTCGCCTAGATCTACTTTAATGATGTCGCCAGTCGGGGCTAAACTAATCGTGGCCTCTAAATGGTTGTAAAACATATCTGTATTCTCTTCGGAGTCTGGTTCGGTGGGAGCGTAGCATTGTATGAACGTAATATTCCGGAAGCTGGTTCTGAATTAGGGCGCTTTTCAATAGAGCGCTTAGATAAACACTTATTCCCTTTATAACGGGTATATCAATCACAAGTTTATCTCTGCATTTTTGTCCAATTCATCGTCTATATTAGATTAGGGTTATGATTAATCCATATAGAATTTCTTAAGGTATATCCTGGTTCAGCATGAAAACCATGTCTATAATCAATCATTACAAAGTGCAACTCATAAATTGGTTACGCCTTCGGACCCCGATATTTTTGAAGTACATACCGAAACTAAAAAAATCTCCAAAGTACTTGGCCCCATCATATCGTAAAGGTACTTTTTTGATACCCACCTTTTTTCACCCCAACCTGAAATTTTGAAAAAAAGGACCCTTTTTATGAAGTCCACACAGAGGGAAAAAACCGTGAACATTAGACTCAAAATGAGCACATTCGGTCACAAAAACTAATCATGACCGGATTTTCTCACTTTAAGAACAATTTCTCACTTCAAGAACTTTTTTTTTGAACGCAAAATCTTGATGTGAGTTGATATGTTCCGTTTTTAAGAACATTTTAAAATAAAAAAAAAAAAAAATAAGGTCCACCGTACACAGGTCCGTCCAGTGTCCAGATCCAGGTCCACTCACTGTCCAAGTCCACTGTCCAGATCCACCCAGGTCCAGGTCCGCAGAGACATCGCTTGTACAACACCCCACCCGCCTTGGTTATTTAAATAAAAGTTCTTGTCGGACCTCACTGGGAGTAGAGCCCAAGAGAATTGTGCTCATTTCAAGAATATTCGGAACATTTGTGCTCAAATATTTGAGAGAACATTATGTTCACATTTTGAGATGAAGAAATCTTATTTTCTGCCCCGTTTTTTCCCTCTGTGCATATTTCATAAACCGCTTGGAATTTTGTTTTTATAACTTTGGCATTGTTATAAAGGGTGATTTTTTAGCTTTTATCTTTTTGGCAACACTGGTTAAAACAGCTCACGCACGTTTCGTGTTTTGTTTCACTGTCAAACATCTTCAGTTTGGTCTATAATTTAACCATGAATCGTCTTACAAACGAACAACGCTTGCAAATTATTGAATTTTATTATCAAAATGCGTGCTCTGTTAAGAAAGTTCATCGCGCGCTTCTTCCATTTTATGGTCAGTTTAATCGACCAACTGAAGCGGCTATTCGGGCTATTGTGACTAAATTTCGCACCAAATTTACATTGTTGGACATTAAACCACCAACACGCTTACGTAGAGTGCGAACTGAAGAAAATATCGCAGCTGTATCGGCCAGTGTTAATGATGACCATCAATTATCGATTCGTCGCCGTTCGCAGCAATTGGGCTTCTGTTACTCAACAGCTGGTGCAAGAATTGAAGCCGAACGACCTACCGCAACGTTGAATTTTTGGTTAATGGGCTCTTGGAAAGTTGGCCGAAGATCCACTTTTTTACCGAAAAATTGTGTTCAGCGACGAAGCTCATTTTTGGCTCAATGGGTACGTAAATAAGCAGAATTGTCAATTTTGGAGTGAATATCAGCCAGAAGCATTGCAAGAGCTACCAATGCATCCAAAAAAGTCACAGTTTGGTGCGGTTTATGGGCTGGTGGCATCATTGGACCGTACTTCTTCAAAGATGATGCGAATCGTAACGTAACTGTGAATGGTGAGCGCTACCGTGAGATGATATCCAACTTTTTTTTGCCTAAAATGCAAGAGCTTGACTTGCATGACATGTGGTTTTAACAAGACGGCGCCACATGCCACACAGCACACACAACAATGGACTTATTGAGAGGCGAGTTCGTTGAACATTTTATTTCACGTTCGGGACCAGTCAATTGGCCGCCTAGATCGTGCGATTTAACGCCTTTAGACTATTTTTTGTGGGGCTATGTTAAATCTCATGTCTATACAGACAAGCCCGCTTCAACTGACGAATTGGAAGACAACATTGAAGCAATTATTCGTGAGATACCGGCCGAAATGTTGGTAAGAGTATGCCAAAATTGGACTAAGCGGATGGACCATTTGAGGCGCAGTCACGGTCAACATTTGCATGAAATAATCTTCAAACATTAAATTATATGGACCGTACTATCGATTCAAATAAAGATTTCATGCATTTTTCTGAATTTGATGTGTTTTTTTTTGAAAAACTTTCCTATAGCTTTTAAAAAATCACCCTTTAGATATTTACAAGAGGAAACAAATACCTCAATCGACTGACCCATAAAAATGGCATCCAGTGCTTCAAAACTTGACAAAAAATCTAAAAAATAACAATTTTTTCATGTTTTTTTTTGGCAGAAACGGCTAAACTATTGGTAATTTGGCAAACCTTTCTTTAGCGAAATTATCCCTAACAACAATATAAACAACTCTCTAATACATGCCAGCTTCTTACGAACACCCCTTTACCATTTCGGTACTCCGAAAGTGATATTTATTATACAGCGCTTTGATTTTGTCGCGATTTTTTAAGCAAATATTTTACCGTTATGTGAGAGCATATTCCATAAGAAAGAGTGAGACAAAGATACTGAGCAAGAATAGAGAGCAGCTTTGGACATGCATACCCAGTCGGATTGGCGGAACGTGGTTCCCAAAAGAATGCCTTCTGGCACACTTCTTTTTACTAGGATGGACTACCAACTTTTGCAGTATGATAGAAGTCATATAATCTGTATGAAAACTGATGCACGTTCCTTTTGGCAGTAGGTTAGAAGCGAAGAAGTCTGCACAACATGCAAACGTCCTTTCTTATGGCACGCATGCAGCACCCGTGCTATTGGAAACCAATATGCGAAATGAGGCCCAAACGATTGACGACTGTTCGTTTTTTGCAAACATGTTCTTATTGTCGTATGTTGGAAGGCATAAAATCTGCATAGCATGCAAACGTCCCTTCTAAAGGCACGCGTGCAGCATGAGGCAGTTCAACCAACAACAACCCATGCAAACGTCGCTTCTAATTGAGTTTCGCCCTTATACAAAAGCGAAAGGAAGATTGCAGGTTTTTGGCAAAAGATGTATACGGGATGTGCTTCTGGCATGCAGTCAAGTCCGACTGGGTATGTTCAAAAGTGTAGGCCTGCTACGTAAGGTGTATTCTTTATTGTATTGTGAAGGCTTAAATAAAACAATTTTAATATGAAAAAATAGCCGGTGTACAAACATTTATAATTTTGTGGCCATATAGTGCCCAAAAGTGAACACAGAAAAAGGTTTTCTCCGGAATTTAAGCTTGCTTATACCCGTTATTTCGATGAAGTTGATCCAAGCGGTGAAGACTATACGCCAAATATAGTGTGCGGCAATCGTTACGGACACTTTTTGGATTGGTATCATCGACTAGGCAGAAAATTGAGTTGTATGAAGTCCCTGCTCGGGCGCCATCTGTAAGGTAGTGTCTAAGGCTGAGGTATAACTCAGTCTGGCCAAGGCCACTTACAGCTAAATTTATAAGTGCTGGGACTAACAAGGTCTAAAAGGGATCGTGCTCAATTCAGGTGGAGGTCTGAGTTACGTCGAGAATCTGCGTGTAGGAAAAGAAAACTCTATGGGTATCATCGACTAGGCAGAAAATTGAGTTGTATGAAGTCCCTGCTCGGGCGCCATCTGTAAGGTAGTGTCTAAGGCTGAGGTATAACTCAGTCTGGGCAAGGCCACTTACAGCTAAATTTATAAGTGCTGGGACTAACAAGGTCTAAAAGGGATCGTGCTCAATTCAGGTGGAGGTCTGAGTACGTCGAGAATCTGCGTGTAGGAAATGAAAACTCTATGGGTAGAGGGCAGGGTATTTGTGGCCGGGGCCAATGGTTGACCGATCGCACCGGAGGTTTGTCATTTACAGCCGGAGCCGACGAGGCAAGAAAATACCTGGCAGCGAACACGGTGTTGATAAAAGACCCAAATGGGCACGTCGAATCCAAACGCCACGCATGCACACATATTTCTGCTAAGCTAATTAAGCTGCCGTTGAAATGCACAAAATATACTTCCAGTTGCCTGATGGTACCGAAACGCCCTAGCCTCCGAGTCCGGATGAAATGTCCACATAGACAGCCAACACTTTTTTTGTTTTATAGATATAATGGTTTATTTAGGAACATTTCTTTATCAAAATACTTTTGTCCCACATTATTATATAGTAAACTCCACCCCATATTATCTATTTATTTGACCAGAAGAGCTTACAAATCGAGATTCGTTAAGATCGGTTCAAAATTACGAATTTAATACAGAATTTTCCGGGAGTTTTCCCACCCAACGTACAGATTTTTCAACTTCGCAAATTCACATCTTTAATTATCCTAACAACCGAGTTTTAAGTCAATCGGGTTAAACAATAGTTTTATTCATGCAGAATTTACGCACACTAAGAGAGGATTTTCGAACATTCAACAATTGTTCAATCCATACAAACCGAATACATATATTTTGAGAATTGTTCTGTCATTTTCAACCACCGTGCCAGCAACAGCAATGCCGATGCCGTAGAGTTGTTTTTCTTGTTGTTTTTCCCATTTTTTCCTCATAGATTTGCGCGCGCCCACTTGCCGAAAGCAGTTTTCGAGTGCGTCATTTGCATTTGTCATAGTATAATAAAAAGGTCGCGTGGCTGGTTAGGCATTGGCTGGCTGGCTGCCCCACCTTCTCCACTTCATGCCATGGGACTGCATTCGCCAACACGATTTACTCCCCGGCGGGCCACTTGCGAATGTCTTTATTATTTGCACACTGAAAGTTTATAAAACACACGCCTATCCTTTGCTTCTTTTTTTTTTATTCCATTGCTCCCCCTGCCACACCCATCCTTTGCCAGCTTTTTAATAAAGTCATTTTATTTACATTTGTGCTTTTGTCCTGTTATTTATTTACATGCTGCTCCTGCTGCTGCCGCTAGTCGAGAAAAAAATATACATTTTAAATGCCATTTTAATTATATTTGCTCTTTTGTGCGTGGAGTAAATATCACTTGGTTTTTGGTCGGAGCCTTCGTTTTTCTCTGTCTCTTCTATGTGTGTTTGTGTGGAAGTTTTTCAATTAAAATGAAATAAAACGACATAAATCAAGTCTCACACGAGCGCTTAGAAACTGTTTAAAACTAACAACAGGCAGCCAACCGCAAGCCACTTCATTTCCACACAAGAACCACACTGCGTATGAGCAATATGTGAAGGTCTTAAGGCTATGTAGAGAATGTAAGTCTTCTGTGTCCTACCGGACCAGTGTGTGCACTTATCACCGGCAATTGCAATTGTTATTAATAATTCACTTTCACTTTTGCGCCAGGGTGCGAAAAAAAAACCTTGAACCACATTTTAACACGAAGCTGTGGGCCTGGCCGTTTTTTCCCCCTCCCGGTTTTCTGCATATGCAATTGTGTTGGTTTTTTTTCCAATTTTTTATGCCGCCCACTTGAGACAAGGCAACTGAAAACTGTGAAAAGCCAGCGCCACAAAAGGCAAACAAATTAATGGGGAGGAGGGACAAGCCGATTTTAGACGATATACGAGTACTCATATTTTGTTCCACTCACCTTCGATTTTTGGTTTGTTGCTTTTCTTTTTTTTAACAATTTCTTTTTTCCATTTTTCTCTTTCTTTGCAGCTTCAACCTGAGACCAGGGTCGGCTTTTGGCACTTGTGAAACGCATATAAACAGGTAAGCTCGCTCGCATTTGGTGGGGGGGTAATTACATCTCAGAACTTAAATCTTGTGTTGCTTTTGTTGTTTCTGACAGCAGTTCAGATTTTTACCGCATTTGTACACCCCACAATGGTGTCGAAAACAATTAATACATGATTAACAAAGCTCTTTACAAAATCGGCATACTTGAATTAAATTTTCCCCCCAGTTTCTACCATCCCATGCACAAATATTGTGCGCAAAATCTTGGGTAAACAAAATCAAATCAGATACTGTTTTTCCACATTTTATCTAAGCAGATGTACCTAATCTTATCTGTCGCCGATATGAAAACTAATATCGCTTATGTTTGTCTAGCAGCCATGAGGGGGAAAATTACTTACTTAAGTTAATCGAGTTCGAATTTACTTACGGTACGTAGATAAGGAATACAGCAGCTCAAGTTGAGTCATACCTTCACTTGGTAATCTCTTTAAGTGCAACCAAATAAAGGTACATTAGTTATTTCTCTCTCATAAATAGTCGGTCTGTTCCAGAAATTGCTGTACTTATTTGTAGAACTATCGGCCCTGTTCCGAGTTTCGAGTCGGTTTTAGTGTAAAATTTTAAACTTCGACGGAATTTCTTGAATCGTACATTACTTTGGCTTAGGCTTAAAGCTTTAAAAACTGTAAAATGGTTTTGTATGAAATTCGACTTGGCCATTTATCTAAAAAAATTTAACAAACGACGGCTTCAAAAGCAGACAATTAAGGCTTTGTCCGTCCGTCTGTCTATATTTTTCTATCTGTCTGTGGAACTGACCGGATCGGATGACTGTATCTCATAGCTCCCATAGGAACGATCGGTCGGAAAATTGGTAAGAACATTTTTTTGGTTCTCAATCAAAACATCACCAAACTTCGTATTTCTATGCTTTCTCATAATTTTACTAAGTTTTATGAAAATCAGACAACTATCCCATTGAAAAATTGGTCTGAAAAATAGTCTTAGTACACCCAGAAACAAGTAGAACGAATAATTTAATTTTTAAGAATTTCAATTTTGAAATCGAGCTCAGTTTAGTGTTCTTAGGCGAGGGGAGTGAGGTAAAGAAACTGAGACAGGAGAGCAAGCAAATTTAAGAGAGTTGAGTCCGCTCTCACAGTTTTTGTTTTTATGGCAGAGGGGTATGTGGGGAAACTAGCAAGCCGTTATGGCACTGCTGGCATGGACAACTGTTGCACTGACAGCTGACAGACAAAGACTTCTGCTGCTTTGTGATGTTGTGTACTCCTCGAGCCGGCTAAAACTTGCTACATAGTTTGACAATTAATAAAAAAAAAGAAAGAAAGTCGGTCAAGACCGAGTATAACATACTCTGTACCTGTGAAGTGCTGCCCATAATTGTTTGTTTTTCTTATAACTTGAAAACAGTTCTTCCGATCTTTACCATTCCTTTGGCGGATCGATAAATAATTCTGATAACTAAATATGTCCAGAAGGAACGAACCTTCTATCTATAAAACTGTGGGAGATATGACGTTTTTCCCAATTTGCGGGGGCGGGAGAGGGCTTGGCAAAATTGAAAATAAACTTGATCTGCCTGCAAGTATAAGACGCATATGTCCAATACATGTCAAACCTCTATCTCTTACCATCTCTGAGATCTGTTTGTTCATACGGACAGACGGATAGACAGACAGACGGATGGACAGACGAGACATGGCTAGATCGACTCGGCTGTTGATGCTGATCAAGAATATATATACTTTATGGGGTCGGAGATGCTTCCTTCTGCCTGTTACATACAATTGCACGACTTTACCCTCTTTACTCTACGAGTAACGGGTATAAATAGCGGGAAAGCTAAACTTACTTCGTCTGTGGCGAAGTAAAACTGGTGAAGTAAGACTTCTTACAATACGGTTCCGACCTATGTGAAGTGTGCAGCTGAAAGATGACTCTGTGTCTAGAAAATTAATGCAGAAACACACGAAGTAAATGGTTTAGGATATTTTGGAGTCGGGGCACTCGACAGCACCCTTAATCCTAGTACTGAGCACGTTTGAATTTTCCTTAAAAACAATTACTAGGTATTCCTTTTGTGGACTGTAAAATCAGATTGTTAAATGAATTTCAAAAATCGAAAATAAAAAAAATTAGCACACTGATTTGTACTTTGAGATGAAAAAAAGAAGGCAAGAAAAATAAATCCTGTTTCCGCACTTAGGCCAATGAGGGTCGTCCCCGTTAAACCATTCAGAAAGTAGCACGAATTTGAGCAAAGAGTTAACATCCGTAGATGTCTGTCAGATCGTTTAGGAAAGGACGTCCCAAAACTGAGAGCTGGAGAGTGATAGAAACGGTGTTGTACACTCTGCTCTTTATTTGCTGAATTGCAGGTTCTACAGAAGTCATTGTGTTTGATGCCGAGCCTTGCAGCATGTCTTCCTATTAGGGGGTGTCCTGTTAGGGCCCCTAATAGGAGGGAAATGTTCTTGATAGAGTAACGCCCTACTTTTTTTTATACCCTTGCAGAGGGTATTATAAAATTGTGCGGATTGAACGCATTGAAGGGAGCATCTCCGACCACATAAAGTATATATATTCTTGATCAGCACGACGAGCTGAGTTGAATTAGCCATGTCCGTCTGTCCATCGGTCGAAAATATAGGTTTAGTGAAAAAAAAACTTTTTTTGTTTTCAATGAAAACGTCCTTATCATTGGCTTATACTTATTTTATATACTTTTACACAATTCTACAAAGTTTTGTCAAAATCGGATGTCTATAGCATATATCTGCAGTACGAATGATCGGTCGAAAAAGAAGTTTTAGTGGAAAAACTTTTTTGTTTTAAATGGGATCGCCTTCGAATTTCGTAATTGTTAGTTTGTTATGCTTTTCCATGATTCCACTAAGTTTGGTCGAAATCGGACATTTTTATAGTATAGCTCCTATAGAAAAGTAAGGTCGAAAAAGAAGTCTTAGTTAGAAAAACTTATTTGTTTTCAATGGAGGCTGCAAGGGTATACAAAACTTCGGCCGAGCCAAAGTTAACTTTCCCCTATTTTTTATACCCTGTTCCCATTGAAAATGGCAAAAAGGGGGATCATGAAGTTGTGCAAAAGTATGTTACAGGTAGAAGGAAACACTTGCGACCCTATAAAGTATATATATTCTTGATCAGCATCAACAGCCGAGTCGATTTAGCCCTGTCCGTCTGTCCATCCGTCCGTCTGTCCGTATGAACGCGTGTTTCTCAGAGAGCCACAAATTTTTGAATGTAGGTAGGTGTATACCCGATTCAATACGAGTTTGTTTCAGATTTGCAAAATTCCTCCCGCAAAAAACTGTCACAGCCACAATTTTTAAGTTAGACCAATATCTATCTATTCTGAAAAGATCAATAAGATCAGACAAAAAACACCGAAGTTATATACGAATCTATTTTGCTTTTGGGAGAGAGGGGGGTCCTCGCATTGTCAGTTACCGCGTTTGCGCGTGCGTGTGTGCTTATGTTAGAGTGTGTGTGTTATGTGTGAGTGTGTGTATATGTGAATGGAAACTCATGCCTTGTTCCCGCTTTGACGTCGAGTGGAATCAGCAGAACAATCGCAATTCCGAATCGTTTTCATTTTGGTGTTCCCGTTTCCATGTGAAAAGAAATCGCATACCTCTTTTCCGAATATTAAAACCAAAATAAAGAATTGAATAAGTGGAATCACTTCGTAGCCCAATATAGACAATCGCCAAAAAAAAATTTATAGACATTGACAATTTCGATCTAAGCATAGCGCAAATAGAGTTGAAAAGGTACGCGCGCAGAATAAAGAAAAAGAAAATTTGTTTTTGTTTTCGTTTGCCGTGTGTCTTTCAATCGCCACTTGCCGAAATTTCAGGGACGAAAAAAAAATTTTTAAAAAAAAGTAAAATTATAAAAGGTAAACTAGTAACAAGAGAAGTGATAAACAGTTTATAAGAGATGAAGTCGTATCGTCCAAATAGTTTGTATTAAATTTCAAAAGTCTTTCTAGATTCATAGGTAATCTCCCAATATCGACATTTTAGAATATTAAGGAATATTTGCAAAATCGCAACGAATGATTTCCGTTGCAAAAAAAAGTGAAGGAATTCAATATCCACGTGACTCATAGGATTTTCAGAAATTTGTGAAACATCGAATAAATCGATTCGTAATTTCCCAAACGAAACGCCAGGAAAAAAAGGTACCATATTCCGATTCCTTTGAAATCATCGGTGAATCTTTGAATCAAAGCGAGAAAGGGTAGAATGGAAACACAAGAAGTCAAGGGAACAGGGTATTTTGTAGTCGGGGCACTCGACTACAGCTCCCTTTCTTTTAATATTCAGAATTGACCATGAAAGCCTAGATACTTCACATGAGTGAACTTTTGCCATCGATTCATGGTTATTTGATAGGTGTTTTCTTTTGATTGTAGTTTAAAGCTCGCAAGTGACACCCCTATGTTGCTTTATATGGTAGGAACGACCATCTCGTTGCCTTCAATGTTACAGTTTCCAGGTACCCAACCGAGATTAATTTTAAAGTGTTGAGCCATCTCATTAAGAGATAAGTGTTTTGGGCATTGTGAACTTTATCGCCAAGGGCTTCTAAGGTAGCTTGACTATCTAAGCAAATGAACACGTTACTTTCTCTGTCTACGAGTTTTTCCAGAAGGTTGGCACCCTTCTGGAAGGCTACAATTTTTGGGACAGTGAGCTCCATTTCAGACGACTTGGTATGTTGACTTTATAATACTCAAGCATCAGCGGTATCGCCACTTGATGTTGAAGTATAGTAGAGTAGATCTTAGAGGGACTTACATCTAGATCCTTCAAACTGCATTTTTTTTTTTGGGTTACACTTGTTACGCTAAGCATGGTACCCCCAGGTCTTGTACGTCACCCCATTCATTCGGGTGAACGCGAGGCAGGTAGTTGAGAGCAACAAAAAGCCACAGATCGAGGTCGATTGCGGCTTCATTTCGTTTCTATATGTATGACCTTCAGTTCCAGAATTCAGGCATTATCCAATTCTGCTTTGACTGTGAAATCTGTGCGTATTTTTTATTGCAATTTAAACTAATCCTGCCGAAAAAAGGTCACCCGTGGCTGAGCGACGCCCAGGCAACCAAAAACAGTTTTGCCATACCAGAGAAATTTGAGCGAGGATAAAAGAATAAGTGGATTGGACAGATTGCCTTAAAATATACCTTTATTACTATTATCTTCAAAACAATCATTTATATTTTTTATTGTAAATGGCTTGACACAGCCCCATAGTGCCAAAGCCGAGTTGCTCTCAATCTCTTGGCTTGTGCGCTTCTAATTTTCGCACAAGAGAAAGAGACGCCGAATCCGAACGGCAGTTTGAAAAGTTTTTGCATGGCTAATTACTACAAAGCTGGCGCCAACAGCAGAGAGGGGTGACCGGGTGTAAAGTTTATTCAAAGAAAAAACTTTTCATTAGATGTTCTGAGGCGGGATCGAACCCACGAGTCGGAAAAACCTTTCCATACACTGAGTAGAAAAGAGTAACGAGCGCCGAATGACGAAGGCACAAACAGAAGACATCGATCTTGGAGTCTAGACGAGCTAGAGCAACCAAATTTTGCTTATCGACTCCTATTGTCTGTACTCAGATCAAGTATATTTCAAATTTTTGTGAAGCCCCCTCCCTCCTCCGCAATGTCCCACAACTTCAAAGATGTTTGGAACTCACATTCATAATATCTAAAATCGCTCAAATTATCATTAAGATCTGATAATAAATAGCAGAGTTATAGGAAAATCACTTTTTTTCATACATTTGGGGCCTACAAAAAGCAAAGCATTCTTTTCGGCGCTATCTGCAACACATCTTTTCTTTAAGATTTGTAATCCAAAGTAAGCCTGCGCTGTCTGTTAACATAATTTTAAAATGTTAGCATTTATGTTAATGCTCTGTTAATTAACATATGGGATGGCTATTAAACACTTCTTTCGCTGAGTAACGGGTATAGCGAAGTCGGGCTGGAACGACTTTAACATACGCTCTCGTTTCATTAAGCGCCACACATGACAAGTAAACTTCTTCTAGTGTCCTCAGCAGTTATTCTTAACCTTGCCCTGTTACTTTGTATTAGGAAAAATTGATGTATGTTTTTCGAGAAGAATCGCATTCATATCTTTAAGGGGAATTTTGGTGGTTTTGTCGCTAAAATATCAATTCTTCGTTACTCGTAAGCATCTTCGCCTTCGTAAATCAAAAAATGTTTGCAAAAGTGAAATTATTTTTGTTTCTTGCCTGGTGCACAAAACGAAACCTATTTATTATATTTTAACTTGTTCAATGTTCCGTGCTCTGTGCACTCATTCACTGACTCTCCGGCTGTTTCTGTTCTTTCTGCTGCCGTTGTATCAAGCGGCAGGCCATAAAATTGGCCAACGGGCATACCAACACATCTTCTTCATCCTGGCCCATTAAACGGACTCATTTTATCCTGCTGACTGAACTTTGAGTTCAGGTTTTGTTTGTTGTTTATATAAAACTCTGCTTTGCATTTGGGTAAGGGTATCGCACACACTTGCTCTACCTGCTACCTGCCTGGCAGGGCATTCGCATTATCGGGTGCACATTATCTGCTGAGTGGAGATGGGGGGGTTAACTTCCCTCTCATCTAATTTATGGCCTAGGACACATGCCTGAGAATCTCCAAATGCTTTCATTTCATTAATTATGCAGCGAAAAATCAACAAGAGCAGTTGCTCCCTGCTCCTTTCAATGCTGTTGCCTGCACATACATATTTCCATTTCTGTTTTCTTTTTTCGGGTTTTTTTTTATGTTGGCGACCGCAAATCTGTTTATGTGCCCCGCTCCGCCGCCGCCAGCTTCTCCAGGCCCGGCATTTTCTGCATTTGACTTTTATATGAACTAATTCATGAAAAATGCATGCTGGCTGGCTGGCTGGTTGCCTCTTGCTCTCGTTGCTCCTAGCGCCTAAATGAAGAAAAACCGGCCACCATAAATCGTCGTCATCGTCAGAGTCAACGTTGTTGTTGTTGTTGTTGTTGCTGTACTTGCTGCACTCGTTTCCAAGCTGCCAAATGCGAATGTGAATGGCAAATGCTGTACCAACTCCAACCCCAGCTCCAGCTCCAGCTTGTTCTGCTTTAGCTTTGGCTTTGTTCGTGTGGCAAATAATTAAATTAAGATTTTTTTATAGCTTAATTGGATGTTTGTCGAGTGACGACGAATGACTTCGTTGGCAACCAACCAACCAAACATCCATGGCCCGTTACATTTCAACTTGGCAGCCAGCGGCGGGGCAGACATGTGAAAGGCAACAAGTCCATTGGCCAGCCAGTGAACCATCAGGCTATGTGGGTGGTTGGCCTGCCTTCTGATCTTCTGGAAATCCGATTAGACTTTGGACTGCAGCAAAAAGGGCAAAACTTGAGATTAAAAATCAAAGATGCTTCTCTTGTGGGTAGGGAATAAGAAATCAAAACAACAACAACCACAAAGCAAACATACAGACACTTTAAAAAAAAAAACTCTCTATAATCTGGTGAAATGTGAACAGGACAGGTCAAGAGGTTATTCTTCGCTTCAGATAGCTTTGATCCCGGAATTGTGTGCGCATCTTGAAATTTCAAGATTGCTTAGTTTTATTCGATTTTAAGTTTGAGCATGTCTTGTTTTAAGTCCTTGTAAGGAAGCTCATAGACCAGGGTATCCATCTAGGGTGTTTTATAAAAAATTTGTATAGAAGGTCTGAGACACCTGATGGTTAAGGTTCTGGGAATATAAATTACCAAGTTGTGTGTGCAAATAACTGAAAAAAGAAAAAGTTTATATGCTAAGCCGTTTAATGGAATGACCACCTACTGCGCTACGGTTTGAACTGTCTTTGAATTGAACTAAATATGGAAATGTGCGCCTAAAGTGCTAGCCATTGAAAATTTTACGGCTCTTCTTTTTTCCTAAATCTTTGCGTTGAAACTACGAACCAACCCACTGAAGGAAGTATCCAATTTAAGCCAGTCGTTTTCAATTTGTATACGTATATTTTACTACCAATTATAGAAAACTCAGAGATGGACCGTCAAATCTCAATTGCAGAGGTGCGTTACGCAATAAAGTCAATACAAAGTCGGAAAAACCCCTGGTGAAGATAGAGTTCCAGCAGAGTTTCTGTTGCACGCCTCTGATAACTTTGTGGAGTAGCTAACGGAGGTTTTCAATGAAATATTTAACTGCGGTCGTGCTCCCAAAAGTTTTCAAAGAAACAATATTCATCCCATTTTTAAAAAAAGGAGACCCTAACGATGTAGCAAACTATAGAGGAATCTCGTTTCTGAATACTCTGCTAAAAAAAGACACTTTAGTGATCCTAACCCGCCTAAACTCGTTCATTAAAGATGAAAAAATACTCGGCGAAAACCCGTACTGTAGACAGTATATTCGTGCTAACTTCGATATCCAGGGAATTTCTGAGGGCAAATAAAAACTTTACCTATTCTTTATCGACGTTAAGGCAGCCTTCGATACAATAGACAGAAGTTTATTGTTCTATAAACTATCACTTTTGGGCATCTCGTCCAAAACAATTAATGTATGAAAGAGTCTGTACTCGGAGAATAAGACTGCATTATGGGATGGAAACAACCTTTGGCCGTTGTTTGAAACAAATCGTGGATTTAAGCAGGGCTGCATCGTTAGTCCGCTGTTATTCTCCTTGTTTATTAACGATATAGGCGACCAGCTTGCTGGAGGCGCTCTTTTCAGAAATAGTGTCTTCAAAATACTCATGTATGCGGATAACATGGTTCTTCTTGCCGAATTACCATCGTCGCTTCAGGAGATTATAGCCGAAGTACACGAATATTGTCAGAAATGGGGACTGGAGATTAACACGGAAAAATCTAAAGTGATGGTAGTCCGGAATGGAAGAGGACGGATGGCAATAAATGAAAGCTGGACACTTGGTAACATAGAACTTAAATCGGTATAAATATACAAGTATTTAGGAGTGACACTAACCCCAAATATGTCGTTTAAAAAGCATATATACCTGAAATTGGGAGAGGCCAAAATAGCTTTAAATAGCACGTGGAAAGGGCTTATGGGAAAGAAAAATGTTAGCGCAAGTACTAAGTACAAAATGTTCCAGATCGATTATGAGCTATGCTGCGGAAGTCTGGGGATGGGCGCCACACGAAGACGCTGAAAAATTGCTATGGGTTTTTTGTCAATTAATATTCTTCCTCTCTAATAACACGCCAACTTATGCCATTCATTTGGAGTCAGGACATCCGGAATTACTTGAATACACGATGCAGATCCACTTCAACTATGTGAATAAAGTTATGTCGTTTCCAGAGGCGAGGTACCCTAAAATAGTAGCAACAGCATTGAAGGAGTCGAATTCGCCATTTTTTCGAAAATGGGAAGAACTTGCTGCGGAACACAGAGTGGATTTAGTCGTTTTCAATCGCTCCACGTGGAAGGATGGACAGTCGAAACTGCTGGGTGCTTTTCGTATCAAAAAACATGAGACGTATGTTCAACGAGCACGTACAAGCAACACTCGGATCACGTACAAGACTCTTGACTATGAGCTTGGAGACAATACGTATTTCAAGGAACAACTCGATACCTTAACCATCTCTTATATTTTGCCATGCCTAAATATGCAAAATGTTCTTATTTTTTAATAAAGAACTACTATTCAGACTTCTGCGCAAATTCTTGTTTACATCTTTTAATCACTTTCAAATTCTTCTGGTTTTAACTTCGCCCAAAACATTTTCTCTTTTAACATAGGAATTGGTCAGAAATTGGATACCGTTATTACATTTTAAACAATCATTTTTTCTACACGATTTGTTTCTCATTTAGAGAGGCTATGTTCTGACTAAATCAAATATACTTATTGCGGTGACGCGTAACATTTTGAGAACGACGACGAAGGTTACCATGAATTTTTCTTGGCATGCAACCAGTAAACGCTCATTCCAGCTTATAAGCAGTGCAACAAGCTGTACCGATGTTTTTTTTTTTTTCAAAAAAATGCTAACCAAAATTCTCAGAGAAAAACGGTTCGGTTTAGTTCACTGATTAGTTTGAAGAGGTAAAGCACTTACCTTCAGACAATGAAACTTAAAAATTTAATATGTTTTCTTCGACGTTCGGTTCGACGGCAGTCCACTAATAGGATAACTTGTCAATCTTTTTAACACATGTAATTCCGTTCATCCCCTTAGAAGTTGCGAATTGATTTGTATGATCATCCCATTTTCCCACACGGAACGATTTTCACCTTAATCTAACTTTATCCAAGAGAGTTTTTTTCTGATCGTTTGTAAGGGGCAAGGTAAGCTGACAACTAATTCTACGAAGCACTTAAACTTCATAGCATCTCTTTTAAATTTCCTTTCATAGTCATACAAAATAATGGCTGGACAATACACTCGTTGTTCCATCAAATGTTATCCACTGTGCACCACATGCAGCATTTACAATCTCCCCTTTCCTCCCTTTCCGCACCCAAAGCCTTCAAAGTTTTTGGTTTATTTTCGGGTTACCTGTGAGTACAAAAACAAAAGACCATGACGGTCCGCCGCACCGCAATCTGCACAAAATCTAAGCTCACGACGTCCGCAGCGCAATCCTTGAACTTTTCGCTTTTCAAATATGCAGAGCGGCATGAAAAAGCCGCGTTTGCTTTTAGGCTACGTCTCCACTCTCGTGACAACTTGCGGAACGCCAGCTGTTTGTACAAGGCGCAAGGCGCAGGCAGGGCTGCATATGCATTTGGCTTTCATTAACATGCAGTCGACTTTGGGCATCAAAAGCATAAATTCCATATGCAAATTGCACGGAGGGTGGTCGGATGGTCGGGTGGTCGGTTTTGGGATGGTTCTCCTGCACGCTTTGTGCTCTCAGCTTGTTCTTTATGCCCACCTTCCTTTTAAAAAGCACAAAAATTCTCACAAAGCGGCGCTGGCAACTGGAAATGAAAAAAAAAAATAAAAAAAATACAAACCGCCGCCATCAAATAGCCAAGTTTGCACTTCGCCCCAGGAATACCCAACCGACCTACTACCCAACCAATATACTTGTACTCGTACATTTTTTCCTTGCCCGCTGGCGACTTTTGTTTACTGTTGCTGCTGTTGTTGTTGCTGCTGCTGCTGCTGCTGCTGTTTCTATTTCAGTTGCCTGCTGCAACTGGCAGCCATTTGCCGCCAGTTCACTTTCCGTTGTTTGTGCTACGTTCTCTGGCCTAACGTCTAGACCATGAGTAACGTTAGGAAAGGGTTTTTTTCTGCTTGTGGCCTCCATTTTATGGATATCTTTTATTAAAGATCTAAATTCAAGCTTACGTCATTGCCAAAAAGGCAAAGTTGTTGAGGGATATGTTGTTCCTCGGTGGACATTTCCTTCGCGATGCAGATATTTTATGTACTAGCAGATCATTTTAATATTTCAAATTGATCGAAATCGAATGATTCTGATTAGAGTTGATGGACGTGCAACCAAGTGCAACTTGTACTGTTAAATCTTGCAGACCATGAGAACTTGCCCGCTTAGAAGTTAAATTTGGAGAGATCGCTCTTCGCTGATCACAATATTGCCATTCAATCTCAACTGGCACCAAAATGATCGGGAAATCAAGTATTAGAGCTGAACCTGGAAGAGAAAGTCGCATTGCCTGCGCTTTCTGACCTGGCATTGGCATATTACATTACACCAGGAAGCTCAGTGTCATCGGAGTGCTGGGCTTCGGCTATTAAAACTGTAATTTTCGACACCAAAAGACGAATGACCGATGAGCACAACTCGTCTTCCTAAAATACCATAAGAAACAGGGGTGCAAGCCCAATACATTTTTTTCTGAGCTGAGGTTCAAGGTTTTTGAAAAAAGGTTCGGCCCTCGTTTTACCAAACTTATTCGGAATAATATTTCGAATTCTCTTACTTTTGATCAGACAAAACTAGTTTTTAGTTGAAAAAGTGGTGACATGTCAAAACTCAGAAATTTTCTGAGCCTTATGTCCGGACATAAAGCCCATGGGCGTGAAACTTAACCAATTAATGCTTTCCATACTGATGGATTAGTTTTACAAACGGATTTATATGTTGTTATTAGTAATAGTAGTAGTAGTAGATTTTTATTTTATTCACAAATTTGGTTTGAATTACGAGCTCTATTTCAGCTCTGAAACTCTATACTAAAAAATGAATTTAAAAACTAATCACTTAAGAATAAAAAATATTGCTACGACTATGATGATAAGCTAAATCAAGTTTGAAATATGAAGCAGCGATCGAATGCAATTTCCTTGACCAGGGAATCATCATAACTTTAGCACTGTCTTCGCATCGATTAGCGTAGTTTGCTTAACACCAACCCAAGGACAGTTAATAGCTTTGGCCCTTTACTATCTCTGACCTCTGGATTTACTAAGCAAATATTTTACAATTTACTCACGTAATTGCCCAAGTCAATATCGAGTAACGTTATGCCCCTCCCGGGCTCTCGTCTGCTTCTCACAGAGATGGCTTAGCACCTGCAAAACGCATCTATTGACTTATTGCTGCCACATTAAACGGAAGCAGTGCGGTACGAGCCAAACCAAAAATCCTTCAACAATTTTCTAGCTGTCTGCATCCATCCCCTTCATCGTCCAGGTCTTGACAATTTCGGCAATGTGCGTTCAAGCATCGCCCGACGACATGTGCAGCGGCAGCACCACCAGCAGCAGCATCCTTGCCGCACTGCAATCAAAGTCACAGAGCAAGTGACTGACAGCGAGACGAACTTACAGATACGCCGCTTTGCGTTCTGTGTGTGTCATTCAAATGCCGTTGACAACTCACCGGGACCGACAGCCGAGGAGACCTCGCTTTGGGGACTGCCATCCAGCCAGCCATCCAGCATTTGACTGCTTCCTTATGTTGTTAGCAGAAACGTGACAAGAAAATCAAATACGCAGACGAGGACGTCAACGGTTGCCTGCTGCCTAGATAACAGCAGCACCAGCAGCAGCACACAAAAGACTGGAGGAACAGAGGGTGTCTGAGACTGAGGCAGAGAGCTTCAGGCAGAAAAAACATTGGACATGTCTTGCAGTTAGTTTTGTGTGCTGCATGTTCGGTGCGCAGATTTCAGTTGTGGCATGCAACATCAGCAGAAGCAGCAGCAGCAGCAGCAGCAACAGCCGAAGCCAAAGCCAAAGCCAAAGCTAAACATTTCGTGTCACATTTATAGACAACGTGCCGCTGTGTTTTTTTTTTTGTTCCCTGTGCTTCCACTAAACGTTGATTTGCTTTTTGCAAAATTGTTTCTCAATTCGTTGCCCGGCTCGTTTGCCATGTCATACAAAAACCCCTACATGTTGTACATACGTACAGCCAGGGACACACAACTAGAACCAAGGAGCAACACAGGAAAGGAACTTAAAAGATGATAACCACTTTCCATTGTATAAAGACTAGAATTTACCACTTATTTCATGGATTAGCATTGCTCATTCATTGCAAATCCCTTAAGAGCTTCTGTAATATTCCATTCTGGTGGATGAGAGAGAACTGTTTTGGTTTGAGTATAAGTTAAGTAATCCATTATTTTTGACACCACCATTTGTTGCATTCATTCGCTTTATTCATATATCCATTGCTGTACATACATTTATGGTGTGGAGTTGCCTCTTGTCGTGTGCATCTGTAAATTGCCATAATAAGTTGGCGAGAAGATGCGCCATGCCGAGATCGAGATGCAGATAGAGATGAAGATGGAGTGTGTTGTGACGAGGTTGCCTGCCTTGTGGTTAGTCTGGGTCAAGAAAATTGTCGTGAGGATTGCCTTGTTACGTATGCCAAATGGCATAAGTGAGTTACGTCAGGCTGACATAAAAAAAGAAACACCACAATTGGCCAGGATGATGGTACGGGGTGACAACAAATAATTGGAATAGAGTTTGTCGTGTTTAACCACAAATGTGACCAATAGTAGAACAAAAATTGGGGCTCTCATCGATTTTTTTGAATATATTCCCTATATCATACTTTTGGTCAAGCTTTCTTGCCCACCCAAGGGGGTGAATTTCCCGGCAGATTGGTATGCAGTAATTGTTGAATTTTCAAATAGATCTTTAAAAATGAGTTTGAACCTGATCCGTTGATAAACTAATAAGTTTCATACCTCAGTTTTTCGCTAATTTTCCGACTTTGGGAATAGATTTTCCAAAATTTAAAAGTCAAGTTAGTTGTATTATTTTATGTGTGACTTTAAAAATGAGTTTGGCGCTAATCGCTGGGAATTAAACTTCCGACCATACAGCCTAGACCAAACATTTACCACCCAGGGGGAGTGAATTTTCCGGAAAATTGGTAATCAGTGATTGTTGAGTGAAAATGAGTGTGAGCATGGTCAGCCGAAAAACTAAAAAGTTTCATTCAACAGTTTCCCTCCTATTTTTCGACTTTGGGTGTAGATTTTCCAAAATTTATACGAGGGATTTTCAAAGGACATTTTGTTTTTGTTATATTCGGACACATATGTTTATCATATGTTTGCATTAGCAGCCAATTTCGATTAGTAGATTGTTTTAGGCAATTAAAAAGGTTTGTCACGTTTTTGTGTGCTTTTTGACTTTTGACGAATTTTAAGCAAAAGCAACACCGCATTAGTATCGCTCAGGAGTTGTTGAATGACGTCAACGACGATCCGGGTTTACTCAAACGGTTCATACGTACACCTACCTACATTTGTGGCTCTAGCTCTTATAGTCTCTGAGAAACATGCGTTCATACGGACAGACGGACATGGCTAAATCGACTCGACTGTTGACTCTGATCAAGATTATATATTCTTTTTAGGGTCGCAAATGCTTCCATCAACCTGTTACATACTTTTGCACAACTTCATGATCCCCCTTTTCCCATTTTACTTATAAGAATAACTTTAAGATCTTCGACTTCAAAGCTTTTAAATGATTCACAAAAACAAGAGTTTAACATTACATTGGCAATATTATTAAGATTACCTTGGCTTTGGCCCTTTGGGGCTGTCAAGCCAGAAAAAAAACGTCACACGTCACGCTGACTTACATATTTTGTGGTGTTGTTGTTTAGGGCTCTAAGGTAAGGGGAGTACTTAGTATTGAGTACTATGAATTGAGTACTGAGTATAGAGTATCGAGTATAGAGTACTTAGTATCGAGTACTTAGAGTCGAGTACACTCAGTACACAAATAAATAGTATCGAGTACTTAGTATTGAGTACTAAGTATTGAGGTCTTAGAATCGAGTACTGAGTATCAAATACTGTGTATCGAGTTCTTGGTATCGATGCTAGCCAACATTAAGAAAGAGGCAACGGACAAAATGCTAGAAGAGGCTACTCCTAACGAGGACTCGAAGTACGCTCTCTGGAAGCTCACCAGAAGGTACAAAAGGCAGGTGCAGCCGAAGTTCCCGATCAGACAACCTGATGGCACATGGGTCAAACACCCTCAAGACCGAGCTGAAGCCCTTGCCTCTAACCTCGAGCAAAGGTTTCAGCCATTTTGCACTGCCTCGACCAATAGGCTCCAATTGGTCAAAGAAGCACTGGACGTCCCTCTTCAAATGGCGCTACCTGTCAGGCCCATCACATTTGAAGAGGTGACGAGCGAGATAGCCTCACTCAAGAATAACAAGGCACCTGGTGAAGACGGAGTTGACAACAGGACAATAAAGCTTTTTCCTCGCAAAGTGATATTGTTTCTGTTGCTCCTCTTTGAGTTAAGCCCTGCGCCTCAGCTACTTCCCCAGTGCTTGGAAGAACGCCAACATAGTCATGTTGCATAAGCCTGAAAAGCCCCCAAACGAGCTGGACTTCTACAGGCCTATAAGCCTCCTCCCAGCATTTGGCAAGCTGCTGGAGAGATGCCTGTTAAGGAGAATCCTGGAAACCCCAGCTGTGAAAAGGAGCATACCCAAGTTCCAGTTCGGCTTTCGCTTAGGCCACGAAACCCCAGAACAGCTGCACAGAGTGGTCAATTTCGTCCTTGAAGGATTCCACGCCAAGGAGTACGTTGTGGCAGCGTACTTGGATATCCAACAGGCATTTGACCGTGTCTGGCATGACGGCTTACTAGCCAAGCTGAAGGGAACGCTCAATCCTCAACTCTTCTTGATGGTCAGATCGTTCTTATCTGACAAACCATTTAAAGTTGTCCAGGATGGCCTTGCATCCCAGAAGAAGAGGATTCGAGCAGGAGTACCTCAAGGCAGCGTTCTGGGGCCAACCCTATACAGCCTTGCAGACGTTCTTTAATATCTTCGATATTGAACATTTTGTTTTTTGATATTATCGACATTGATATTTCGAGAAATATCGACAACCCTAGTTTGCAGTCCTGATTTTTTTGACAAATTCCATTTTTCCCCAAGTTCTTAAAAATTTCTTAAAATTGATTAGCCAACTGAAGAAGAAAACTGTCATCAAATGTGGTACAATTCTACCAAGTTTGATTAAAATTGCATAAATATTTCAAATAGCTGCCTTGTAACAAACTGGCTATCAAAATGAGCACAGTAGAGACACCATCTAGCTTTCCTCTATTTGTTTATAAAATATCTTTTCTCAAAGATCGAATTTAACGATCACTTGCAAATATATAATAACTTTGACATAGTCAATACTAGCTCGGCCTTCCAGTCTTGACTTGTAATAAATTTGTTTGAGTATATAATAACTTAAAACTTTATGAGAGGTAGTGAACACCCATAATTTCGATGTAGCTAAAATTTGAATAGCCAAAAAAAAAATGTTTTCTTAATCAAGTCTATGTTTTCTCAAAGGCTATTCAATCCGATTGGAATCTAAAAACTTCATTGATTTGCATTTTATTGAAATTGCTGGTAGTTAGTCGTTATGTTGGGAAGGTACTAAAACTTTATGCGTTAACCGAATAGAATGGCATGTTAATCATACGTTTGTTTCAGTTCATAAATCAAAAACGAGTTGCGGTTGCCAATGAAATTTGACAGTTGTTTTCAATGCACACTTCAAGGTATTACGTGTGTCTAAAGTTAGTTTGTGATGCGATGCTGCTGCTGCTGTTACTGGCTGCAGACCAGTTCTAGGAGCCACGCACATTTCCTGTGTGTATTCTGGTCAGGTGACTTTCTGCACACACACACACACACACACACGTATGCTCACACACTGCCGTTAGGCGATCATTGAACTAACATCGATGTGGGGAGATCAATGCACGCTCAGTTCTACATTTTAATTGTTTTTCGCTGTCAGCTGTCCAAAAGAAATTGCTAAAAGTCATTGAAGGCTCATTGACCCATTTAGGTAGCTGGAATAGTTGGGCATCATTAAAATTTGTTCGCTCTAAGCGTTTGTTTCCAGTTTTGTATCTCCCATTTGTTGTGTTGTTGTTGTTTTTTTTTTTTTTGGGCGCGACACACATTCTGTCCAAGATCGAACCTGTTTTGCCTAGCAAATTAACGCCAACCGACACCAACAAGTGGGTTTGGGGTTTTGGGGAATAATCGCATAGCCATGACGCGCATGTAATGCCAAACTGACCCAAATCGTTTAAAGCTTAGAGCACAAAAATCTGAACGTAGAGATAAATTGGCTTGCGGTATGTGAAAGTCGCAAGGCTTCTTTGCATGGAAATGCAAATGGTTGACATGAATTTGACCAAATGATAAATGGTTCCATTTTCAAAGTTGTCCAACACAAAGAGGGCCATGAACTTCAGTCACAATCTTTTCTTGAGATTTGAATAACTGACAACCAACCACCTTGGGCACAACAACGGGACAAAAGTGACAGATTAAGAACTGGGGAATGTACTTACTGACCACATTATTGATGCATTGCAGCAACAATCAATCAATGTAACCTCTAAGCTTTTGCAAGTGTTTAATCCAACCTATTTTCTGGGTATTCCAAAATGTAGGCATTGGAAAACAGAAGCAAGACTTCGATTGTAATAATTGCCTTAACATCAGACGTGGTTAGTCAATGTGATGTCCTTGAATGGATTCTTCGAATTCAATCAAACGCTGATGGACTTAAGCCAAAATTTATAAAAATTATTCTTCCTAAATTTCTGCCTCACCTGAATATCTCACTCAAAACTTCTGTTGTCTCCACAATGTAGAAACAGCAAAATAGTTCCCATTTTAAGGCAATATTGCTTTTTAACTGAACTAATCAATGGTAAACCAAATTCGAATTCATCTGTTTGAGAATCTGACTTTAGGAAGAAATGAAGTTGCACCACAGTGGTGTGGTGTGTTTCAAGGCTCTTTCTTTGGCTCATTACTATTTACCATTTGCATATATTAAGGACCTGCCGAATATTATGTAAATTAGATTTGCGTATTGACATTTGTATTTGGCAATTAATGAAGAGTCTATTGTGAACCTATTTTGATTCTAGTCAAAGTGGCTGTTAGTCAAGGCTTGATTATAATTCAATAATCAGCAGATATCTACTAAGATTACATATAAACAGCAGAAGTGGTTGCGTAGACAGTACTCCTTTGGCTGCCTCCCGGCTAACAGCCACTTTGACTAAAGTCCAAATAGGTCGCTAAAACCCATATTCATGTATTCATGTACAAGACGGAAAGTCTCGCCGTGACACATCTTAAGCATACTCTGAGACGAAGTTCTCAGTAATTAAAAATAGTGGCCACAACAACAAAGACACATTGATCAACCTTCAACACCACTGCAAATACCTTTCGGCTACCCTACAAATGGAGTTACATAACAAGAAGGAATTTTGCGTTATTGAAATTCTCAAGTTCATATTCTCCGGTTTTAATCTAGTTGTCCTGCTATAAACTTTAATTCATTTTTTCGGGACTAGCCGCCTCTAGCTTTGTCCATCAAGCTGATATAAAAAGGGCTGCAAACCCAACTAACTTTTCCAGAATTCCGGTTTGCGGGCTCGAACCAAAATTTAGCAATGGTTAAGGCTCGGAAATTTTAGGTTCAAGGTTTTTGGACAAATGTTTTGGTTCGAACATTGGTTCTGCCCATGCTTTACAAATTTATTTTGTTATCAATTTAATCCCATGTATTCTACAACTCGCTTTCGACCTAAAAACTATCCAATCGTGTGTAGATTTCATAGTCAACATATGAAAAATACTACCTATGTAATCTTAAGGGGCACACCTAGTGTGAAATTTCAAAAAAAACGATTTTTCTTTTTTTTCATATTTCGGTAGATTACACCTTTAAAAATAACATACTAAAATTTCAAATCGATATCTCAAATAGTTTTTGAGTTATAGCAATTTAAAGAAACGATCATTTTATCTTTAAACGCGTTTTTCTCGAAACAGCATTTTCCGAATTTGCTGCAGTGATTACTCAAAAAACAAATGATCCGATCACTATCGAATTTTTTTACATGTTCTATATATAGTTCTCCGTACAATGACCTATCGGTTTTTGATTTGATCAAAAAATCGAATTTTGGCAGGCCAAAAACGACCAAAATTTTGGGGTAAAATTCGACTTTTTTTTTTAAACGCCGCCATATTGTCAATTTTTGATTTTTTTTATCGTAGGTCATTGTACAGACAATATTATCTAGTTTAACGAGAATTTTTTTTTAAATTTCATCCACGGAGAAGGCCGGAATCACTGCAGCAGTGAAGGAACTTTTTTTCGCGCCGTTGGAGATCGACTATAACTTAAAAAATATTTAATTTTTTTCTTCAAAAATTTCACTGTATATTCTTGAAACATGTATAAATATATTCTTAAAATTTTGAAATAATTGATAAAGTAGTTTTTTAATAAAAATTCCCAAAAATCACCTTTTTTTTAGGCCATCACACTAGGTGTGCCCCTTAAGCTCATGTTTTGTGAATCATTTAATAAGCTTTGGAGTCAACGATCTTTAAAAACAGAGTTGTTCCGAACGGTTTTCTATATTTTATATTGAGCTTTCCTGCCGATTATAAGTCAGTCGCCCAAAGCAGTTCAGATAACAGAAGAAATCGCTAGACCGTAGGTTAAATTTTTCGTTACTATCATTTTTGTTGAACCGAACCGAGCTTTTAGGTTCGGAACAGTTTCAGGTTCAGCTTTTAATTTTAAAAAGGGTCCGTTCATGGTTCGGTTCACAGCAAAATAAAAGTCGGTAATGCGGGTTCGAACCGGTTCGGCTCTAAACCGTTTTGCAGCCGTGGATATCAAGGCAAAAATATTTATGAAAATAGAAGGGTCTTTGTGCTATATGTTGAAGTGGTTGAAAAAAAAATTCTACCACCGCTCTGGCTTGTACCTGACAATCAAGTTTGAAAAATTTGTCATAAACTGAGAAATAGCTCTCTTCAAAGGCCAATTTGGGCACCTCTGGGCTTGCTGATGCTGCTCGCTTGGTTTTTTTGGCCTGCATTGATATGTGTTCTGTCGCATAAGACTCATAAACCCAGAAATTTTTCTTTTTGCTTGGCCGAAGTTTTGTATACCCTTGCAGCCTCCATTGAAAACTAAAAAGTTTTTCTACTATATTGATGTCCTATTTTGACCAAACTGATTGAAATTATGAAAAAGTGTAACAAACTGTTAACTACGAAATTTGGAGGTGATTCCAATTAAAACAAAAAAGTTTTTCTCACTAGAACTTCATTTTCGACCGATCATTCGTACTGCAGCTATATGCTATAATCATCCGATTTTGACATAACTTTGTAGAATTGTGTAAGTGTATATAAAATACGAATATGCCAATGATAAGGACGTTTCCATTGAATAAAAAAAGTTTTTATCACTAGAACTAGTTTTTCGATTATGACAAAACTTTGTGTGAAAGCATAACAAATAAATAAATGCTGATTTTTAGGTCATTTCCATAGAAATCGAAAAAGTTTTTCTAACTAAGACTACTTTTCAGACTCTACTTTTCTATGACAGCTATACTATAAAGATGTCCGCATTCGACCAAACTTAGTGAAATCATGGGAATGCATAGCAAACTAAGAAATACAAAGTTTGGAGGCGTTTTCTATTGAAAACAAAAAAGTTTTTCTCACTAAAACTAGTTTTTCGACCGATCGTTCCTATGACAGCTATATGCTATAGTCATCCGATCCGGCCGGCTCCGACAAATTACTAAAAGACTTCGCCCAAGGTTTGGTGAAGATATCTTCGAAACTGACGGAGGAGATATCGTAGAAACGGACAGAAGGACAGACCTACGAACGAACAGACAGGGTTAAATCAACTCAGCTCGTCATGCTGATGAAGAATATATATACTTTATGTGGTCGGAAACAATTTTATAATACCCTCTGCAAAGGTATAAAAACATGAAAAACACATTTTCCGCCTTATCTTTAAAACAAAAGCTGATGGAGCCAAACCGAGACCAGTTTTGTAATCAGTGGACAAAACTAGACAAGAATTTTTCATCAAAGAGGCTGCAACATTCAAAAGTAGGCATTTTGTTCCCCTGT
This sequence comes from Lordiphosa collinella, assembly GCA_018904265.1. NCBI lineage: Eukaryota > Metazoa > Arthropoda > Insecta > Diptera > Drosophilidae > Lordiphosa > Lordiphosa collinella. The sequence goes on along the minus strand of JAEIFV010000314.1, from coordinate 127,678 downwards.
GTAATCTAACTAAGACTATTTACCTGACATATCTTTTCAATGGGAGCTTTACTATCTAGTATAGTTTTCCGATTTTGATCAGACTTGAAGAAACTATGAAAAAATATAGGAAACATTTGGAGACGACTCCATTGAAATCAAAACAGATTTCCGCACTAAAACTAGTTTTTCGACCGATCGTTCTTATGCCAGCTCTACTTTATAACTGTCCGATTTTGATCAAACTTGGAGGAATCATGAAAAAGCAAAAGAAACTAATAGAACGATTGGAGACGTTTCCATTGAAATTCAAACAGGGTTTTGTCATTGAACCAAGGCTGCAAACCGGTCCGGAATCGAACCCCTGAGAACTGATTCGGTTCGGGTTTCTTGGAGCTCGCGAACCGCACCATGAACCAGTCGCCGTATATTTTGACTCCTAGAACCCGAAGAGGACAACGTTTTCGAAAAATATGGTTCAAAATAAGTAATTTTTTCAACAGTACTTTTTGGGAAATATTGGAATCGATTGCATTTTTAACTAAGCGTGAAAGTATGAAATCTATTTACTTTGGCTTTGAGACTCACTTTTTTACACTGCCGATTAGAGATGTCCACGTTCAGCATATGACTCTAAATCTGACTGCTATCATACAAGAAGTTCTCCAATCCTACGACATATCTCTGGTACTGATTTATACTCTTACCGTCGATAATGGAGCGAGTGGCACCAGCCGGGTGGCTCAGCGGTTAGTGTGAGCGACCGCTGTGCAAGATCCCGCCTCGGAACATCTAATGAAAAGTTTTTTCTTTGAATAAACTTTACACCCGGTCACCCATCTCTGCTGTTGGCGCCAGCTTTGTAGTAATTAGCCATGCAAAAGCTTCTCAAACCCGTCGGTCGGCGTAAACGTAGCTCCCTTTCTCTTGTGGGAAAATAAAAAAAATTTGCTTGGGGCTGTGTAATATTTTACAATGGAGCGAATATGGTTTATAAGGACCACTGCACAGCCGAAAAGAAATGCAACGATGAAGAATGTAATATCAAAAAAATTCGTTACCCAAACGTATTAAGATTTGGACGATTTGAGTTATTTCCTAGATCCGGGGACTTTATAAATACAGTTCATTGTAGTTTTTGGTTTTTTAAGGAAGTTCAGTTTGACATTAGATAACTCTTAAAGATTTTTGCATTCCGAGTTCTTTTAAAAAGCTCCTGCTAAAAACATCAGAATATGGAACCTTGTCTGAAATGAAATGGAGTTATAACTCTTAGAAATTGTCAGTTCATATGTTTAAAAATTCTGGCAGATTTAATGCTTATTAACTTAAACTATTATTGAAAATTGTTATGTCATTAAGGATTTGATAATTGACTTATTAAACTAAAGAACATAGTTTATCGTTTTAAAGTATACTATTCGAATTTTAGACTACAACGGGTTGAACCCCGACGACCTCGCAAAATTTTACAGGTTTGCGGCCTTGGTTGGTTTGAATGTGGCTTCAGGGGCCTCTTTCGGTACACGTTTATCCAAATATCTCTTGATTTCTGGGTGCAAACGGACAATTGATTTGAGTTTAGCGCTCAAAAAGACACAAGAAAAGTTAGTATATCTTCTCTGGTGCAAAACTAAACACTGGTTTAGTGTCATTCGTCAAATGTTTTAGAAAAACGGAATCACTTGAATCCACTTAAATTTAGTTCGTTTCATCATAAAATCAAGCAAAATCAATTTGGCATATTTTGTTGTTAAGTTTCTTAAATGTTCTTAATGGTTTACGTTTTGTTTTAAGCGGCTCTTGGGCGGCTTTGAGGGGTTAACATAAAGAAAACACACACAAAGCCACATCAACAAAATGAAATGGAACTGGTATGGAGAAAAGAATCTTAGAAAAAAATAGAAAGGCCATTTACACAAACTGGCACAGAGCACCGTTTGATTGTTTTTGATGAAATTGGTTATGGTGGGGGGGGGGGGGAGTGCAACTAACAGATACATTTGTAGCTCAAGAGTTTCATGTTATGTTATTGAAAATCAAGTCGAAAGGCATTTAAAATGCACAAAGGCACAAAGTGGCGCAAATGAACTTAAGTATCTGGGCAGGCGGGCGAGCGAGCGCGTGCCTACCACGTATCTTATGGATACAGAGTGGCATATGTGTGGCCGTATCTGTATCAGTGATTTTAATTCGCATCACATCCTTTTATTTGCGTACGTGTGCGGCAGTTCCTTTTTTTTTTCTTCTCAACTTCCACAGCCGCCAGCTGTCGCCTCGCTCGATTGATATCAAATGATTTCTCGATATGTCGCCTAAGTTGATTTTCCCATTTCGTCTTCCTTTTTTTTTTTTTTGAGGCTCTTCCAAATAAAATTTACAGCAAGAAATTTAATTACACATTTTCCGAATTCCTTACTCCGATTATGCTGATTACCATCCGTTGTGTGCGTGCTGTAAGTGTATCGCATAAATTTAACAACTGCCGCATTTGTTTGTCGGTGATTTTAAATTTATAGCAATTAACCAAACAATGCGGCAAAATAGTCAAAAGACATGAAACGGGCGATGGCCAATATGCAAATTGAAGAACCAAAATTAAAAACTCTGCTGCCTGCTCTGCACACAGACATTTAAATTGCGCATACGATGTACTCGAAAATGTTTGCTTGCATCTCTCACACACGCAACGGAAACGCTTGCCAATCAAAATGTTAATAATGCAAAGGAAATGTAGCAAAAATATCGCAACGAACAAGATTGCGCCGCAAAAACATCAAAATATTTTTATATATCACATTATTACCCAAGAGGTTAGGTCGGGGCTTGGCGCTCCGCAAACGATTGACGTCTTTGGTATGAGAATTCACATGTGTATTGGGCCATGAACATGAGGCTTTTACTTGAACAAATCTAGTTAATTGAGTGTCACCAAGTTGATTTAATTAGAAGCTTAAGATCTAGTTAAAGACGGAATTGGAGATGTGTATTTGATCTCGACCTTTGGACTGAAATTTCATGCACGAAAGGCTTAAAGCAATCCCAAAATTCGTGTATGAATCTAAAAAATAGGGGTAAATTAACTTCGAAGTTTTGTATACCCTTGCAGTTTGTTTTTCTAAATAAGACTACTTTTCGGACCTTGCTTTTCTATGGGAGCTATACTATATAAATGTCCGATTTCGACCAAACTTAGTGCAATCATGGAAAAGCATAACTAACTGTCAGTTACGAAATTTGGAGGCGATCCCAATTAAAACAAAAAAGTTTTTCTCACTAGAACTTCTTTTTCGACCGATCATTCTTACTGCAGCCATATGCTATAGTCATCCGATTTTGACAAAACTTTGTAGAATTGTGTAAAAGTAAATAAAATAAATATATGCCAACGTAAGGGACGTTTCCATTAAAAACAAAAAAGTTTTTCTCACTAGAACTAGTTTTTCGACCGATCGTTCCTATGGCAGCTATATGCTATAGTCATCCGATTTTGACCAAACTTTGTAGAATCGTGTGGGAGCATATAAAACAAATACATGCTAATTTTGAGGACATTTCCATTAAAAACAAAAAAGTTTTTCTAACTAAGACTACTTTTCTGACTCTACTTTTCTATGACAGCTATACTATATAGATGTCCGATTTCGAGCAAATTTGGTGGAATCATGGAAAAGCATAGTAAGCTAAGAAATGCGAAGTTTGAAGGCGTTTCAATTGAAAAAAAAAAAGATTTTTCTCACTAAATCAAGTTTTTCGACCGATCGTTCCTATGACAGCTAAATGCTATAGTCATCCGATCCGGCCGGTTCCGACAAATGTGCAGCGTATTTGTACCAAAAGACTTCGTGCATAGTTTGGTGAGGATAGCTTCCAAACTGACGGAGGAGATAGCGTAGAAACAGACGGACAGGGCTAAATCAACTCAGCTCGTCGTGCTGATCAAGAATATATATACTTTATGTGGTCGGAGCTGTTTTTAAGGGGCACACCTTTTCGTGGTCTGGCGCGGCTTCCTTTCTGCTTTCCCCAAGATAATTATAAAAAAAATTTCGTCAACGTTCGATAATGATTGTCAGGTGTGACGGGGCATGACCCAACGAGGTAAATAAAAATCAAACGGATTGACAATCTGACCGGCGTTTTTCCAGTGAAAAAAACCGAAATTTACACCGAAAATTTTGGTCGTTTCGGGTCAGTTCCAAATGAGTTTTGATAAACGTGAATCGCTAGTCATCGTACAGATCCTACGTATTAACTTCGTTTCCAAGATAATGTTAGCTCTACTCTCTTTCTACAGGGACCACTGCAGCCGAATTGTTCGGAAGTAAGCCTTTAATACTGTCTTGACAAAATTACACATGTACTCCTGTAAGTCTACCGCAATGCGGCTCTCTTTAAATTCCTGTCACTAGTTGCATTCTTTTTTGAGGTATGATAATCATTTAATTGTTATTTTTAGAGGTGTTATCTACCATAATAGTGAAAAAGATACATCGTACGTATTCTCTTGGCCGACATTGTCCGTTTTCGAAGTGCATTGCTTGAACTTGTGTTATAGCAGAGCTCGCAAAAACTCTCAACACTTTCAACGTGTCGGCAAAATCAGTTTGGTTACGGATTTCACAACGAAAAACAGGGAGCAAAAGACAGTAATTCTATTCTGTTTTTGCTCAATGCTGTTACGCTCAGAGCAAATAAGTTCAGACCACTAATTCGTTCATATTATTTTCTGTTTCTTTTCTCAATAGAAGTCACTCGTTCCGTTAATGCTTGACAAAGTCAATCATCACTAAGTGTCAGAGGGGGACAGTTTTTGTCCTCTCTATTTGTTAGGCCTGCTTTATATTACAGCGTTCCCAAGATAGAGGCTTTCTGTTTCTCTATTAATGCATTAATTCGGCAAGCGTTCGGTGTGAATAACACTGTAACGAACGTACATACATAATACACACATACATACAGCCTACCAAACGCACAGAACAAAAACAAAAAACACTTTTCGCAGTAACTTATTGTGCTCTGCTCATGTATGAGCGCTTGCTCAAAACACTTGCTGTTGGAGGATGTCGGATGACCGATACGTTTGTTTTGCTCAACAGAAAACACTTAGCTTAGTGAGAGACCGCTTGTGCTGCGTTTGTTTCTGTTTTTCACTGAGGCGGGTCGCTTTGAAACAGTTTTTTGCGAGCTATGATTTTAAGTACGGATCATACTTGAAAATCAATTAATCCTGCTTCAAGATTAAAGTAGGTGCGGAACTCCAATTACAAAACGAAAAGAGCATATAGAAACTTTGACTTACTTTTGTCACACACATTCGAAAAGGCTTATGTCAACGTCGGATTTTTCACTTTTGCTGCCTTGGAATTCCTAACCAGTTTTAACATTCCTTACATGAGATGGCCGCTGATGATTTGCAGTCAATGGGCAAAGTCTTTTAAAGATTGAACCGGGGATGTGCAAACAACTAAAGACCTCGTGCACATTTAAGTCTGGAGATATTTTACAATATTCGAATGAATCAAAGATCTTTCTAAAGTTGATACGCTAAGTAATGTTTTGCACTGTATGTTAAAATATAACATGTTCGAACTTATTTGAAAAAATTTGACTATAATATCGATAATATTCTAAAGAACTCCTAGGGAGTGCTCGTCGCATGGAGGGTTACAGAAATTTACGATTTCTTTCAGTCGTGGTTGCCCTAAATAGCTTCCCTACACAACAATCTGAGGTACCAATGTCTCACCTTTTGGGTTTTATTTCAGGATATTGGAAATGGGTAACGAAGTCTCTCGGGGTTCCCTGGGTTGACTTCTTTCGTCTGGATACCGCGGGAGAAATGGGATCGTCGGGGATGCGTCGTCAACTTTTTACTCAGAATTGTATCAGCTGTTCGCTCTCGCTGAGTCGTTGAAGCTCTCGTAGAATTAAACTCGTTGAGTCAAACTCGCTCTGTGCTTGCTAGGCTACTATTTGGTCGTTGACTAAGTAATTTCTTTTATCTTCCAAATGTTGGGTGGGTGTGGAGCTTTAGGTAGTCTTCCCATAAAAGTAGGCCACATAAATTACCTAAAGATTTAAAATTGAGCCGTGAACAAGTTGTTTTGCTTGTTTAATTTTAACGCCATCTACGACTCTAGGCTCTCTTATGTATTCAGTTCATTTTTTGCTGTCCTGACACCTCCTCCACTAACTAAATGTTTATGTTTTTGATTATAATCATAAAGAGAAAAAAAAACTGTTGAGTTGAGTTTTCAGTTTTTTGAGTTACGAACTCAAATCATCAGAGATTTATAACAGCTCCCAGACAGACAGCAGGCAGAGTCCGGGATGAGTACCTGGCTACTGCATATTTCACGAGCCCTGCAGCACTCCCACCATCCCATGCCACCTGCCTTCCAAAAGCTTGTTGCAAAATAGTTTGTATCCTTCTATCTGGGAAAAGTTTGCGCTTCGCATGCAAATGAAATGGAAAACACTTGAGTAAAAACTGTGTGTGAAGCTGATTTTCGACACAAATGTTGCACAAAGTTTTTGATTATGTAAAAATTACATCAAAGTGCAGACAACCGAAGGGAAGGGGAAAAGGATTTTAAATGCGGACTCAGGTGGGCGTGTTTGTGTGCGTGTCTGGCAAATCGTTTAGAATGAAATGAACTGGACAAGCAATTTCCCCAGTCAGACGGAGAGGCCGCTGTCAATTGAAACTTTCCAGTACCGTCCGTCCCTTGCCACTCAATGGTCAGCATTTCCATTTCTCTAGCAATTTGCAGACAAAGTTGAGTTAAGAGCGAGTTTCAGCCTTTTGTTTATGCTTGCCTGCAGGGATCTAAGCCGGGATGGGTGGGCTGTGGGATCTTGGGTGTGCGATGCAATGTCATAAATATTAGAAGGCCCCGCCGCCGCCAGACACAGTCCTCACGCTGACGGTGAAGGCAACGCTAACGTCGTTGAACGTCGCACGCACAAGGCGCAATTGCAAAGATACAAAGCGCAGATAGTCAAACAGATTGTCGCCTGAAGTGTCGTGTCCGAGGAGTGGAGGGAACAAAGAGCGGCGTCGCACGATGAGATAGTGAGTTGACCAGCGCCCACGACGAATGCAAATGAAATGTGTGCGAGAGGAGTACAGTGGGCTTGGGTCAATGGAAATTTGGTCTAGGATTTACAAGTAAAGAAAGAGAAGAGTTGAGACTTCTCCACTCTACGCATTTAGCACTTGCAACCACTGTACCTTCCCTCCGCCTGCCGCCTGGCATGCTGTGCGGCATTTTTAGATTGTTTTCCATTAGTCCAAGGCGTTAGTGGCACGCTCGACCGACCGACCGACCGACCGCCTCGCCGTCTGTCTAACTGTCTCCTTTGCCGGGCCCGGGGCCTCGTTTTGGTGTGCAAGAAATATTACACGCAATTTTCAAGTTGACATTTTGTGCCTGGCCTGGCAGGAAACGGAAATGGCCACACGGTTGGCAATTCATATTAAAAATGAATGAGTGCATTTCATTAGTAAGCGGGGGGACACGATAAACAAAATTTCTAGATTTTAGTGGACCGCCTGAAAGTAAGCAACCGATTTCATTTCAACTGATTTCAATCTTACTTTGTCGATTTCAGTTTTCTGCCTCAAAGTAGGCAGCTGGTTTTGATTTTTGGTGACGTCCTAAAAGTAGGCAACTATTGTGGCCAGTCAATGTCGCCATTTCAGCCATTTAGTGTGGATACAACTTACTTCCACTTAATCTAAACAAATGCTTTACGCTGCAAAGATTTTGGCGTGCTGCTTAAGGAGAGTTTGGCGATAGTTTGAGAAGAGAATTTGGGGATAGTTTGGCGATTTACATAATCAAATTACATTAGGAGAATCCAATCGGAGAATTGGCAATACATCAATCAGCAGTCTCGAATATCAGCTGCACGTTTTATTTGAGTGTCCACGGAATAAAAACTTGAGAATAACAAGTGAATTGAATGATGATGAATTTGTGAATACTTTTAGGCAATTAAATTTGAGTAGTATCCTTCACGTACAGTAACCAGCGTGTGCGATAGCGCAACTGGTTGAGACGGCATTCCGTTTCAACTAAAATCTGGTGCAAAATTATGGCCGCACCTAGTTTTTTCAGTGTACGCATAGAAAGAGTGGAGCTATAAAAAATTTGGGACTACCGTTTGAAAGAGCGTTAAAAATGAGGTAAAATAGATGACAAACATCAACGCTCTCTATGCAAAAATTAACCATTATGTCTCATATTCGTTTTGTGCTTGGTGCATAATTATGGCCGCACTTCACTAAATCAAAAAACTAAAGAAACATGTTAACTTATTAACATATTTTTATTTAGTTTAATAATGAGTGTATCCTCCCTTTGCACTAATTAACTCGTAGATCCTATTCGACATACTGCCTACGAGACTTTTTAAATCGCTTAGGGAAAGTTCTTCCCATTCCTTAGAAACTGCCAATTTGAACTCCATAATACTGTTGTACTTGGTGTTCATAGCATAAATCCTTCGGACCAGCAACGCCCTCAAATTTTCTATTGGATTCACGTCCGGGGGAACGCGGGCCACTTCAAAAGCCAACATTATTGCCTTCAAGCCAAGAACGCGTCGACCAGCGATCGCGAAGAAAAGGCCACAAGTTCATATACAATATTTCCACGTATTCCTTGGAGTTCATATGAGTGCTTGGAAATGCCAGCTCCAAGCATCCAGACTCGCAGAACGCAGTCCAAACCATCAAAGATCCTCCTGCGAAATTTCTCTTTGAAAAGTATAGGGGTTCCTTCCTTAAATCCCTCCAATAGTGCGAAAATCCATCAGGATCGTCCAAATTAAACTTTTTTTCATCCGAGAAAATGATCTTGAAAGATAAATTAGTATTTGCATTGCTCCATAAAAACTTCTTACCTTTGTCCAGTCATTTGCCATGTTATTCCTGGCGTATTTTGTTTGGGCTTCTTTATGGCGCTCCAGTAATCTGAAGCCATCTTCATTTTTTATCGCACAATGGTTTCAGATTTTTTTTACAGCCCTTGCAACGGTCCAGCGGGACACTTTTAGGCCACATTCAGCCGCTAAATCACTAGCGGTCTTTACTGAATTACTTGTAGCACTCACTATACGGCGCTGGTCACGCTGACTTATCTTCGGCTTACGTCCTCCGGGTTTTTTTCTCCATGTTCATTTTGATTTTTCCAAAAATTCCTGACAACTTTGTCGGAGCGAACAATTTTTCTGGCAATTTCTCGAAATGAGCAATTCTCATTTTTGAGCGCCAGAATTTGACCTTTCTCGACATCAGAAAGCACTGGTCCACTTGGCATATTTATTATGGAGTTAGAAATAGTTACTTAACCAAGTAACTATCCAGAAAATCACCGGCATTCAAACACAAAATAAGATATTAAGCTGTGCGGCCATAATTATGCACCAGGCACAAAACGAAAATAAAACATTACGATTAATTTTAGCATGGAGAGTGTTGATGTTTGTCATCTATTTTCTGTCATTTTTAACGCTCTTTAAAACGGTAACCCCAAATTTTGTTTAGCTCCACTCTTTCTATGCGTACACTGAAAAAACTAGGTGCGGCCATAATTTTGTACTAGAGTTTATCGGTCAGTAGAGACTTTTTCCTATCTCCCAGAAGTAACGCTTTTTCATCGCCCAGAAGTTAACGCATAGTGTCTCACTTCTTCCTGTAGGTTCTTTTCATTCTTATAGCAAAAGTATCTTCAATATTCAAATACAATATCAATGACATCAACGACAGAATGAACTATTGAGCTATTTGCTTAATAAACTGTGTAGCGAAGTTCCTAATGAGTATATTGTCGACGAGACTTTCAATGTGGGTGAAAAGGATTTGCGGAACTCAATCCGCTTACAAATTTTAATGAGTTTAACAAAGACTGGAACGGGAACAGTATGCCAGCTGGGTGGAAAAATATTACTGGTAAGACAGACAGATATTTCTTTTGGGGTGAGGCAAGCAGACGGACTATTAGTCACCTACCGTGTATCCACAGTTCCGACGGGTGTCTCCTTTTGAGCCGTCTTCGTATCCGAGTTGTCGCTAGCTCATTGGCGAGACGGTTTGTGTGGGCCAGCAAGCGGTCTCTATATCTGCTGGTGTGGCGGTTGATCTGTGAGCAGACTGGTAGAATGGCGAGGTCTTTGTAGATGGTGGTGTTCCGCACGTACCAGGGAGCATCGAGTATTCTGCGTAAGATCTTGGATTGCATCGTTTCGACCCTTTTGATGGAAGTGTCGGAGTTAGGTTCCAGTATTCTGCGTAAGATCTTGGTCGATATCAGTATCGGTAGTACACCAGAGGCCGATCTCCCCTAAGTTCCAAGTCGGTTTGATTAGCTTGCCTTGGTGATCAATATCTTGATGTGCGTCAGCCAAGAAGCTCCTGATCTCATGCTCTAAGGGTAGTTAACCGATGTTAGTTGGTGACTGCGACAGTTCAGCTTAATCCTCGTGGTGATGACCAAGTCAGTTTTCTGAATGTGCAGTGCTGGCTCTTATTCCGGATTGACCGCAATGTTCCAAGCACTAAAGTCGTCCAAAAAGGATTGAGCTGTTGCTGACGACCTACTAGCGATGGGGCTGTAAGTCAGGAAGGCTGTAAGTGTGCTTTTGGCGCCTGGAACTGGCAATTCCGCGGTGAACGTGGTGTATAAGAACTGGGCCAAGTACACTTCCTTGGGGTACTCCAGCGGCGGATACTCGAGAGTTCGTCCCTCAGCTGGACCATGAAGCTGCGTCCTTTGAAAAAGGAACTCAACAAAACAAACTGCTCAGTTGAGAGTAAAGACTTTAGCTTGAAAAGCAGGCGGTCGTGCCAAACACGATCAAAAGCTTGTCGAACGTCCAGAAAGTCAGCAGAGCAGAATGTGATTGACAACCCTGTGTACTTGCTCGGGGCTCCATGGACACTGCGGAACCCAAATTAGTGTTCTGGCAGTTCTTCGTCCACGGCACTGGCTCGAATGCTTTGATTATAAGCGAAAGTGGTTAAGTTGATTATTCTAACTTGGTCAATGAAAAAGTTCGATAACAATGACAATAAATGATAAATATATTCAATATTAAAGGTTCCCCTACCCTAAGGTGTATTTTTGCGAACCTTTTCACACTCCCCAGAGTACACTGACATCATTGAAAATCTACCCCTCCTCATTTTCGTGGTCATTCGAGCCGGATAAGACAATGAAGAGACCCCCAGCAGATAAAAAACCCCAAAATATAAATTTTACTTACATTTGGCTCTTTGTACTCATTTGGTTTTATGCAGCGTATAAAATAAGGATGTGCCTGCGAAAGCGTACGCATTAGCATATCCAAAGAATTCCGGAATTTCACACACAACGTAGGCTGTTTCTTGGCCGTATCCATGGGTAGCTTCTTGCGGAAAGATATCCACTAAATACTTATTCGCCGAACGTTGAACCAAAGAGCGCATATCACTGCTAAAGGCATCACGATTCTTTTCAAGAAAACCCAAGGGATTGTACATGACCACTCCGGCATAGTGGCGTATGCCAAAAAGTGAGGTCTGAGTGGTTTTGCCCTTGACATAGATGGAACGATTGCCGTGCTGGACATGCAACTTTTCCAGCAAAGTTTGATCCGTGTCTTTGGGAAATTTGGATTCCTCATCTATGAGAGATATGATATTGACAGGTTTCATGCCAATCAGATCGAGGATTTGTTGGTTATCCTGGAATTCGATGTGTTGCCAATTGATGTGTTCGTTTTGGTACTCCGCTTGTTCCATCTGGGAAATATATAAATTTAGTAGATGAGTGAGAAGGTGGAGTGAGTGAAAACTTACCTTAAAAATGTGACCCACAAAGAACTGCTGTAGATTCTCATTGGCATAGTTGATGCACAGCTGCTCGAAGCTGTTGTTGTCTAAATTCTCAAAACCAAAAATATCCAAAACTCCTTTGCTATTCATGGGCTGTTGGGGTTGCAGATTAATGGTCTCATTCAATCTTCTGACAATGCGTACAAAAATGCCATCATACAGAGACTTGACAAAAGCAACTCTACCCTCCAGGGCCGCCTCCTTGGTTAAACTGGTAACCACATGCTCGCCATGCACAAAGATGGTACGTTGTATCAAAGCCGCATTTAGCGAAGAAACAGGTAGACCTAACAGCTTGGCCACTCGCTGTAAGTTCAGAGCATCATCCACTTCGGCTGCCTCCATCATGGCCACTTCGGTGGCCTTGAAACGTAGATTACCCCGAAAAGGTCAAAACCTCCTCAGGCTTAAATGATAAAACCTTCATGGCCGCCGTATATCGGCAAAGTCCTTGGCTCCTGTTTTCCGGGTAGCGTAAAACGCCACCTGACTTAAATAATGATACTGACTGGGCGATTGCTCCTTCAAATGCAAACGTTCCCTTTCCGCTCCTGTCAGGCCCGCCAGCATACAGTAAAATATGTGATAGTTACGCTCCTCGCGACTCTGGAACATAATCCTGGACTTCTCCAGCAGATACTGTAGGCACCCTCGGGCGTGAATCGTATCTCTATGTACTTGCCAAATCGTGAGGAATTGTCACTGCCAACAAACGTTTCAAAAATATTCTCTCGAATATTTTAGAGAATGTACGCAGCAGACTTATTGGGCGGTAGGCATTAGGTGTAGGGTCAAATTTGAAATCCGAAGTGGTTCCGAAGTGGAAGTTAGATGTTGTGAAACATTAGGATATTAATATAAGCAGATGCTATTGTGATCGCTGCGGATAATCTCTCAACCCTCCAGCACTTGATTAATAGTTTCCACCAAAGTTTTGTGATTTCAAACCGGTTATGGACCATATTTGGTCTCTAAATCACAAAACTTTTGCGGAAGTGGAATTGAGAACAAGGCTGTATTAGCCAATAAGCAACTTCAATTGATTTGAATGATCGTTAAAGGTCAGTCTGACTTCAGTAGTTATTTGCAAGCAACTTAAACATAAACAACCAAGCAATTTGGGTGACAGGAATCAGTTTGAAAAAAGTTTAAGGTGAGAACAGCCAACAATGATTTCACTTCATGGTTCTTCGTTTTGTGCAAAATCAAAGTTTAGAACCTTGAAACTATTCCACGACTTCTTCGATTTCAAATTCCTGAGGTCACTCCAAGTTTGTGCGGTGGTAATAGCATCAGTTAGGAAATCTGTGATTTAAGTCCCCGTCATATATGCTAACTTCTTCATTTCTAACATTCTCTCTATCTCTCTCTCTGTCCTTTTCTCCGTCCAGTGCGAACCTCTTTGAAGTCATCAGCAAACAGCTATCATCATTGTTCCGCCCTTCTAGACACACCAGCCATGGCACACTCCAAAGTAATACTAAAGATCCTGTTCTCGCTATGCGTTTGGTCCTTTGTGATCATTGGCCTGTTCAAAATGCATAGCACAAATCTGGTACCACAGGAGTATCAACAGATGCCGCTCAATGGACGCATTTTACTGCAAAAGGATATGCTGCGATATGCGGAAACCACCTCCACCACCACAGATCACTTTGATCCCAGCGAGATACTCGTGGACAATCGCACAGGTGAGTTTAGCCGGGCTTTAGACCTCTGCTTATGCCTCTTATGCCGCCTTTTTTCTCTTCCTTCTTCAGCCATGGATGACGATCAGCTGGTACGCGATGTGGAGTCACGCATACCCTCACTACCGATTGCCTACTGGAGCAAGAACAAACATTTCCTGCAACAGAAGTCATCCACCTGTGCCAAATATCCCTCCATCTTTGAGCTGGAGTTCAACAACATCTACTGGCAGACATTGCGCACCTCGAACGGCACTTTCCAGCTCTTTGGCGCCTACTATGACATTAGACGCACCTCGCTGCTGGGTCCCACCGTGCGCATCCTGGGCATGATTGATCGCATCGAGCCGCGCGTGAAAACCTACTGCCAGTTCTGGTTCGACGGCCAGAAGGAACCCTTCATCGTGAAGACGTTTGAGTACAAGTACATCTGGTACAACAAGTGGGGCAACTACAAGCAGGGCATCTATCAGCCCTACCTGATTGCCTGCCAGATACCCAAACCCTTCCACGGAGTGGTGCCCAGTTCGGTGTCCATGGTGGAAAAGGAGTGCGACACGGCCACCAATAACCTGCGTGTGATCTACAACCGTCCGCCCGATGATCAGAAGAAAGGCTTTGCTGTCTGTGTCAAGGGTCTGGACTTTCTGTACGACGATCTCAGTGTGCGCCTCATCGAGTGGATCGAGATGCTAAATATATTGGGAGCGGACAAAATCTACTTCTACAACTTGCAGGTCCATCCGAACATCTCCAAGGTGTTGAACCACTACGAGCAGGAGGGCAAGGTGCAGATCATACCACTGACCCTGCCGGGTGGTCAGCCCAATGTGCCGGGCTTCCAACACTTGTATCTGACCAAAAAAACGAATCACAAGCGTCAGAACGAGGTGATACCCTACAACGATTGCCTGTACAAGAATCTCTACCTATATGACTACATAGCCCTGTTGGATATTGACGAGGTGATCATGCCCAAGGGCAATGCGGTGCACTGGTCAGAGTTGATGAGTAAGGTGCGTCCCGAATCGCTCAAGATCAAGCCCGATGGCTTCCACAGCTACAACTTCCGCAATGTCTACTTCCTGGACGATCAACAGCACGAGCATGGCTGGCACAAGGACATACCCAAGTACATGCACATGCTGCAGCATGTGCATCGAGCCAAGAACTACACCAAACCGAATCAGTATGTGAAATGCTTTCACGATCCGGAACGTGTGCTCACGCTGCACAATCATTTCCCGCTCAGCTGCTTGGGTGGGGTGTGCAAATCGTATCCGGTGGATACACAGGATGCACAGCTGCAACACTATCGCGCCGATTGTGTCAAAACGCTGAAGAAAAGTTGCGAGGAATATCGAGAGAATTCGGTGGAGGATAAGACCATTTGGAAGTACAAGGATGAGCTGATACGACGCACCATTAAGGCTCTAGAGACATTGGGATTCTTCAGGCGCAGCGCATTTGGAGGTAGCAGCAGTGGATTGGGGGGCGGTAATGGTGCCACCACACACTCAACGGAACGGTGATTTACACTTATGGGCGGCGGCTGGTCTTGGCCCTGGCAGCAGCAGCAGTACCTAGAGCCAAGTCTGGGCAATGAGGAGTTCTTTGTCTAGTGAGATCATCCCTTCCTACTGCACAGAGAAAAGAATGGATAGTTGTTGATGATCCATGGAATGATTTCGGTATCCATTTAATGTTGAGTCATCCAATGGAGCTGATAATCATCAAAAGGATATTAAAAAATATCAAATGGATCTGTTTTTTTTTTTTTTCTGTGTACTGCTACGAGAGCTCGATTTTTGTTCTGTATTATAGAAAGGTATTCCACAATCCGTTCGTTCCCTTAGCCTATGTTTAGTTAGTGAATATTACTTAAATTATAAAAAGAAGAACAAATCAACACGACGACGTGTACCATTCCAGCGAAGGAATGGCGTTAACAGAAAGTTATTTTTGATATCCATATGCTGCTATATGGCTAGTGTTAGAAAAACATAAAAGAAAAACAAAAAAACACTTTTAAAATTGTGCCTTCAACTTTAAATTGTGTGGTGTGTCAGCCTCCCTCCCTCCCTCCCTCCCACTCATCCCCATTCCCACATCCACTCACTACATAGCTATAGCAGGAGCGGAGAGAGAGAGAGAGAGAGAGTAGTACATCTGACCCCTATATCCCGCATTGTTTCTACTCACAAAAGACGTCACAAAACAAACAAGAAAAACAAACAAAAATCTATACTAAGTTCAAGACTGATGATGTTTATTCATAAATTAGATGGAAATTTCAAAAATTTATTTAAAATTGATATTATTGTTAGCGAGCACTGCAATTGGAGAAAAAAAGCAAGCAAACCTATATCACTGATTGCTAAGCAACCTATACTATGTCCATTGATCAGTTGTAATTGTATATAGCCACAAATTGTTAACATAAAGAAATATCTGAATAACATGTGACATGCCCCAGGCCTCTTAGCTTGGAAATGAAACTAGAAATCATAATAATAAACTATATACGAATATTGTACTTAAGTCCAAAACCAGGGACGCATTCAACAGCGACACTTGATCACTGATTAGTTTTAGGCCATTGATCACTCATCAAGCTGTTCTGCTGGATGCGCCCACTTATCACAAAAGCTGCTCAATTTAGAATAAAGTTTTTTTTTATCATTTTTTTTTTCTATCCTATAATTTGTAAGTGTACATACAGACTACTTCGCTACAGTTTCCTTATAAACTTAAAGATTACTCTTTTTTTTTTTGCGTTTCTTTGGCAGCTTAGTCAAATTGTTGGAACCAAGTTGTGTACATTTTGCATAAGCGTTGATTTGTATTGTGGGGAAAGAACAACAAAAAAAATACATCTATATAGATATATATATATATATAAACTATTGTACTACCTAGATCTACCTACACATATGACATAAATACATGCATAAATGTATTATTGTTAGTTGATAATTATTAGAATTGATATATGAAAGAAAGAAAACACACCACTTTTTTTTGCGTAGCTAATAACAATTGATATATGAGACAAAAGTGATTGAAGAATAAAATTTCAACAAAAATTACACACAGAAATTTTGTATATAGAATCTGGGGGGTAGGATCAAGCTATGAGCTAAAGGAAAGTAAAACCGAATTTAATCGATGAGGCAAAAATCTTGATATTTTGGAAAAAGCTTTGACATAACACATGAGGCAGCAGGTCCTCGTCTAACTGGCAGATCGTAGAGGATATGACACTATCCGCCTTATCTATGAAATCAAAGTTTCAGCAAAGGAAATCGAAAACGACACCTGCCTTCGAGCTGAATAATTCCAGCTGAATAAGACCATAGATCTATTTCGGAAGCAGCTCTTACATCCAACCAGTGTTGCCAGAAGGTCGAAAAGTTGCTAAATTTTCAAAAAATATTTACTAGAAATAACAAAAAATATAAAAGGGGGCACTCAAAGAAATAAAAATTAAAAAACTTTGCAGTTGAATTAAGTACAAACGATGTCAACAGTACGGTAAGTACAAAAAGACTTGATTTATGTACATAAGAATTAGGTACCAAAATACTTGATTTAAGACTGTTTTGGGATGTAATAAGAACACTGAAGAAACCAAATCTACATGAAAATTTAGGTTTCCTACATATTTTGAACGGGATTTTGTATATTATAAGTTTGGTTACCCATTATTTAGAAAAATTTCATTGCAATTTTTTCAAAACCAAGTTGGCAAATTGTCAAAGAAAATTTTTTTTTCATGCAGTAAACATACTTTAAAGAGTGAACTACAAATATATACAAATAAAAAATAATACACAAAGACAAACTGGTGAAAGCATGGAGAAGCTAGGAAAGCAGAAAAAAAGACCGTTCAAAAGGCTGCCGAGTTTTTCGTTTTTCGAAGGAAATGGTGACGCTTGCAATGTGCGAGCGCTCAGTCAGATCCGCTCTGGCTAATAAATGGTTATTGAACGAGCAAAACAAAAATAACTTTACTGAGAACTAGTCAACTGAAAATATGCAAACAAAGTGAAAGTGTTGTTGCTCAGTGAGAGCAAGCGTACAATGAGTTTTTTCGTACTGTTTTGTATATTGTAGTATACCGATAGGGAAAAACACGATCAATTGTTATTTACTTAGGCTGTGGCAGATAGTACACAAAAGCCCCCAACCCATAAACCCAAATGCTGGCATCTTAGCGCATACGACTATTAAGCACTCGCACGGGATGAAGACACGCTTAATGATTTCATTGGACTATGAAAACTGTAGACAGAACCCATCAGGTGGGCTCAGTTTTGAAATCACCGCTGATTTGGAAAAGTAGTTACTAAAAACATGGCTTTCCTTAATTGCTCTTTGGTCATGAACTTAACAAAGGCAATGCGTTCTTTCATGTCGTTCGCTTTTTAGGTATAAATTGGCGTACTCAATTTTATGAGTAGTGAAACTCTACTGAAATCACTCTTGAACTGATGCTATTTCAAACGATTACGAGTAAATTCATCATTCCGAAAGGGACCTACAGTTTAACGCCGAATCCGAACGGCAGTTTGAGACGCTTTTCATGGCTAATTACTGCAATGCTGGCGCCAACAGCAAAGAGGTGTGGCCGGGTGTAAAGTTTTATTCAAAGAAAAAAACTTTTCATTAGATGTTCCGAGGCGGGATCGAACCCACGACCTCATGCACAGCGGTCACGCACTCTAGCCGCTGAGCCACCCGGCCCTAATTCTGATTTTGTGTTCTGAGTAGCAACTTCCTTCTACGTACAGAGCTTCAGCTGAGTCTGATGATTTGATATTAACTATTTAGCTGATTGTAGAACAGTGTTTAGGGCAACCAAAATAGTATGTTCTTTCGACTATATTGAGAGAAACTAAGTGTCGCTAAGGAGAACTTGGTGTGCTGCAAGAAGGATCCACTTGCTTTGCCAGCCGATATATTACTCAGTCAGTATGGTAAGTAAGTTCTACCAAAGCCAATATAATCTCTAAGATGAGTAACGCCATAGATTTTTTGACACGATTTTTTGTGCTGACTTAGAGTGGCTAGGCTCTTGAAACTTGTTCAAACGCAGAGAGGGCGCTTAGAGCCAGCCGCTCGAGGCTGTTGTGGGCACACGTATTCTCAAGCATTCCTCTAGTACTGCCGACAACGCTCAACGTTCCGTCGACGATTTTGTGACTGTCGTCGACCCATCCTTATACCCCTTACAATGTGTTCGACTGACGTATTTTGCAAGGCGATGTCCGCTCAATACGTTAACGACTCTCCAGGCACGCTAGGTCGACGAAATGCTATGCAGGAACAGACATGAGCGACGCTCGATAGACGAAATGCCATGCAGAGAAGCAATAAGCGACGTTCGATAGAGAATAAAAAAAGGAATAAGCCTCAATCGTAGTCGTCACGACGCATCACCGTACAAAGAGCAACGCTGGGTTGACGCAAATACTGTGACTGACCCCAGCCGTACTAGAGGGTTGTTAATCTGCCTGCATGTATTCGTTTTCTACAGCACATGTTCGCACACATACACACTTGCTTGTTCGTTATGTTTTCTCACACAAGCATATACCAAACATACACTACCCAAAATGTATCGTGATTTACTGCACTTTTCTTCAAAATCCTTAAAAAGTGAAAAGTTTCAACCTAGAAAACGAGTAGTTTGCAATTGCTAAGCGGATTGTTGCCACGACCAGCAAAATCTCGTAGAGCAGTCCTGACCATCTGGCCACAACGCTTGCCCACAGCCGAGGATCTGCGACGTGTGCGTGTAAACTATGCATGCATCAGCTGCACTTTGGCCTGGCCACCATAACCGAGTAGGAGGAGAAGGATGACATGCAAATGCCAGCCGAATTGGATCGGTGCTAAAACTGTAAACAGTAATCTGTAATCTGTGATTTATGTCGTGGCTCGATCCAGGCCAGAGCACCGAATAATAAATTATTAATAACACAATTTACAGTCGAGGTAAGGGGGTTACTCAAAATGCACTGGCGAATGCAAATGCCGGCAAACTAATTAAAATCCGCTGGTTGAATCCGAATACGCGGTAGCATATTTATAATGCATGCGCATAAATCCCGAAATTAAGCGCCAGGGCTTAAAAACGCATGCAAAATTCAAATGTGCAATTACGAGGCTACTGAGCAGGAACAAGAGAAACCTCTTGTCGAAGGAGGGGTTTGGAAGGGGTGGGGTGGGGCAACGTCAGTTTTGGCAGTTTTTTTTTTAACGGTGTTAAAAGCTTTAACCACAATGAAATGTGGTTGGTGGGTTGGTTGATTTGCTAAGCGAAGGTAAGTTAGAATGAGAATTGGACCAGGTGACTTTTGGCAGTGCCAGAGTCAGTCTACATGGAAGAGTTTAGTTATGAGAGTGGGTTTCTTTTGTAGAAACCTTGCATACTTTTCGACGCTTCCTTAAGGAACACAACTTTTGTTTTATATTGATCTGAAGATTGGATTGAAGACAAGTACTCGAACTAAATTAAAGCTATACATGTTTTGGTCTAAGCAACGTTTTCTGCACTCCCGGCATAAATAATGAAATATTAATCAACTTTAGCGATTTAGTTTGCTACTAAAATCCCAAATCCTGCCGAAACTTTGAGCCGTTTCCAGTTGAATGGTTGCACCTAAGGCAACCCACTTTCATTCCCATCCCCCCCATCTCCCAATCCCATCCCCAGCATCCATGCTTACCGTCTAGTCCAGCGTGGCAAAAAACGTGAGACACAAAACTTCCAAGAATGTAAACAACAAAGCATTTATTCTCAAGCATAAATGAATCCACTTACGCACAACTTGGCATGGTGGGATGCCATGCCAGCACAGAGGACACTGGCAGCAGCATACCTTAAGCTACTGCACAGAAAGTTTTAGCGCCAGGAAGGAAGCCAACTAACAAAAGTTGCAGGACTGTTGCTATTGCTGCGGCGTCGGAGGAGTCGAAATTTGTATAAACGCAACTTAAGTGAGCATTAAACACGCTCCACTGGAGGACGAAGGACAGAGCATGGAGCCGGCTATGGCCGGCATGGACCCTTTTTTGGTGAGACACTTGCCCCACAACACCCACCACCACCACCACCACCTCAGCCGCATGGCTAAGTTGGTTAATAAACATTACCAACGCCACAAAAACCATTTACGTGAACTATTAAAATTCCGCAGCATTTAAGTTGCCTCTTTTAGCCCCGTTTCACGATTATGTTTATTTATATGGGCACACACGACGGTGGCGTCTACGAAGATGCTGTTGCGGATGATGATGATGATGATGATGAGGATGATTGGGAGTGTAGTTGGGGAAGGAGTCTGTTTATGAAGTGCGGTGTTCTTCTTCAGTGCAAACTCCAACCCCATTTGTGCGTTGAGTCGTTAAGTGAATTCTCATGGCTGTAAGTAACCTTTTAGAGGATTACTTGAAGGAAAGCAGGTTGTCCTTAGTGTGACCAGGTTAATTTGATATAAAAAAGGGTTTGAAACAAGGTTAACTGTTCCGTCATCTACCAATTTTTCAATCACTTTCGACACTAAGAAATTTGTTGAAGACCTCACGGAATTTTTTAGGTGTTGAAATTGAATGTTGATTAAAAAGAATATTGAGTATTCAATTCTGCAATAGCAATGATTTATGTCGAAATGGAGCGGCTTTTTTTACGGCTACTTACCTTAGAGCTGTCCTCTGTAGCTAATGAAGGTGATCGGATCTGTAAAAGTTAGTTCCAATCAAGAAATTCTTGATCAACTGCACCCAAAAATCATTTGTATCACAATCTATTTGATAAGCTTTGTCTTATATTCAAACTAACATCAGTACAGTCAAAAAAAATTGGTATCAATACACGTTGTCTCAAAATGAAACTAAATCTAGTATCGAGTTTTTAGTATCCCAATATAATCCAAGATAGTATCAAAACGATCTTTTGGTTATTAATTTGATACGCAGAAGTATCAATTTGAAACAATCACATTTTTATGAAAGTTCGAAAATTCGAAATGCCATGCTCGTTTGTGAAACGAAGACAGCTGAGCTGACAGACTAGTTGGGGGGGGGGGGATGAAAATTAATTTTTTTTTTTTTGGGGAAAAAACATCGATCATTTACTCATGGTGGAACTAATAAGGTGAAGCCGTCCGAGACAGCACTCTCTCTGTTTGAAGGGCCAAAGGGCCAGTATGCTGTGAGTGCTTGAAGCGAAAGGTAGGCTACGGAAAAATTTTTCTGTAGTTTTGTCGTAATAGTCTTATTCGTGCTGTCATTTCTGATTTTAGTGTGTGAAAAGATGTCGAGTTAACGTGTTATTTGCCGTAAATCGTTTGCGCGAAGCAACATTAAACTCATACGAGTTCCCAAGGACTTGGAAACAAATCAATAAGGGAAGAGTCTATAGGCATTAGTATTAACAAATATCAATCTGTCTCTTTCTATCAAGTAGGCATTGATAGATTGGCCCTCAGCATATGCTGACGGCTTCACCTAGTTAGTTCCACCATGCATTTACTTAAACTAAAAGCTATGTAAAACAATCCCCCAGACGACGTGTTGAAGACTAAGTTAATGTATTTCAATATGGAGCACTAGCTCTATATTTACAAGGTGAGCAGCTAAACTTATACATCGTTCCTTGCACATATTTGTAAATAACAAATATAACTTTTTAGAGAGGGCGTACTCCACGCTGTTTCTGCGCTATCCAAGATGAGAAAATCAAAGTCAGTACCAATGAAGGCAAAGAGAGCTCTTCTTACGCTCATATGCCCGACATCGGCATGCGCTTGGCTCGTGTGCGTGTAAATAGCCGATTGCGCTCGGCCCCTGGGGACTATGGAGGAACATCACTGATCTATACAGACGGTTCGAAAATGGAAGAAGGCACTGGAGCAGGCATCTTCTCCGAAAAACTAGCGACACTGCTCTCATTCCGTCTACCGAACTGGTGTAGCGTTTTCCAAGAAGAGATTTATGCAGTCTGGCAGGAGGCTAAATTGATATACACCTTGAATAAAACTCCTAAGAACATTTCAATCTTGGACGACAGTCAGGCTGCCATTAAAGCTTATGTCATCAAACGCCACAAAAGCAACCTAGCACGGTGACAGCACTGAACCAAACCAAACAGCACTCCATCACCCTCGTCTGGGTACCAGGTCACGCAGGTATGCCGGGCAAAGAGGGAGCAGACGAGTGCGCAAGGAACGGTTCAGCCAAAGCCAATGTAATCTTTAAAATGAACAACGACAAACGATTTTTTCGTGCTGGCTCTAGAGCTGGCTCCAGGGTCTCTTGAAATTTTGTTCAAAAGCCAGAAAGAGAGCGCTCTAGAGCCAACCGCTTTCTTGTACGCATTCAGCGACAGCCGACCCCATTGCAAAAAAGGAAGCCGAAGGCTCTGGTGTTTGCAGGACTACTTATGTGAAAAGTAAGCATGAAAGTTGTTCTTTCATGATGACTAGTCCGACCTTTGGTTCAGCCCTGCCAGCGAAACAAGCGGTAACGGACATTCAAAGACCCTGTATTATATTATGATGGAAGTACAGTGGAAGGCCAGAACTAATGCAGAATGACAATAGGACCTCGCACCCGGTTGTCACATCTCCCGATCACTTACCCAAAAGATCTTCCCAACTCCTACACTTTAGCAAGAACAGGATAAGAACTATGATTGGAGTCATATCGGGGCACTGCACCATTGGTCATATGGCCATCAGGATAAGCGTGCCCCAACATGACTGCTGTCGTAGTTGTGGGAATGAGGAGGAAATAGAAAGCATCTAACGCCTTCTTTGCGACTGCCCTGCACTTCTAAGGACAGCATCTGGGTAGACCATTCTTTGAAGACCCGGACAGTCTGGCAAATGTGCCCCTGGAAGATCTGGCTCTTTTTGTCGATCAAAATGGCTTAAGTAGAGAGATTGCGCAGAACCTGGCCGTCAATACCCACTACCCCCTTCCCGACTCCAACCCATTTTCCTCTTATTAGGCATCACAATGTGCCAAAAGGCCTCTGCCGAGCAGCCTATTTACCCTAACCTAACCTAGTACCAGAAACTCAAATTGAAGATTCAACGATGTTTAGGAACATCGTTTTCTTTAAAATATTGAGTCTGTCGATTATTTTTCTAAGCTAAAGCGGTTAGTTTCGGGCTAAACCGGGTTCATTGAGTAGAACCATAAGCGGAACCTGAACCTGAACCCGAACCAAGTCCTTATTGTTTCGAAAACGTTTCTGTTCAAAATATTACTTTAGTCACTTTGTAAAATTGTATCTAAATTATCTACTTTTTAAAACTAGATCGGCGTCAGCGACTAAAAAATACAGTAGCAAGCGCTAAGCTCTAAACTATGAGACTAAAACTTTGTTGTAAACGACATTTTTATGGTTTATGATTTTAATTGATAATTAATTTAATCTTTCACAAGTGAATAAATTTCCAGCATTTAAAATTAATTTTGTTATTTTTGCAATACATTTCCCCATGTAGATTCGTACACAGTCACACTAACTGACAGTTCGTACACCTCCCGAAAGGTTTACAATTGGTTCATATCACAACATCAACAAATTAATTGACATTTCCGATGCCTTTGCCACATTTTGTGCAGTCCATCAACAGAAAAATGGAACTGGGTCAGTAAGCACATGGGATAACCGGAAGGTTTTTTGCATTTTGAACTAGAATTGTGGTGGTGCGTACAACGGAGCAGGGGCATGCAAGAGTAATCCAAAATCCCAATTAGAAGCTGAAACTCCATTTGAATGCATATGGCGTTTGATTTTTGGCCGTCTAATTATACCACAGTGGGTGAGTGGGTGTGTGTGTGTGTGTGTGTGTGTGAAGTTGGCAAACCAAACAGGAAATGCTAATTACGCGTAAGCCCAAGTCAGTTAATATGTTTATGCGAGGAATTGTCATAAATGGACGACATTTTTGGACAAGTTCCCGATTGCGCGAATTGGAAAGCTAAATATTACTTGAATAATAGAGATGAAAAGCATTTAAACAAATCAATTGACTGAGTTTTTTTAATATATTCGGATCTCTCTCCATCGGATTGAAGCAAAGTATAGTCAATATCAGTGATCTCCAAATAACATAGTGATAATCATGCGCAACTTGAACTATCCAACAATAAAAAGCTTTTTTAAAATCGTCACTAATTTTGCTGCATCGTTAAAAACCCGATTAAGTGTACTTTGCCTATAAAGCTCTGCTAGTTGCCTGCAAAAGCTTTACGTAGACTGAAAAGCTTCATAAAGTTTTTGAAAAATGCTCATTCTTGTGGGAAAGAGGTGGAGGGGCAAGCGACAGCACTACACCTCTCTCTTACAAACGATAACTTTTTGAAAAACTTCATGAAGTTTCCTTCAAACTGCGAGATGTTTTGCAAAAAGCTCATGCTTGTGGGAAAGTGATGTAGAGGGGCAAGCGTCTCCACTACGCCTCTCTTCACAAACGAAAGCTTTTTTAAAGATCTTTATGAAGTTTCCGTCACCGTGTAAATCCAGTCTAAGACTGGGGTCCCAAGTGCGGGCAAGCCCCGCATGACACTAAGCATCTCTTCAACTGCCCAGCTGATCCCACCAACCTCACACCGCACCACCTCTGGACTCAACCATCTCATGTCGCAGCATTCCTCGGGTTAGACCTGGGAGACTCGAACACACACACAAAACTCTTAACCCACCTTCTCATCACCCCCATTTCATTTTCTTAACTCTTTTCTCTAAACTTTTCTTCCTATAACCCCCACAAAATGCGTACATTACTCTCGTCCACAGCCCTTACAACAACAACAACCTGATGCATCACTCGGCGTCAATCGAGTCGTTAACGACAGGTAATGCATAACAGCGCTAGTCTAGTACTTGAACTATAGTGAGCACCCATCACCACACTAACGACTGGTAATGCAGGGTCGTACCGATCGGTACGTGTTCCGGACATTCACATACAAAATTCGTTAGGCAAATACTTGGTTGGTAGTTGGTCTGGTAGCAAGTGCTCACTACAAAGAGTTAGGGAATTCGTTAATGCCGCACCGGTGCAGCTGAACTATAGGGTTATATTATTAGCAAGTGAATCTGATACCAGATTCCATAAGAGGCGATTTCAAGTGCTAAAATACATCTAAATCTCAAGCTAAATGGTGGCGTCAATCAAAAAGCCAATTAGATTTCTCAGTTGTCGCTCTTTGAAACAACTCTTCAGTATCTTCTAGGCAAAAAGACCCATCTAAGCCTTTTATTATCACAATTTCCCCACTTCTGTTCCTTACCAAACGGAGCGGCAGCAGCTCGGGCCTATTGGCAGCTGCTGCTTTAACAGCCATATTTTGTTTTGTTTATGTAAGTTTAACAAAGTTCAGTCAAACTAGTGAACATTAAAATTAAATAGACAAAATATTACATAGAAGGGAGTTTACAGAGAAAAGATAGTAAAATATGTAAAGGTTTCGAAAGGGCAATGAGCATAGTTACAAGGATGTAAATAAAAGTGGGACATAGTTCCTTGTTACACGGGCCGGAACCGCAAAACTTAAAAAGGCTAGCAGAGCGCTTGAGTCAATCTCACCTGACAGGAGCTTATGAATGAAAAGCACACTAAGGAAGTTAACTTGAGGGAGGAAGATCCAAGAAGCGTAGTCTATGCTCGTACGGTGGAAGGTGCCTATCAGAATCCCAATTTAGGCCACGGAGGGCGAAGATTAAGAACTGTTTCTGTACAGATTCGATTTGATCCTGAAATTGTTGGTAGTATGAAGACCAGATACATGATCCAAACTCAAGAATTGGTCTGACCAGAGAAACATAAATTGTTTGGTGACAGAGGGTCTAAATTCTTTGACCATCTTTTGATAAAACCAAGAACTCCCATAGCTTTATTGGCAATGACTGATATATGACCGTTGAAACATAATTTGGGCATAAATTGTATTCCCAAATCATTAACTTTGTAGATGCGTTCCAAAGGCTTATCATCAATCATATAGTTAAAGAGATAGGGCGTACACAGATGAAAAGTTAAATATTTACACTTTTCATTATTGAGAGGCAGACTGTTGATCTTGCACCAATTATTAAGAGAGTTTAAGTCCCTTTGTAGGAGAAGAGGTGATACTGGATCATTATAAGACAGGCAAGAGTTTGAGGTCGTCCGCAACATAGCACATGCGAGTGGATAATGCAGTCGGAATATCATTTGCAAATAAGTTGAAGAGCAGAGGTCCGAGATGACTGCCTTGGGGAACACCGGAGGATACATAAATGGGTTCAGAAAACTGTGAATTGAATCTAACTTTTGGGACCGATCACGTAAATAAGACATGATCCAAGAAAGTAACTTGGGTGGAAAACCAAGAATGTCCAGTTTGCGAATCAGGAGGTCAGATTAACGGAATCGAAAGCTTTGCTAAAATCCGTGTATATCACATCCGTTTGCTGCTTGTTTACAAACCCCATGTTGACAAGAGTTGTAAACTCAAGCAGGTTAGTTTCCACAGAACGTTTTTTCATAAATCCATGTTGTGATGGGGAAATTATTGAGCGGCAGCAATGCTGCAATTGAGAAGTGATGAGTGATTCGAATACTTTTGGAATTGCCGATAATTTGGATATGCCCCTGTAGTTTGACACTACAGACTTTGATCCCTTTTTGTGGATAGGAATAATGTATGACTCCTTCCAATAGTAAGGAAAGTCACCCAAGTTGAAGAGAGAGGTTAAAGAGTTTTAGGAGGGGCACGCACAGAGAGTCGGCACAGTATTTTAATACACAGCTTGGAACATTGTCAGGCCCAGGGTTGAAGGGAAACTTCTGTTAAACTTGAGAGCAGACTCTCCGAGTCTAAAACCGGAGAAAAAAATGGAGCTAGAATGGGCAATATATAAGCCGGCCCAATATTAGGAGATGAGGAGGAATAACAACGCTTGAAAACGATGCGAACAAATTGGCGATATCCGCATCGTTGTCGGCAGTTGTATTGTCCAGGAAAAGAGCAGGTGGAAATCAGAGAAGACTTGCGTTTAGAATTTACAAATTTATAAAAATTCTTAGGGTCCTGTTGAAAACTTAATTTGCAGCTAACCAAATAGTTTTGGTAACACTCCGAGTTTAACGTCATGTAATTGGAACGAGCTAACAAGTATTTAGAGTAATCTAACTGGGATCCAGACCTCTTAAATTTCTTGAACAACCGACTTTTGATGTTTTTAAGATTGGATAGTTCACGTGTAAACCAAGGGGGAGCCCTTGTCGGAGGGGAGGGCGCGCATAACGGGACGAGATCATTAAAAACAGTAATCAAGGATTTATAAAATAAGTTGGTAGCCATCTCAATATCATGGGAAGAGTCAAGGAATGACCAATCGATATTTTGAAGTGCATCGTTAATAGACGAAAAATCAGCCTTGCGAAAGCAAAACATGTTAGAGCTTTGCTCGTTGGAAATCGGGATGATAAACGTGTCCAATTCAATATCAATCTGTAAAGTAGGATGGTAAACATCCTCAGGGACTGATACCACAGAACTGGGGACATCGTTAGTGAAAACAAGATCAAGGTGCCTATGCATTCCATTCGAAATGCAGTTAATCTGGCATAAAGAAAGCGCGATATTGCATCGTATAAACGTAATATTTGCCAGTTTGAGTCATGAATGAATGAGGTATGAGGAATGAGGAGTATGTATGTGGGTGTATGTATGTATGTATATATGTACCTGCATGTGGCGGATGCGTATCTAAGCCACCTTCCCCCTGGCCTTGCTCGGTAACCGTCCTGTGGTCATGTGGTCCAGACAAGTTTCCTGACTGCTCGGCCATACAATATTATTGTTCGCAATCTAATTAACCGCGAGCTACCCTTCGTCCCCTGGTCACCTGCCAATTCTGGCTGCAGTAGCAAACGCAATTGGCCTCCTTGCCTCCTTGTGCACTACACTAAACACACACACACACACACACACACACACACACACACAATGGAAATTATACGCTTAATTGAGAACGGAATTCGTCGCTAATTCAATTGGATTTCTGGACAGCAACTCGTTGCGGTTGCCTTGCCATTTTTAAGCAAGTATTTTAAGCTTTTGAGAAATCGTTTTTAAAGCCAACTGACACACTTTGGCCTGCTCCTCGTCCGCTTGTCGATTAGTCAATTATAGACAAATGGCCTGGGAGTTGTGTGTGCGCGCGCGGCACAATGTAAACAAGCCATCAATAGCAAAAGAGGATACCAACTCGCCCAGCAGGCGGCTTGTTTGAGATAAAAGAATTATGCATAAGCAAGGAGCAAGTGAAGGTAACGGGTAGGCAGGGAAACCGAGCAACACAAAAGGCGCGAGGCATACCCAAGAGGAGCCCAGCTAAACGGATGCCAGGAACAAAGGCAAAAGGGAAACCACAAAGCACAGAGAAATTGAAAAAGAAAGGGGGAGACGAATAAAAAATAAAGGAGTTAAACAAAAACGGGTTGAAAGTAGAAGATGAAATGCTCTAGTATATTTTTCCAATTCCAAAGCTTTGGAAAATCGGAGAATAGCTCTCCTCTTGATGAGCGAATTCAAAAATCGTAATAAGTCTTTATCTAGGGTAAAATTTTCCGTTGGTCGCTTATTCCTTAGTCTAGAATTTTGCATGAAAAATTTTGAACAATTTTTGGCACTTCAACTAAATTTATTGAAATCCTGGAGAAATATTATCAAATTGGTTTCCCACAGAGTCGGATGTCAAGCCAGATTGCTTGTTGAGTCCACTTTTGTTCTCAATGATATATTAGTTAGACTATCTTCCGGAAAGCATTCACATAAATGGTTTCAAAACTAAAACCCCCATCTAGGCCCGGCAAACTTCGTACCGCCTAACAATAAATAACTGTAGTGAGTTAACTTAAGGCCCTCTTCTGGTCTAGACGACTGAAGACGACATTGAAGAATCTTATGTTATTCAACATTAAATAAAGCAGAGGGTTTGCCGACACGTGAACATGCCACGTACAATTGACCAGGAGAAAAACATACATTTTCCAAATTCAGACCACAAACATAAAAGGGCTGGCCTTGTGATTTGTTAATCGTCAGGGCGAATCCGAAATTGAATTCGTCCCCGATATGAGAACTTCTTTACCTTTAAAGATTTCTTTGATTATCGCCGCATTGGTCTTCAATTTTCTTATCACCAAACGCGTTCCATTGCATAGTTTTGGTTGGTTTCGATTTCGAAGTATGATGACTACCGTGCCAACCTTTAATGGCAGGCACATCCAAGGCGTTTAAGAATTATGATGCATAGTTGGTGGCATCGTTCTCGTTTGTTACACAGTCGATAGATTTGAATGAATGCAGAGTTCCAATTATCCGATTTTAAACTACAAAGTTTAAGTCATCCACATATCTATTCTTAGCAGCTAAAATTGCCCGCTTATTCAACCATTCAATTTTTTTGTGGTTAGCAATGATGTTCGGAAATACTTTTTGTGATGAGCTCGTCTTTCGATGAGACGAAATTGCAAAAATTCAGAGGAAATGAAATCAAACCGCTCGATTCATCGACAGGGACATGACCATTACCTTTATTGAGCAATTGCTTGGAAAAATCTTGAGCAGATGGATCGTTCTGCAATGCAACTCTCATGGCAGCTGAAGTTTCTTCACATAGCAAGAGTTTATTTGATCGGCAGGAGTCGATTTTGGAATGACTGGTAGTGTTTGGCAGAAATCGCCAGACAGTAAAATTATTGCGCCTCTAAAACATCTCGAGTCATTGCGCAGATCTTTTAATGTTCGGTGAATTGCTTCCAATGCGCGTTAGTGCGTCATTGTGCACTCGTCCCAAATGATGATTTTTGCCGATGCGAATACTTTTGGCCATTGCGGAGTGTTTCGCAATGTTGCATGTCGGTTGTTTAATAGTTTGAAGGTATAAGGGAAATTATAGCGCCGAATGAGCTGTTCGACATCCTTCTAACAATGTGGACGCTATTCCAGAAGAAGCAACTGCTACCGCAATGTCAGCTCTCGCACGAATAGTTTAATTTCCCCAAAAAAGTAAGGTCAAAAAGTAGTCTTATTTTAGAAAATTTTTTTTAAAAGCTGCAGGTAGAGGAAAACTTCGGCCGAGCCGAAGTTAACTTTTTCCCTATTTTTTTTTTTATTTTTCAACATAGGATCCTTTTTAGGTCGATACACTTTTCCCCAGCGATGTTCAATAGCTTCGATACCTTTATTTATAATAAGAACTGTGAAGCTCTTCAAAATAGGCATTAACCTCGGACTCCACCTCTTCATTGTTGCCAAATCTTTTTCCTCCGAGCCATTTTTTCAAATAAGAAATAATCAGAGGGAGCTAAGTCTGGCGAATAAGGCGAGGTAGTGTAATTCATTAATTTTAGCCATTGCAACGGCAGAGGTGTGAACGGCCCCATTGTCATGATGGAACAGCAAACGCGACACCCATCTTGCGCATAACTTTTTCATGTCCAATTTTTCGGTCGATGTACAGCACTTTTTGAAATGCCCACACATTCAGCTAACTCACGAACTTTCAATCGCCGGTCACTCAATACACATTTTTTTAATTTTGGCCACCATTTCTGAAGTGGTCACCTCATTTGGACGCCCATTACTATGATTTCATCTTCGCAGCTCAAACGAGCCTCGCTTAAACTCAGCCACCCAATATTTTTATTGTTGTAAACGAGGGAGCAGAATTACGTAAGATCCAGCTCCTTTTTAATATTGGTTGGACTAAAACCTTTTATAGTGAAAAAATAATATTGTATCACATAACGATGACCAATTTTGTCCATGTTTGCAAATCAACAACAAGCGTTTTTATTAAAAAACAAAAAACCGGTGCAAGGTAATGGAACCAAACTTCAAACTTAAGCTTTTAATAGTCGATACTTCCCCTTTTTAATATTTTTTGTTAACATTTTCCAACACTACTGTGCTAGGTCGACCATTTCTGGACGGCACACACAGAAAATTTGAGAAAACAAAAAGAAAGGTAAAAAGATAATTATCTGTAACTTTGTCTTTGAAAATTGTTATCTAAAAGCAATAGATTCAGAGATATAGACCAATTTGAGTTTTGCAATAAAGCGGCCGTTCCCAATGCCACAAATTGTCACAAATTTGAACTTAAGCCTTTTAAGCCTAGTGTAATTGGGTTTTCGATTTTTTCGGTGGTTGTGTTAATAACTTAAAGTGTTTTAAAACCCAGCGAACCTAAGATTAAATTCATACACATTCTGGTCATACATAAAAGCAGCAAAAGACCTTTTATCATCCAGCGGTAAAAGCTCACATTGGCCAAGTAAAATAAATCTGTGAAAAATAAATTGATGCAAAATTTCAGAATCTTAATTTATGTTTGCTGACAAGAAATTCACATTTAATTCCATATTCCCTGCTTCTGGCATAGAGCACAATGTTAACAAAGCAAAACCATGACAAGGTGTCTGCTGCTACTGCTTAGCTCACCTGCTGTGGTTAAGAGCACTTTCCTTCAAACCCCTTTGGCCAGGGCTGTCATCCCGGATTCCCCGTTGGTCCGAAACAAAACACAAAACGGAAATCGGGAAAGCGAAAAACGGAGTAAAAAGCTAGAGCCATTTGTTTTGACTGTGGCACAGAGGGGAGGTGCTTAGTGCCGGTGTCGGCAGATAAACAAAATGGATGAAAGGCGAAAAGGGGAAGCAGGAGCCAAAGACAAAACAAAGAATGTACAAAGTTTAAATTGTGTCTGCGCTGACCACCGCCGCCGCCACAACCGAAACACTGTGCACCAAGTCTTTTGTGGAACTACCAGATCCCCCCACACGATTTCCGCCGAATGCAGCTTCCAGCCCCGCCAACACCCCCGAGTCTGGCCATGACGTTTGCCTCGTTTGGCATCAAAAACAAACAAAAATCTAGTTAATTGGGTAAAATGCTGTGCGGAAATTGAAAGCAAGAGCAAAACATCGTTTTGGAGCGGATATGCTGCCGCTCCACCCACTCCACCCGCCACTGCCACCGCCGCCGCCTATGCAAATGCAATAAATATCTAAATTTGCCTTTCGCTTTGGTATTATTTATCGATTTATGGAAATTCGCTGCGTACATTTTATCAATAAACAATAATAAATTAAAATCAACAGCAACATCAACTGGGTGAGTGCAGGAGCTAAAATTGAAATCGAAATTTATAAATGCAAATTGTCAACGGCCACTCGTACGTACATGCAAAGCGTAAGATTTTTTTTTTCTATTTGCAATCAAAAATGAAAACGGCAAAAAATCAACAAGCGGCAAAAAATCAAACGACAAATATAGAAAAAGAGAAAAAGAGAAGGAGAAAAACCGCGGAAGGTGACAGAGAAGTAAATGGAGCGCAACTGGAGAAACGTGCACCTATAGGAATCCCAATGGGAAATTCGATTCGGTTCAGGTTTTTTGGTTCCTCGAACCGGAACATAAAATTTTTGATCTTTCGAAACTGATATCGACCCGTACCACCGCTCTTTGAGATTGGTTCTGTAGAAAAATTACTGAAGTCACACTTATACAGACTTGTTTTTAATTTAAATTCCTCAAGAGTGTTTTAAAGCAGATTGCTTAATATATTTGGTCTCTAGATCACAAGACTTTTTATGTTTTGTAAGTAAAGTAAAATGGCTTGTCAGGTTGACACAGCCCCAAGGCTTGTCAAGTTGATACAGCCCCAAAGGGCCAAAGCCGAGCCTCTCTCAATCTCTTGGCTCGTGCGCTTCTAATTTTAGCACATGTTATGTTTTGAATGTTGACTATTTTAATTCGAACGCTTTAAGTACCTCAGGGACCTAAGTACCTCAGCATAGATGTTTTTAGGAATTATGATATGTTAAAGGAATATAATGAGATTTAAGCTATTTTTAGTCAATTGAACTTATGAAAAGAATACAATAAAAAGCCTTAAAAATTCAATTTGTTTATACTTTAAAATATATTTAGTTAACTTGCAGTTTTACTGGCTCGAGGTCTTGCTATGTTATTGACATAACTTTAAACAGAGGCACACAACACAACAAAGAAGGCATCAGGTTGATCGGACGACGTTTCATGAGGGACCAACCTCACTCATCAGCGATCTTGAGCCTGAAATGTCTGTCCAAACAGCAGTCTCTCCATGCCCGCGACGGCAAAACTGTTTGGGAATCCCAAAGGCAGCTTTAACAAACAAAAAAGACAGCGGTAAGACAGCCATTCCCCTTTGTAAGTGTGTGGCCTCCGTTTTGGACTTTGATCAGTGGGCAACCAACGGCCGCCACTTCTGGAGCAAAACAGTCAAAATATATTTAGTTGAATAAAAAAATTAATATGAAATAAGTAAATGTGCATTTTACATTTGTCAGCTTTTTTTGCCTAGTTATATAAATTTTTAGGAACTCTACCCTTTTTATCATTATTTATTAGTTAGTGTACTTTTCATTTGCATTCTTAACCATCTTTAGGCGATCAGGCATGGAGTCTACCAATTTTTAGGTTAGAGGTTATTTGCTGACTTGTTGCCACTCCGCAACCAAAACATTCGTAAATTGCTTGAGTGTCTCAAACTGTCGACTATTCTTAAAAACTCGGTCAGACAGGATTCCCAGAAGTCCCTAATGGTGTTTAAGTCAGTATTTTTCGCTGCCCAATCCAAAACCGTAATGTTTCTGGATACAAGAAATGCTTCTGTAGTGAATTAATTGAGAATCGGGGCGTGGTCTTGTTGAAAAATCTAATTATCCTCATGAAGGATATCCCCAAATACATCAAGTTCGCTTTCCAAAAACTGCATAGAGATCTCGGCATTAGTTTTAGTTGGAATAAATCAATTCCGAGACGTTCTAGCATAAAAAAGAGCGACGCAAATCATTAAATATCCGGCACCGTGGTTCGCTTATGCCGGCTATTCCCCTGGTGGTCGTATTTCGCGCCAATATTTATTTCAGCCTTCTGGGCCGACGAAATTATGCTGTTTCTCGTTGAAAAAATTACATAGTAGAAATCAGTTTACCAAAATATGAATCTTTCAGCAAGTCCAGAACGAGCATTCAGATGATGTGGAAGTAGTTTTGGTATATGCACTCGGAAAGTAAATGAAACGTTGTTGTTGTTAGTAAAAACTTGATGAAAACGTCTTCTAGGTTCATTGAGGCTTAAATGACACTTTGTCTCGTTACAAGACATGTCTTTCCGAACCGCAAGACACCAAATTTCTCATTTGCAGCGCAAGTCAATGGTGGTTGAACTGCCGCCGCCTTTGATTTCACCTCAAGAATGTGGGTTTTTCAATAAGTTTGAAGTCGCGTTTTTATGCCTTATAACTCTGGCAGCTATATAATAGATTTTAGTGACATTTATCTTGAGCCCCATTATTAATCTGCGCTCATCAGCTGACAAATGGATTCTACGAGGCGTGATAGGATAAAAACCCCCTCTAGCATCATATTTTCATAAAACATTCATAGTAACTTCCGACTTTTTTTTGAAGATATACAGTAAATGAAACAAAATTTATAAAATTATCGCGACGAAAACCGCTAAATGCATATAAAACTAAGCTTGCACATATACTTATTTCCTAAGGAAATGCTGTCACACCACACAAAAGTCAAGATAACGCACTAAGAATGATGTCTAAAGAAGGATTTTGCATAGACATTCTAAAAATAGAATACAAGATCACACTTTTGTATACCAACAACAAATGTACCGTTGCTTTTATTAAAAAGATAGAGAAAAACATTTATGCACATATACTTAGTTCCCTGAGGTATATTGATAATGAATTTGTAAAGTAATGACATTTAGAGGTAACTAAAATTGAGCAAACAAATGATGTTAAGCTCCCTCTCCCTTTTTAGCATAGTAAAACAAATTCAATTAATACAACTTGTATGCCATATATTGGTATGTGTATTGAGAGTTGATGAATATCAAAACAATTAAACTTAATTGCAATTATTTATGGTTTTAAATCGAATTAAACATGCAGATGTCATTAAAATTCAATTGTCGAGAATAAAACTAAAAATTAGTTGATTTTGTTTGGAAAATTTTACAGGAAGGGTAGATATATAACAATAAAAAAATGGAGTCGATATTGCCATGTCCGTCTGTCTGTATGAACCCCTAGATCTCGGAGACTAGAAGAGCTAGAGCGACCATGTTTTGTATGTCGACTCCTATTGTCCCTACGTAGATCAAGCTTATTTCAAATTTTGGCCACGCCCCAATAAAAAATGTTTACATAATGTTAATGTTAATGCTCTGTTAATTAACATAAAGAAAGGCTATTAAACATTTATTGCTCTGAGTAACTGGTAAATCAAAGTCGGTCAGGACCGACTTTAACTTACGCTCTCGTTTTGTATGGAAAATTGAAGGTCATATCAGTGCCCCTTGATTTGCTAGTTTATGGTGTATATTTAACGAGAAAAAAAGAAAAAAGTTTCAAAAGTTATGTTTTAATAGATGCGGCAGGGCTCCAAAGTTTTTGATATAACTCATACGCACTGTTGCCTTTCATCTATATATATTTTTGCAGTTGGCGTTGACTTCAAACAAAATGTTTTCGTACTTTTGAAAGGATACTCTGAATTAAACTATAGTTCATGTGGCGCTGATCAAAGAAGCCAAATCGCCCCTTATGTTTTGGGACTTGTCCACTAAAAATAGGGAAAACTTAACTTCGGCGCTGCCGAAGTTTTGTACCCCCTTGATGACCCAATCCCTGAAGCGCGTCCTATTTCAGTTTCATTTTTAATATGGCAACTCTTCAAAACAAAGCTGATTTTATTCGTGTAGGAGTTTCCCTCTCTTGATGGCTGTTGCAACTGATCTTTTATGATTCTCCTTTTCCAATTCAACTGACGTCATGACGGCAGCTTTAAGACTTCAATGGCTTATTGGAAGAAGTCTAAATGTAAAATTAAAACGAATCAAAAACTCCCTTTGCCACCGCATTCCTAGCGGGCACCTCAGCCACAATACATACACACATATTGTACATACAGACTCGTAGCTGACGTCTCGTTCTGGGCCGCAACTTTCCTCTTTTATTTTTGGTTTGGGCGGAGCTTCTCGTATTTTTGCATACTTTTGTGCGACGCGCAAACAATTTGCATTTTCCATTTCAGCGTCAAATGAAATGCGCGCCCAACGGATGGACCAGCGTTCGCTCAGTCAATGAATGGCTGCTGCCGGGAGGTCAGTGCCGGAGCACAGCCAAAAGACGGGGCCACCACAATGGATGCTTTGCTCTCCCTCTCTGGCTGCGTCTTCAGACCAAGAGCGTTGATGATTTATTGCACTTTTGACGTTATTGATATTTTATTTGTTTGCGATGAAGTCATTTAGTTCGGAGCAACCGTGTGCAATGTGTGGGTGCACGGCCGTTGCGGCCAACCCAATTGGGTGGAGTTGGCGCATGATTTATGCTGACATCGCAGCGGGGCAAGTTATGTTCCAGTCAGAGACGGAGCAAGTTGGTATTCCGTTGCTGCTGCTGCTGCTGCTGTTTTATGTATTATTATTTTGGCAGCTTATTTATAGTGGGACCGACGACGCGTCTGCCTCCCCCCAAACAGATGCAGCACACCAGGCTGGTGTGGTCGCTGGTTTGGCAAATAAAACTATTTCCATGGCCATTCCACAGCCATGTAAATTTTACAAAATTAATTCCCACTTGTAGGAGAATGTCCGAATTTTTAAGCTGTTTCAGATTTACAAAAGTAGGACTGCAAAACTCATTACAAGTACTGCCAGATGATGCGAAATCTATTAAAATCTGTGAACTTGTCAATAGTAGGAAAGGAACTTCAAGATATTGCAGTCGTTTTCCCATAAACTGAATGTGCACCATGGTTTTCCCTGTGGAACATAACTAATGGGAACGAATATGCCAACCACTACAACTTCAAAGAAGATTCACCAATTGGCCTAGTTCTGCTTGAAATGTTTTGCAAATTGCGGTGGCGGGAGGGATTGTGATCTGCCTGCAAGTATAAGAAGTCTTTGCATCGCCGACACTATAAGGTATATATATTCTTGATCAGTATCAACAGCTGTCTATCTGTATTTCCGT
Source organism: Lordiphosa collinella (assembly GCA_018904265.1). Lineage (NCBI taxonomy): Eukaryota > Metazoa > Arthropoda > Insecta > Diptera > Drosophilidae > Lordiphosa > Lordiphosa collinella. Next base: position 89,994 of record JAEIFV010000314.1, on the reverse strand, counting down.
ATGAACGCACAATTTTCAGAGATGCATAGAGATAGAGGTTCAACATGTATGGACCAAATGCTACTTATACTTGCAGGCAGATCAAGTTGTTTTTTAGTTTGTGCCACACCCCGTCACGCCCCCCGCAATTAGTAAAAAAACATCATATCTCTCATAGTTTTATAGATAGAAGGTTCGTACCATCTGGGCATATTTATATTAATCAGGATTATTTAACACCTACAATTGCTAAAGATCGGATGAATGGTAGTCAAAAGAATGTTAGCTGCAGCAGCGCTGCTTTCAGCGGCAACTGCAGCATCCAAATTCATACTGAGCATACATTTCATTCATTGATCCGCCATTGATCACTGAAAGGAGCTAGCTCCTTTGCGATCTTAACTTGTTCACACCCTTATTACCGGGTGTGTTGTTTGATGGTTGGTTGGGCTTGTATAAGTGATAGCTCATAACCGCGGCATAAATACTTCTAGTGGTGATATCGTTATGAAATTTTTACCAAAAAATAAGGAAAAAATATTTCAAATATACCACAAAAATGGCCAAGTCTTACGACTATATCCTATAGCTCCCATAGAAACGATCGATAATTGATTCAAAAGGTGCGCTAGTGGAATCTTGAGCCCCAAAATGGAATTCTTGGGCAAACAATGAAATATCTGTGGCGCTTCAACAGTCAGGGTTCATTGCGCTTATATGAAACTAGCAGCCAAAAACCATTCCAGTAGAGAAATCAGTTTAATTTTATTTTTATTGTATCTACATTACAGTAATAATTTAAGAAAAAAATGGGCGTGGTTTAACTTATACATATCATCAAAAATAAAAAAATAAGAGAAAGTTAACTTCGGCTTGGCCGAAGTTTTGTATACCCTTGCAGCTTCCATTGAAAACAAAAAAGTTTTACTAACTAAGACTACATTTTGGACCTTACTTTTCTATGGGATCTATACTATATAGATGTGCGATTTTGACCAAACTTGGTGAAATCATGGAAAAGCACAATACACTGTTAACTACGAAATTTGGAAGCGATCCCATTTAAAACAAAAAAGTTTTTCTCACTAGAACTTCTTTTTCGACCGATCATTCATACTGCAGCTATAAGCTATAGTCATCCGATTTTGACTAAACTTTGTAGAAATGTGTGAAGTATATAAAATAAGAATATGTCAATAAAAAGGACGTTTCCATTATAAACAAAAAAGTTTTCCACACTCGAACTAGTTTTTCGACCGATCGTTCCTATGGGAGCTATATGCTATAGTCATCCGATTTCGACCAAACTTTGTAGAATTGTGGAAAAGTAAATAAGATAAGTGAATGCCAATGATAAGGACGTTTTCATTAAAAACAAAAAAGTTTTTCTCACTAAGACTAGTTTTTCAACCGATCATTCCTATGGCAGCTATATGCTATAGTCATCCGATCCGGACGGTTCCGACCAATGTGCAGCGTATTTGTACCAAAAGACTTCGTGCAAAGTTTGGAAAGGATAGCTTTAAAACTAACGGAGAAGATAGCGAAGAAACAGACGGACAGACGGACAGGGCTAAATCAACTCAGCTCGTCATGCTGATCAAGAATATATATACTTTATGTGGTCGGAGATGCTTTATAATACCCTCTGCAAGGGTATAAGAAACTTTTTGTTTTCAGTGGAGGCTACAAGGTTATGCAAAACTTCGGCGGAGCCGGCGGAGCCGAAGTTATCTTTCCTCTATTTTTATACCCTTGCAGAGGGTATTATAAAATTGTGCGGATGTTTGTAACGCATAGAAGGAAGCATCTCCGACCATATAAAGTATATATATATTCTTGATCAGCATGACGAGCTGAGTTGATTTTGCTTTGTCCGTCTGTCCGTCTGTTTCTATGCTATCTCCTCCGTCAGTTTTAAAGCTATCCTCACCAAACTTTGCACGAAGTCTTTTGGTACAAATACGCTGCACATTGGTCGGAACCGTCCGGATCGGATGACTATAGAATATAGCTGCCATAGAAACGATCGGTCGAAAAACTAGTTCTAGTGAGAAAAACGTTTTTTTTGTTTTAATGAAAACGTCCTTATTTTGGCATACTCTTACTTTATATACTTTTACACAATTCTACAAAATTTGGTCAATCGGATAACTATAGCATATAGCTGCCGCAAAGTTGGACAATTTTATACTAACAATCACAAAATGAAGTCGATGACTAACATAGCTCCACAGGAACGATCGGTCGAAAAACTAGTTTGAGTGCAGAAAACTTTTTTTTGTTTTTAATGAAAACGTCCTTTTTATTGGCATACACTTATTTAATATACTTTTGGACACATTTCTACAAAATTTTATCAAAATCGGATGACTATACCATATAGCTGCAGTAGATGATCGGTCGAAAAACAAGTTCTAGGGAGAAAAACTTTTTTGTTTTAAATCGGATTGCCTCCAAATTTCGTAATTAACAGTGTATTATGCTTTTCCATGATTTCACCAAGTTTAATCGAAATCAGTCATCTTTTTAGTCTAAATCCCCTAGAAAAGTAATGTCCAAAAAGTAGTCTCAGAAAAGTTTTTTTGTTTTCACTGGAAGCTGGTAGAAAAAACTTCGGCCGAGCCGAAGTTAACTTTCCCCTATTTTTTTAATGGTGAAATCGACTTATGGAAGTTGGTTAGCCAAATTAATCTCAATGTTCCTAGTAGATCATCCCGTAACTTTGTCGCATTATGTTTGAAACCTTGTACTGCTAACTATGCCTTGCATGAACCGTTTCGTGTCCACTGTGCTGATTTTAACAAACTCTACCGCTTAATCTACTCGGAACCTTCTCCTGCTGCTTTAAAATCCTCTATTTTTACTTATTTAGCCTTCCGGCACGTCGGCGACTGCGCCACTCGGTCGGTTGGGCGGAAGGTGGGCTGCTATTTTGCCTGGGGTTCGCGCATAACAAGCTTCGGCTTGGTGTCACATGGGCCACTTGAACGTACTACGCATTGTACGTCAACGTCCATATACTTTCTCTCGCAAACCCCAAAACGACAAAGTTCAACGGTTTACAAGTGAGGGAGCTGTAGTCGAGTGCCCCGACTCCAAAGTACCCTGTTCCCTTGATTCCGTGTGTTTTCATTTACTATACATACCCAGTCGGACTAATGACTTTTTCGCTTTTGTAGGGCGACGCAGAAGCGACATTTGTGTGTTGGTTCAATTAGTAAAACGCTAGTCATGCTAGCAGATTTTATGCCTTCCAACATACGGCAAAAGAACAGTTTGCAAAAACCTGAAAGGTCGTCGGGCCTCATTTCGCATTGTTTACACGGTGCTATGCGTCCATTACAAATGTTTGCAGTTGTGCGACTTCTGCTTCTAACCTTTGCCAAAAGGAACGTGCTAGTTTTCATACAGATTATAGCCTTCAATCTTCTCAAAAGTTGGTAGTGCATTCTTCCTAGTAAGAAGAAGTGTGCCAGAAGGCATTCTTGCGAACCACGTCCGCAAATCCGACTGAATATGAATACAATCAAATTGAAACCAACTCGATTTGGATCTGGCATACACCTACCTACATGCAAAAATTTGTGTCCATCTCTTGTATCACTGAGATCGACGCGTTCTTACGGACAGACGGACAAACCGACATGGCTAAATCGACTCGGCTGTTGATGCTGATCAAGAATATATATACTTTATAGGATCGGAAATGTTTCCTTCTACCTGTAACTTACTTTTGCACAACTTCATGACTTTTCCCATTTTTAATGTCTGAGGAATGTTAAGTTGCTTATGCTTCCTCCTTGACAGATCTCGACTCCTTCACTTCAAGCAGCTGTTGAGCAAATGTAGACTCTTTAGATACCCCTGAAGCAAACATTTATTTCAAACAAGATTCAAGTTGTCTTCAGTCTATGTTGAACAAGTTTGACGATCCATCGACAAGAGCTAATACACTGTCCGCAATTTATAAAAGAACCTCTTCAAGTGCTTCACCGAAAGAACGTAAACATATGGGTGTGGCATGTTGTCATCGATATTCTTCGGTGGTAATTTTATCAGCAAATCCGCTGCTCCGCAACGGGCCACGCCTCTCAAAGGGTATTTTGATCCGAACTCATCTCTAGTTCAACTTCAAACAATTTTCAAAACTTGAATAATTTGGTATCAATTAACAGCAAAGAAACTGCCAGGGATAACAACGAACTTCTGCGGCAGAAAGGGGCAGCTGCTGAATTTAAAACATATTTTTTGAGGGCGTCCAACTTAACGTGATCCATGATGATGATGAAGAGAGATCCGATGGTTTTTTTTAGCTGTAATCTTAAATTTCTAATCAATTTAGCAATTCATTTCTTTTTGTGAGAATACATTACCATTTGAATAACTCTTTAGATTGGGGCTTTAAATGTTCCTTTTGAAGTGCCCGAAGAACAGCTGATATTTCCATGTTCATACCCATTGACGCAAGTGGACTTGGCTTGTGCAAAGTAGTCTTTCGCTGTGAAAAAACATCCAATCACGAACAACATAAGGAAGCCCGCCAGTATATGATTAAAAAAGGATATGGTTCGCTTCTTTATATCTTGTGCCAGAAGTCTATTGCTGTTTTTGCTGTGGGCAGGGCGCAACAAAGTGATAAATCGTTCCATTTTGTAAAATTTTGGGAGTACAAATTAATAATGAAATTGAATTAAAAAATATATATTGAAAGAGCTGTGTTCTCTACTGTTTGTAGGTAAATCAAAGACTGAAATATATAATAATGAACTAACAAGCTAACAGACTTCCGTGACACTAAAACAATAGCCCACTAGATGAGGCTAATTCAGTACTCAGTATTGTTTTTAAATGAGAATTTTTTGGTGGCATTAGCTCTCGTGTTCGTTCGCTATGGGATCTCAGTTGGCGGCGAGAATCGATTCAATACTCCTACCAGCACAGAAAACTTATTCCGTATACCATTTCTACAGAAACTGTTTCGGTTACCATTCGGATTGTTAAAATCAAAATCTTTTTTACAAAAAAAAAACCAAAAAAAAAACCGGAATTTTCCAGTCCTTCACCATGTCCCTGTTCAACTGGCGCCGCAATCTGCAAGCGTCCACGCGCTTCGTGCATCATTGCCTAGTGCAGGCGCGAAACAAGGCCGACTACTCGAAGACCGTTTGCAACCTAAGGATCAATAAGGAAACCAAAGTGCTGGTACAGGGGTTCACCGGCAAACAGGGCACTTTCCATTCGAAGGAGGCGCAGAAGTACGGCACCAACATTGTGGGCGGCGTGTCACCCTCCAAGGGTGGCAAGACACACCTGGACAAGCCCGTCTTTAAGAATGTGAAGGAGGCGAAAAAGGAGCTTAACCCGGATGCGACAGTCCTCTTTATACCGCCGCCCTTTGCCGGTGAGGGGATCTGTGAGGCAATTGAGAACGAGATTGGCCTGATTGTGGTCATCACCGAGGGCATTCCTGAGGTGGATATGGTGCGGATCTTGCAGATGCTGAACTGCCAGGAGAAGTGTCGTCTACTCGGCCCCAACTGTCCGGGCATTATTTCGCCGGAGCAGTGCAAAATTGGCATTATGCCGGGCGACATTCACAAACGCGGCTGTGTGGCCGTGGTCTCTCGCTCGGGAACTCTCACCTACGAGGCGGTCCAGCAGACGACCAAAGTTGGCCTGGGCCAGTCGCTGGTCATCGGCTGTGGAGGCGATAACTTCAACGGTACCAATTTCATTGACGCCATGAAGATCTTCTTGCACGACGAGGAGACCAAGGGCATCATTTTGATTGGCGAAATCGGTGGCACCACCGAGGAAGAAGTGGCCGAATACTTGAAGCAGCATAACACCGGCTGCAATGCCAAGCCCATTGTCAGCTTCATAGCGGGTCTAACAGCTCCACCCGGACGGCGGATGGGTCATGCGGGCGCTCTTATAAAGCACGGCAGGGGTAAGGCCAGTGGGAAGATGAAGGCTTTGGAAAAGGCTGGCGTCCTTGTTACCAATAATCCGTGTCTTATGGGCGAAACTCTGTACAAGGAGATGGTGCGCCTCAAGCTAGTCAAACCTGCCGACGAAAAAGACGCTGCTAAGGACAATAACAAGAACAAGAAGAAGAAGTAAGATGGATTTGGGGCAGAGAAGCACGATACTCGAGACACAATGGAGGGAGATTGCGCAACGAAGTAGGACCCAAACGAATTCCATGCAACGCACAGTCGAATTTCTTTAACAGCAACAAATTCCAACCGAATAAATGTTTCTCCATATGCGTCATCAGGCTAAACTTGTTTAGTTCTCATTTAGGAAATGGGAATGCCATTAGTTAAAGGGGGTCACTTGAATGTTGATAATTATCGATATTAGCAGTCGTATTCTCCTTCAGCTTGCTGTTTTTGGACCTTTTTTGAAAAAATTCTCATTTGAAAACGCGAAAAGATATTTGAATTTTGTTTTTTTTTATTGAATTAGTAATGAATGAAAGAAAATAAAAAAAATTTTTCGCCGCGATATAGGGGCTGTCCATAGATGATGGCACCGTCAAAGTTGGCCCTCAAAAAAAGGCTGACGCTGGCGGCCACGATTCCGCCAGTTCTACTGAACCGATTTGGATGAAACAAAGTTTAATTGACGTAGAATTGTCACCATTCTGGCCCCTAGTAAAATAAAAATTTTGGTTTTTTTGACAAAATGGCGGCCACTTGAAATTGACAAATCGAATTTGGACCCATTTTTTGTAGTTTAGTGTAAAAAAAATAGTAAAAAAATCGCAAAATTTTTTTTTACTAGGGGCCAGAATGGTGACAATTCTACGTCGATTAAACTTTGTTTCATCCAAATCGGTTCAGTAGAACTGGCGGAATCGTGGCCGCCAGCTCGAAAAACGTGGTTTCGAGATAAACGCGTTTAAAGTTTGCAGTTGCTAGGCAAATCGAGTCACTTTGGGTCATTAAAAAGGCCATATCTTCTAAAGTATTTCGAATTTCAAAAAACCCTTTTAGGGTTATATTCTTAAATGTCCAAGCTATAAAAAAATGCAAAAAAAAAAGTCGAAAAAATTTTTTGCTGAAAGAGAATAGGGCCTTAAAGCAACTTAATTATTGCCTTTCGGGCTCGGCATTAAACTGCAGGTCTCAACGTCATTCGTCGTCGATTTGACTACCAAAAAAGCATGAACAGCAAATGAACATCAAAATAAGAATGATATTCCATGATTAAACTGTCTAGTGAAAGACCAAAATGCTGCTAACCTGGCACACATAGACGATCCACCTTGCTGCGGCTTCCCAGAGCTCTTTAACCAGATTGTAAATGTAATGTGGCTCTCTCAATATCTTGGCCTGTACGCTTCAAATTTTCGCACTAGAGAAAAGGACCTACAGTTTAGCGCCTTGGGTAATTTACGTACTTAATTGTCTACCCTAAAAGAGACCCTAAAAGAGATTCTACGCGAAATGTGGGTATCAACGCACAGCCACCACAATACTCCCACTAGGGGGCCAAACGCATTGTGAACAGCTACGGCTGCTGCTTATCCCGTGGTACCGATAAGCTCGGTAGGCTTCTCTTTTTTCAGCACCGACAGGCTTGGCTTGAGAGTACCGACTGGGGTCCGCAGGACCCGCTTGGGACTACAAAAAGTTCATGGGCTACTTGTGCGAAAGAGGTCGATATATTTGCTGAAAAGCTTACCATCGACAGCTACTCAATGAGACCCGCGGTTTGGTTCGGATTGCTCTTTGCTTGCAGCTCTCAGCACTTGGACACAGCTGTAAGCTTTGAGCTGAGAGCCGCAGCTCGAGCCTGGAGCCAGCAGTGGGATCTCGCTCGAGTGAAAGAGCTCTCGATTCCCATATTAGAGCAGCATAACAAGTTGAGTTTATAAAGCCAATCTATACCTTTAAAAAATGGCTTCACACAGCCCCAAAGGGTCAAAAGCCGAGACTCGCTCAATCTCTTGGCTTGTGCGCTTCTAATTTTCGCACAAGAGAAAGGGACCTACAGTTTAACGGCAGTTTGAGAAGCTTTTGCATGGCTTATTACTACAAAGCTGGCGCCAACAGCAGAGAGGGATGACCGGGTGTTAAGTTTATTCAAAGAAAAACTTTTCATTAGATGTTCCGAGGCGGGATCGAACCCACGACCTCTTGCACAGCGGTCGTGCACACTAGCCGCTGAGCCACCCGGCCACACAATCTATACCTTTACACAGCTTTAAAACAAATCTTGACAATGCTTCTTATGTAGGAGGTCGAAACCACTGACCGTAAACAAATACGAATGTTACTTTAATCAATGGTATCGATCAAAATCAGGCTGCAGGCTCCAACTTTCGAGCTTCAAGTGATGACAGTTGCGTCTAAACCTCTGGTCTTTAGGAATTATCCTGTGTTTCTATATACAACAACGCCATCAGCGTTCTGGCTCGCAGAGCCAACTGCTTTGCTGCCAAGAGAATGTGAGCCGACTACTGGTGTTTAGCTCAGAACGAAGAGCTGCGAGCCAGAACGCTCATGACGTGGTTGTATGAAAAAGCTTTAGATCAGCAGAGACTTATCCGAGACAGCAGAATCCATAGAGGAGCAGCTATACCGGTAATGCAGGTCATCGTTTTATTTCAATCGACCATTCAAGTCTCAAACAGGACAGTTGCTCGTCTTTTCGTTGCAATTAGCTTCGCACCATCCCTGGAACAAGACTTTAAATCCAATCGCACATTCCGGAGGCTGCTCCAGGAGGTACTAGTTAATACCTCTGATCAGATCTCAGAGCCATGGATTTCTTTATCTACAATCAAGCAATGTCTGAATCGCTGCTCGACTCGACTCGAGGGTTGTTTTGTTATGTTGTTGTGGTGTGACGTGTCCAAAGATATTTTGGACAAGGGCCAGTTCCTAGTTGAGCTGAGCGTGGGTGGATCACGCGCAAGAGAATGTCTTTTTTTTTATCATTGGTTCTACGTCCCTGAAAAGGCAAATATGCTACATTGAACGGCATTTGCTCAGGTTAAAAACATGGTATTCCCAGGAAAACCTAAGGAGGCGTTCAGAAGGAAGGAGATAACACTGACCTCCATTCGAGAGGAGGTTTCCGACAATAAAAAATTGCCAAAAACACTGACCTGCCAAACGTAAGAGACTGCCTTCAGTGTGGGGTTTTCCGGCGATCAAAAAATTGCCAAAAAAACACGGACCTGCCAATCGTAAGGGACAGCCTTGCGTCAGGAGGTTTCCGGCTATCAACAAAATGTCCAAAATCATGGTCCTGCCAAACGTTGGGAATTGCCCGGCGTTAGGAGGGCTTCAAAAATAGGGAAGGTGACAATTTGTCGCCCTGGCAATATGTCCAAAGATATTTGGACTTGAATTCACGTTCCTGCTTAAAGGGCAAATACTCTGGGTACTTATAAGTAGAACAAACCAAACCAACCCTTGTAACACATCACATCTGTTAACAATAATATTATCCTAGCAACATATGTAAATGTAAATGTTGCAAGGACCGCATAAGTTAGTAATAATAACATATATTTAAATGTTGCGGGTGTCATTCAAAATGCTGCTATCCTAAAAGTGTATAAAAACAGAACAACAATCGAAATAAACATTCATTTCAGTCACTTCTCGCTCCCCCGTAGAGCGAGTAACATCCACTCACAATTGTTTTTGTGTTTTAATCATGAGGAATTCCGTTTGCCCTAAGTTGTTAAGTTTAAAAACTATCAACAGTGGAATTCTGTCATTTTTCATTCTTTCAAATTGTTATACTCTGTACCAAAGGTACATAGAGTATAATAAGTTTGTGCAAAGTAGCCATGTCCGTCTGTCTGTCCGTATGAACGCACAGATATCAGAGATGGTAAGAGATAAAGGGTTTGACATGTATGGAACATATGCTTATTATAATTGCAGGCAGATCAAGTTTATTTTCAATTTTGGCCACGCCCCCTCCCGCCCCCGCAAATTGGTAAAAACGTCATATCTCCCACAGTTTTATAGATAGAAGGTTCGAACCTTCTGGACATATTTAGTATACGGGATTCTTTATTGATCCGCTGAAGGAATTTTAAAGATCGGATGAACGGTATTCGAGTCATAAGGAAAACAAACAATTATGGCGCACCGCCGTGTGGGCACTTACAGGTACAGAGTATGTTACAGTCGGGCTTGACCGACTTTCTTTCTTGTTTTCATTAAATCGCTTCTCTTATTGCCGGTGGGAAAAGTCGTGCTCAATGTTTCTGCAAGCAAATGATACACTTGGCCTAAATTTCTATTTAATTTAATTTAATAATTTTAGTCTTCTACACCCAAAATCTGTGATTTATTCGGCTATCGTTATTTTATAGAATTTTTTAAACAAATAATTTAAATTAAGTAGGCCTTGACATTTTTGTAAATCCGTAATGCTCAATCAAATCCATTGTATATTCAGTATACATTTTTAGCCTTAACGATACACATCGTTTTTCACCAAAAGTAAAACGAGAACAAAGTCTTACACCAACTTTCCGACTATTATTAACAAAACATATTACAACTGTGTATCATCGGCTATTAAACAAGGTTCAGATTGTGCCGAACTCCATGGCGATTGGCCGTTAAACAACGTTCATTTCCTGCAGATGCCCAAAAGTTTAGACAACTTTAAGCGTGAGTATGAGTGTTAAGGTTACTCCAAAAAGGGTTTACGACGTTTACACGAAAATCGAAGCGAAATTCGGAACAGGTATGATTATTCGGCTATCGTTATTCAGTAGAATTTCTTAAGCAAATTGTATACCCTTTCAGAGGGTATTATAAAATTGTCCGGATGTTTGTAATGCATTGAAGGAAGCTTCTCCGACCACATAAAGTATATAAATTCTTGATTAGCACGACGAGCTGAGTTGATTTAGCCATGTCCGTCCGTTTTTTACTATGCAATCTCCTCCGTCAGTTTTAAAGCTATCTAGACCCAACTTTGCACGAAGTCTTTTAGTACAAGTACGCTGGACATTTGTCGGAGCCGGCCGGATCGGATGACTATAGCACATAGCTGTCATAGGAACGATCGGTCGAAAAACTAGTTTTAGTGATAAAAACTTAGTGCTCAGTGCAAGTAGTTGGTTAGTAAGTTGGCTTTTCTCTTTTGAAATTTACAAATTAAATTAAAATTTAATTTAAGTAGGCCTTGACATTTTCGTAATTCCGTAGTGCTCAATCAAATCCATTTTACTTTCAGTATACATTTTTAACTTCAACGATTCACATCGTTTTTCACCAAAAATAGAACAAATATATTTTACACCAACTTTTCCAACGATTATAAACAAAACAATCATAAATTATCGGCTGTTTAACAAGGATCAGATTGTGCCGAACCCCATTTCGCGTTCATTTCCTGCAGAAGCCCAAAAGTTTTGAAAACTTTTCGCGTGAGTATGAGTGTTTGCTCCAAAAAGTGTTGTCAGTTGCAGTTGTAACTTGCTCTTACTGCATTTGTTGGTTTGTCTACCATTCAGTGGGTTATAGCTCTGCTCCACTGACACATGTACATTTCAAATTTTGATTCCACAGAAATCGTTCTAGACCGCTATGTTAATGAAAATAACAGCAGACGCTTGTTGACTTTTTCATTTTAAGCACACAAATAAAGACCATAATGAGCGAATTTCTGACCGGGGAGGTATAATTCAAAAATATGTAAATTTGAAAAATGTACATGTGTAGGTGGAGCAGAGCAATTCGGCTCTGTTCCGAATTCCGCTTCCTTTTTCATGTAAACGTTGGCATTTCTCTTTTGAAATTTAAAAATTACACTAAAATTTAAATTAAGTAGGCCTTGACTTTTTTGTAAGTCCGTAATGCTTAATGAAATCTATTTTACTTTCAGTATATATTTTTAGCATCAACGATAAACATCGTTTTTCTCCAAACGAATATATTTTACACCAACTTTTTGATTATAAACAAAACAATCATAAATTATCGGCTGTTTAACAAGGATCAGATTGGGCCGAACCCCATTTCGTTTGGCTATTAAACAACGTTCATTTCCTGCAGATGCCCAACTTTTTCGCGTGAGTATGAGTGTTTGCTCCAAAAAGGGTTTTGTCAGTTGCAGTTGTTACTTGCTCTTACTGCAAATTAAATTAAAATTTAAATTAAGTATGCCTTGACATTTTCGTAAGTCCGTTATGCTCAATCAAATCTATTTTACTTTCAGTTTACATTTTTAACTTCAACGATACACAACTATCCGACGATTATAAACAACTATAATAAATTATCGGCTGTTTAACAAGGATCAGATTGGGCCAAACCCCATTTCGTTTGGCTATGAAACAACGTTCATTTCCTGCAGATGCCCAAAAGTTTTGACAACTTTTTCGCGTGAGTATGAGTGTTAAGGTTGCTCCAAAAAGGGGTTTGTCAATTGTTGTAGTTACTTGCTGTTGGTTTATATACCATTCAGTTCATTAGGTCATTGTAGGTGTAAGTGTTCCTTATAGCAGCTTTGTTCACCCATTGCCCCCAGGGGCCAAGCGCAATCGGCTATGCCGAAGTGTCGGGCATATGAGCTTAAGCAGAGCTCTCTTTGCCTTCATTCGCTGCCCAGCCGTCGTTGAGGGCAGTTCAAAGCTGGGCTGTGTGGCTTCAATATCGCACACCAATGCACTCTTCCTTTTTGGCATCGCTCTTCTTAAACATCGGTGCCTTTGAGCAATGCAAAAGTCAATACAAAGTTCTTTCCATATGCACTGGCATACACTGGCTAGAGCCCAGCTTCCAGAATAATTGCATAGTTTGGCGTATTTATTGGCAACCTAAACATTCGTTTTATAAACCCCATCAGTAGTTTTTCCACATATTTGCGGCGTACCAAGTTATAGATCGCGAAGTTGCTTCAAAGACTTTGAACTTTGCGCTGCTTTTCACATTTCGTGACAGTCGCCCTCTTGCATCTTTTACGCACATTATTTTTTATTTATCGAGGTTTATCTACAAGATTCCATGTATAGTATTCAGAGTGCGCTGTTGGATTATCTCTTAAAGTTTCTTTGAAGCTGTCCGCTAAAAGCACCGTGTCATCTGCATACATGAGTACCTTGACATTCCGCAATAACAGCTTCAGCAGTAGAGCCCTTCTATCGATATTGTCGAAAGCCGCTTTGAAGTCGATAAAGAACAGATAGACTTCGTCCTTTCTTAGGAAGTACTCAGTTGCTATTGAAGTCAGAACAAATATGCTGTTCCTTACTGTGGAGTACAAGCCTCTCTTGAAATTCGCTCACGATACCGTTGCTATTAACCCATGACTTGATCCGTTCTAGCAGTAAAAAAGATATTCCTCTATAGTTAGGAACTCTATCGAAGCCAGGCGCTTTGTTTGCTTTCAATCGTCTAACCGCATCCTGTATTTCGCCTAGTGTTATAGGCTCAAGCTCTTGGTTGAACACATCTCGATCTTTTTAAGTTAGATTGTATAGCTCCTTTTGGACCGTTTTGCCGTTTAGCTTTTTGGCAGTTGCCCAGAAGCTTTTGCTGTCCCATATGATGGTTTGTGCGAGTTCCATTCGCTTGTAATAATTGGTCTTTTTGATGGCATAAGGCTTCGTATGCGCTGAGTGATTATACTCGTGACGGATCGTTGCAGTTCATTAATTCAGTACGATAAGCTCTTTGCATCCCTTCTGTACGAGTATTAATTTGAAAATTCCACATTTTTAGAAGAAAGAAGGGGGGGGGGGGGGATGGGGGAATTTTGGGGGTGGTTTTGTGTGGATGTGCAGTTCTCTGCACTTCTGAACTCTTTTCTGGCCGTCTCGCACTGCTCGTCAAACCATGGTTGCTTGTAACTCAGTCGATGGGGCCGTTGTATTGCCTGTGCTGCCTCTTGTATATCTTTGGTGATTTTTTCAATGGACAGATCTTCATGTTCTTCACGACTCCTCAAGCAATTGTGATTTTGGATCATTCCACCTTAGTTTAGGGAGCGGCTGGTCTTCATTGTGTCTCTCATATTAGTCGTTCGTTTTTTTTATGGGCCGTTTTCTCTTTGATAGATTGCTTTAGTTTCGCAATGCTTATCTAACTAGCATTTTTCAAAGTCAGGCATTATTTATGGCAGAGTTTGAAATATATTCGAAATATATTTCTCATATTTCAGATATTACCTATCAACTCTCTTATTTTAATAAGCTTCATCCCATTCTCTACTATATACTTTATATATGTCCTAGCTCGTAGAGCTATTATTTGTTGTTGAGTGTAGGTGTAGTTGGGTTCATGACCTGTCAGGTAACCTATTTCTTTTTTGTTGTTTGTTTGTGTTTTCCCCAACTGGCGGACTATAAACTAATTACCGTCCATTTCTCATTGTACTTTGTTGCCATAATCGTTGTTGACTTGCTTGGGGGTTATCATCATTAACATCATCCACGTGGAACAGCAGCGGGGGGGTATATGTGAAGGACGAATGAGTATTTAAATCATTTGCTGTAAGCACAGGACAATTGTTGCGGCTTTTCTTTTTGCCATTTCTTGCACTCGCATAATTTAACAGAAAGCTCTCCTCCAGCCAACGCCTCGCACTGCTTAACTCTCAAGTGGCCGACATCCACTTGCAGAATTTACGGCATGTCGTCCTTCTGCCTAAAGTATTTGCCTGCTCTCTTGTCGGGAATCTTCTCTGCCAGCTGCTTAGGAGGTAGGTGTCAACGTTCCACACTTGAGCCACGTGTATTTTTGTGAGTTATTTCTTTTGCCAAGCTATTTGCCAAATGCCACAGACAGGCGGACGGACTCTGGAGTCTTACGATTCTCTGACAACTGGCGCACTTCTACTGCCAAGTGTGCAGCACAAATGCATTTTCCTTATTAAGAGGAGCCAAAGTGCAAGTGTGTGCGTGTCTTGTTTCTGTGCCTGAGTTTTCATTTAAATTATTTGAGGAGGGAGTTGGGCGGGGGGGAAACGTCAAGCACATTTTCCATTTTTCACCTGAGGCCTCCTGCTGCACCAGGAGAAAACGCAACTGAAAACTCGAACAACGAGCGACAACGAGGGGAAGAACCGCATTCGACCGCAGCAACAGTGAAAAGCAATTAAAGTAAGACACAAGTTTTAAAAGGCAGAAAATGCTGCCCTCGTTAAGTCGGGGCGGGGTGAGGGGAGAAATGAATGCAAAAGGGGATGGGTGGTTGGCTATTAAGGGCCATTTGATTTCTGATATGCAACCCATCTGCTGAGGCGAATGACAAGGAAGCTGGCAGGAAAACGGTGAAATAGTGATCCCAACAAAGGGCGTAGTTATACAGCCTCATTCTCAATTCCACTTCCACCGGTTTTAGACTAGATTTGGTCTCTAAATCATCAACATTTTGCGGAAGTGGAATTGAGACTAAGGCTGGTAATATACCTTCGCTTAAGAAACTAGAATTGCTTAAGCTCCTTTTACACGACCTGATCGCTCTGCACTTTTAAGGTCAAAAGAAGAGGTGTCATACAGCGCCGGTTCAGCCTCGTACAAGTCGATTTCTGAAAGGGAAGGCTTGTTGAAGTACAAACTTCGTAGCTCGCCCAGGATTGGACAATCCCCCATCAGGTGCGCCACATTCTCCGTTATACGGAAGTTGCAGAGTGTGCAGTCAGTATTGGAGGGGTTTTTTATGCGGTCTGTAGTTAAGATTGAGCATTTAGCATCAAACGCGACATATCTTAGAGATCGTTTCTGGAAGTAGTTCAGAATTCCAAGGTTGTGGTTTAGTTTTTTGTAGATGAGTCTGGACTCACTTAAGGACACCAGGTGCAGAAAATTTTCTCTTTTCCAGAACTCGATGTTTTCCAGGATCAGTTTAGGAGAGGCTTCCCAAGACTCTAGACAGTTCAGGTTGATATCAATGTTATAAGCGGAAGCAGTGGTAATCCATTTCTTGAACAATTTTTGGCAGTCTTTCGTTGGGCAAATCATAGATCTTACGCATGTATTTGAAGTGGGTTAGGAGGCCGGTTTCATTGTGGAAGACGTAATTAGGAGTGGTGTTTGGAATTTTGAATATTCGTTTAATAAACATCCTTTGAAGTCTCTTAACCTCATCACACCGGCTTGGCAGGATGAGCGGCATACCAAAGATTTTCCAGGTGCTGTTAATCGCCTTCTTCGAGTCCAGCAGTTTCTCTTGGAGGTGAGGCCTAAAGTTCAAGTTGCCAGATAGAGTGACGCCTAGGTATTTAAACTTAGTTACTGTCTCAAGCCCAGCTTCCTCTTTAACCACTAGTACGTCCGTCTTCTGCACATTTATCTGAAGCCTCCACAGCTGACAGTGGTCGTAGAGTTTGTTTATCATCCTTTGGAGCATTTCGGGGGTATCTGCCAGTAACGCCATATCGTCTGCGTACATTCAAGTTTTTACATTTCGACCATTCATATCAACACCTCCGGGCAGGTATGTACGTCGATGTATAGGGAAAACAAGAGAGGAGTGAGGAGGCATCCTTGCTTCACGCCGGTGTTATTAGGGAACCAGTCTAAAAGCCCACATCCGTCCCAAACAGACATTCCCAGAAGGCTTAAGCTCCATTTACACTACCTGAGCAACTCGGGTGAGCAACTCAGCTCAGCGTTTACACATACCTGAGTAGCTCAGTTGAGTCAGTTAATGAACCATAGGTTCTTGAAAATTATCTAGTTCATTTGTGAATTGGCCACAAGTGATCTGCTGCGATTGGAGGAGTCATTCAGCGCAGGCTCAGCCTCGTACAAGTCAATAAGGTGCGTTACATAAATTAAAACGTTTTATTTCAATTAGCCGTGATTTGATATAAATAAAAAACCAAACCGATTGCCAAAAATCGATAACAATTGTATATCGAAAGCCAGGAAGTGGCACACTTCAATCAGGCAGTCAGCTGAGTGGTCAGGTCCCTTCGAACCAATTCTATTTTGCCTGATCACTCACCTGAGTAAATCAGGTGCCTACTCAGACGCCTGTTTACACGAGCTGACAGCCACTCAGGCGAAAACTCAGCTGAGCGATCAGGTCGTGTAAATGGAGCTTAAGCTAGTCATTTACAATAAAAAAGTTCCACTTTGATCACAGAATTAAGGAAAATTAATGTAAAACGAAAAACGCTTACGTTTTTGTGTTGCGGGAAACTGAATCAATTACGTTTCCGAAAAGTGTTTCATGTGCTTTTCATTAGAATTAGTTACACCAAAATACGCGCGCTAATTCAAGCCAAAAGCCAACGCGCGCCACAGCCATAGCTAACGATAGCACAACAGCTGGGACGGGCAGCCATTACAGCTATCGATAACCAACAGCTGACGATAGGCCTATCGATTATTATCATCGACAGCGGCTAGCTGACTATAAAAGAGTATGATTCTGCTGTACTTAGCTCAATTGATTTTCGCTCGCGGTGCGAGCAGGTCATATTTTTTCTTTCTTTTTTTTAATTGCTAACACTTGCCCCTGCATTTAAAGGGTCGTTCTCCCGTGTGGATTGTGCCTTTTTAAAGTGGTCCTGTCCCGTGCGGGCAAGTTCTTTTTTTGTTTATTTTTTTTTTATTTTGCCTTTACATTATTTTGAAAGTGTTCGAGAGTTGCACGATTGGAGCATGTGAATTCTAATAACGCCAAAGGGCTGGTTCTCTAAGAGTTGCACGATTGGAGCATGTGAATTCTAGTAACGCCAAAGGGCTGGTTCTCTAAGAGTTGCACGATTGGAGCAGAATTAGTAACGCATGGTTTAAAGTGGTAAATTTTCTCGAGAGTTGCACGATTGGAGCATGTGAATTCTAGTAACGCCAAAGGGCTGGTTTGAATACCTTTGAATACCGAAGCCCTCGCCTTAACACACGAACGGTCGTTGGGCAGTGTGAATTCTAGTAACGCCAAATGGCTTGTTCTATAATTTGAATACCTTAAATTTTCTTTAACATTTCCGATCTATAATTTTGATATTTTAACATTAGGTAGTTTTCTTTAGAAAAGACCTTCAGTTCGGGTTCCTCTCTTTCCTTAATATAATTTACATTTAAGAAATGAACAAAATCATTCAATGATTAATAATACAATTACTATGATGGCTATTTATATAGCCATTTTGAAAAATTTCTGGCTATTTTTGAATGCTAATGTTGTCAACACTGGCTGTGACATTTACTTCGTGTTTCTCTGCTACGCACACAAGCGCTAAGCTTGATTGTGTGAGTTTAGGCACCGCAGCTCTAAAGTCCGAAGAAAATAAGTCTGGAATCTTTCAGATTTCCACAGTAGTTCTTCAAACCTTCGTACAGTGGAAGCTGTCGCCACAATTCACTTGAGAGAGAAACCAAGATGGACAATTTTCTCCCCACCGAACCGACAAAGTAAGCATTTGGAATTGATCGGAGTTTTTCAGCTCTTGCTTCGAATCACAGATCCTTCCAGTGATTATCTCAATGTTATTGTATCAAAAATTCCAAAAGAATTTTCCATTCCAAGGCCTAAAAGGAACCATACGCGTTAGATTCCGTCCTTAGAGTAGCCCAAAAGATGCCTCACCAGATAAATCCCCCGCTTCAAACGAGAACGAGTTTAAGATGGAGGCTCCTCATTCAAAAAGCTTTAGCGCTACGATCGGCGGTGTTACGATTTTTTTTTTAAATTATTGCCTGTGCTTCTTTTTAAAAAAAATTTTGCCTGCGGCGCATTCTTGACTATTAAAATGACTTACCTCGAAAAATTCCACATTATTAATTATGTTGCAATGATTTGGGTTGTAAAGCTTCCCGATTTCCAAAAATAGTTGGTGGATTCTCTGGGAGTGATCCGGGAACTTTTTGAAAAACTAAAACTTCGCCAGGTATCCTATGTAATGCTCTTTTTTCCTTCCAAATTTTGGAAGCTGTGACCGCATTAGATATTCTGCGTGTGCGCTTTATTTGTGGGATCAACAAAGTTTTTTGAGTGATTTACAGTTTCATGTGTAAATCCCTCTTCCTCCAGGCAATTGTACGCCTTCCAACAATCCGACATAATTGTGGTTCCCGCGGCGATGCGATTCTGGATTATTTCCAGCGATCTTCCACCGGTACTATAAAAAAATCTCAGGACTCTCTAGCAATGCCCCTGAAGACCCACTGTCCTTCTACTATGCGGCCACAGTTGAACTTACGCTTTCCAATTTTGACAGTTAAGGCAAACAAAAAAAAATGCAACTTTCAAACAATTTTTACCATTGAACCGCGGGAGTCCCCCGCGATCTGAAGTCGTCATAATTCTTGTAAATTCGCGGTCCATCGAGGATATTTTTTTCCGAGTTTTTGGTGTGGGGTAGCTCTACTAAACAATTACCAAATTGTTACGATTATTGGCATTAAGGATATTTATTTCCTGCTCTTAGTGCCACGACAAGACAAAAGCCGACGCGCGCTACAGCCAAAGCTATCGATAGCACAACAGCTGGGACGGGCAGCCATTACAGCTATCGATGACCAACAGCTGATGAAAGGCCTATCGATTATTATCATCGACAGCGGCTAGCTGGCTATAAAAGAGAATGATTCTGCTGAACATAGCTCACTTGACTTTCGCTCGCGGTGCGGGCAGGTCCTTTTTTTCTTTCTTTTTTTAATTGGTCCTGTTCTTTTTTGTTTATTTTTTTTAATTGCCTATTTATTGTTTTGGAAATTCTCTAATGTTGCACGATTGGAGCATGTCGTTGCCCTATGATTTTTATTGAGGTGTCTCTTTGCTTTTAGGCAGTGGACGCATTCGTAGAATTTGTTCCAGTCGCCAGGGCACTCTCTGCTCAAATCGCCGCTTGAAATTTTAAGCAATTTTTGCCGCTTTCAAGCAAGAGGGGAAAATCCTTTCAGGTAGATTCTCTGCTGATAATGATATGATATGTAATTACATATTCAAATAAATTTATTACTGGTACTTTGTCTATGCACTACTTGTTGTCTTTTAATCATGCGGTAATTTAACCATTTGCGGTATTTTATTGTTGGCTACTGACGACGCACGGGCCGTTGAAAAAGACGATTGATATCTGCTCCTAATAAATCTTACATATAACCACCTAAAATTCCTTCAGATTCGTATACCGCTCTTCGTTCGTTTTCCAACTGTGGCACTTTATCCACGCCACAACCATTGCTCATTATATTTTCTCGGAAATTGATCTCCAAACACGCAAGCTGCCGTTTTTCTTTTTCGAAGTTCAATTCTATTTCCACAAACTAAGAATGACCAATCCGCTCTAAGGCGGCTTCACAAAGTATGCGTGATGGCACGATTTTAATTCTTCGATGCTTTTAATGATTGTACTTTAACGTTAGGAGTAAATTTTAAAAAACAAGTCATTGGGTGTAATTTGACGGTCGAAAATGGAAGCGCCTCCAAACTTCATATTTCTTAGTTTAGTTGTTCGAAATCGGAAATCTAAAGGGTGATTATTTTTGAGCTATAAGAAAGTTTAAAAAAAAAAAACACATAAAATTCAGAAAAATGCATGAAATCTTTATTTGAATCGATATTACGGTCCATATAATTAAATGATAGCCACTCAGGCGAAAACTCTGCTGAGCGATCAGCTTTAGGATAGTTCATTTTAAAGGTTAGAAATGTCACTTTACGATATTATCAGAGTCAATACAAAGGTCCCAAAATCTTGAAATTTGGACTTGTTGGACCATTTCGACTTCACCATAAACATGCCTGGTGTAATTTGCGGCATACGAATTCATACGAAATTCATAGCCCAGTGTTGAAGAGTTTCTTCTACCAGTCAAGTAAATCTATGTTTCTTCTCAATTTAGCCAAACTTTTTGAGCCTAACCAACTATCGGCACTTATCTCTAAGCCAAAAAAAAAAAAAAGAGAACGACTTAACAATTTATGAGGTCACCGCACATCAAACTAATTGAAAAACTAAGCCCTCAGGCTAAACTTTTCAGTTCCACCCCCAGACCAAGAACTAACCCCAAAACTCACACACAGAGGGAGAAGATGAGGCGAAACTTTTCTGCCAAATGCAAGCAAAACCCCAAAATGTTGCACTTAATTGCAACTATTGGAAAGTTACTTTTGAGGGTGAGGAGAGGAGAATATTGGTTTATTTTCTAGCTAAATTCTTTGGTCACGTTCTCAAGCAGAGAGAGAGTGGGAGGGAGTGCAGATGTAAATAGAAAATGAAAAAATGCATGCAAGAAAATCATCAACTGTGTGGAGTAGAAACAATTTTGTCAATTTATGCAGAGCATGCAATGTAAGAAACGGAGACAAGAGCTGCCTGCATGTCGGCAATTGAGATTTTATGTGTTAATAATTCAATTTAATTGCAAATGATTACAGGGCAAAAAAAGATGGAGAATGAAGCTATTAACTACATTTCTTTCTCGCAGATAACTGAAATACTTTGCACAGTTGATGGATAAAAAGTGTTGATATATTTTTTATTACTTGGGAAAATTTTTTAAAATTTTGTAATTTTTCGCATTTTTGAAGCTAACTAAAAGACTCACTGTGTGTGTAATGCAACTTTGTTTCTACCTAGAGAAGCTCGGAATCCAAGAGTCTTTAAAAAACTAAAAAAACTTCTACTTACTGGTAAGTACCTCATCTGTTATGTGTGTGTGTAATGCAACTTTGTTTCTACCTATAGAAGCTCGTGAATCCAAGAGTCTTTAGAATTACATTTTGTATCAAGAAGCTCGTAAGACTAAGGTCTTCAGAAACTAACTAAACTTCTACTTACTGGTAAGTACCTCATCTGTTATGTGTGTGTGTAATGCAACTTTGTTTCTACCTAGAGAGCTCGGAATCCAAGAGTCTTTAGAATTACATTTTGTATCAAGACGAAGGTCTTCAGAAGCTAACTAAAAAACTTCTACTCACTGGTAAGTACCTCATCTGTTATGTGTATGTGTAATGCAACTTTGTTTCTACCTAGAGAAGCTCGTAGCTAAGGTCTTCAGAACTACATTTTCCAGCAAGAGAAGCTTCTTTTCAGAACTGCTTATAAGTAGTAAGTATTCTCAGCTGTGTCCTGGTTGACTGAAGAATCGATTTATCCCAATTAATATTTACTTACAGCTAACCTCTTAAGAATCAATCATGTCGCTTGCTAAATTGATTATATTCAAAGACGTTAAAGAGCTGCTCACTTGGCTGAATGACATACTAAACGAAAACTTAACCAGTCTGGAGATCTTATGCAACGGGGCTGTGTGGTGCCAGGTTTGGCATTGTATGGATTCTGTAGGAATCTTTCTCGTTGACGTTCACTTCGGCGCCAGACGTTGGTATGATGCCGAATACAATTTCAAATTGCTGCGCTCAGTTTTCGAACGTCACAAACTGAAGTTTCCCTATGACATAGATGGCCTAATAGCTGGTCAGGCGATTGAGCATATCAAGTTAGGGAGTTATTTCAGAAAAATATTCGGGATATGCGCTGTATGCAATGTGAGTTATAATGCAAAAATCAGAAGAAGACACATGGAATTGGGTCGGATGATAGAAAAGCAGCCGCCGCGTGGTTATCGCCCCGTTACGAGGCCCACAGGTCATGGCCTTATTAATGTGCTACGATCAGTGGGTACAAGTTCTGGTCCCGAGCTGAGTAGAAGTGCAACTACATTTGGAGAACACGGGGATGCATTGATAAAATCGATGTCTTGCAGTAACATTTGTACGGAGAAGGAAGAAGTAGGGCAGAAGCTGCCAAAGTGTGAGACTGAGGAGGCAAAAGAACAGGATCAGCCCTCTACCTTGCCGATAAATGAATCTGATTATCAAGCTGGCTTCGAGAAGGTAGAAGTAGACGAGGAGGAAAAAGAACAGGATCAGCCCTCTACCTTGCCGATAAATGAATCTGATTATCAAGCTGGGGAGCAGCAGCCACAGAAAAAAGGTACCGA
The DNA here is from genome assembly GCA_018904265.1 of Lordiphosa collinella. Classification (NCBI taxonomy): domain Eukaryota; kingdom Metazoa; phylum Arthropoda; class Insecta; order Diptera; family Drosophilidae; genus Lordiphosa; species Lordiphosa collinella. The sequence goes on along the minus strand of JAEIFV010000314.1, from coordinate 67,118 downwards.
AAGCGAGACTGAAAAGGATAAGGAACAAAATCAGTCCTCTTTCTTGCTTATTGCTGAAAAACAGCAGCAAAAGACAAAAGGCAAGGAAAAGGTAGTAGAGCAGTGGAAGAAGCTGCACAAAAGCAAGACTGAGAAGGATAAAGAACAGGATCAGTCCTCTACCTTCCTGATTTCTGATTCTGATTATGAAGCAGGGGAGCAGCAGCCACAAAAGAAAGGCAACGAGAAGGTAGTAGAGCAGTGGAAGAAGCTGCCCAAAAGCAAGACTCAGAAGGATAAAGAACAGGATCAGTCCTCTACCTTCCTGATTTCTGATTCTGATTATCAAGCAGGGGAGCAGCAACCACTAAAGAAGGTGAAGGAAAGGGAAAGTGTCTCCTCTCTGGCTAAAGCCAAAGCGCATTCTTGTTTATGCGAAATGTGTGTCTACGATTTGCAATACAGAAAGAAAGTAAAGCAGCGGGAGCAGCCGCATAAGTTTGAGGTTGAAAAGGTGCCACAAAAAACAGAATTCTCTACTTTTTCTTGTGATTTTACAAGACCAGCAGATCAACAGACGAATCAGGAATGGGCTTCTTCTCAGCCTGAAGATACTTTACAACCTCGCAGTTGCCTAAGAACTGATAATGATGTTAAATTCAAGCAGAAGCAGAATATCGTTGCCGAGCAGCAGGTAAATGAATCCAAATATCTGCCTTCATTGACGAAGCGGCAGGATCAGCGAGATATTTATGCTCTAGTTAAAGAATTTATGTATGATTTCAAGAAGGATTTAGCAAAGCTGTCGGAGACGCAAAAAAAAATTAATGCAAGTAATGATAATTATTTAAAATTGAAGAAAGAATCGGAGCTGCGGCAGCAGCGCCGAATGGCAACTTGTAATCATTTTTTAAAACTAAAGAAAGAAATAGAGCAATTAGAAATCTTACACAAAACTGAGACCGATACTTCTTGTAGTTGCACAATTTCTGAACATGTTTTAAGAATCAAGAAAGAACTGGAAAAAGAACAACAAAAAGGTATCGAAAAGGTAGAGGAACTGGCAAATGTCTATTCTCTCGCTAAGCCAAAGCCTTTTAGTATTGTAAAATCTTTATACGAACTAAAATTCAAGCAGGAAATAGAGAAGCGCGAGCAGCAGCAGAAGCAGGAGCAGCTGAAGATTAAGAAACAAAAACAGAAACAAGATGTCTCTACCATGACCAGTGCCCGTTCAAAAACTTGTTGCTGTTGCAAGAGATGTGATAACAATTTCTCATTCAAACAGCAACTGAAAACAGAGATCAAGCAGAAGCAAAAACAGCAAGATTTCCATCCTGGTAATGTCATTAATTATGACCATTATTTTAACTCAAAAAATAAGCCAGAAGCCAGAAAAATAAGCCAGAATACGCAGAAGAAATTGCAAGACCCCAATAATTCTGGGTATGAGGCTGATGGACCAAGCTCACTTGAGTGCCTTGATGGAAAATATCGCGCAGAGCTTTTCACTCAAAATAATCTTAAACTGAAAGATGATGAGGCTGCTGGATCCAGCTCGCTAGAGTGCCATGATGGAAATAAATCACCCGGCATCAGCTCGGATGAGTCAAAAGATGAAAAATTCTTTCGCCAGATGGCAAAAACGTACCGACGGGCGCGTTTCCAAGTTGAAGATTATGTAAGACGTTTTGAAGAGACGAGACAATAGGAGCACAAACCACAAACCACTCGGGTGCCGTTTCGAATATATATTTAAAATTCCTCGACTGTCAAATAACACGCAAATAATTAGAAAACTTTGGCGTAAATAAAAATCACAAAGCGAGGCTATAACCCAATTTGTCTTTTTTTTTTTTAAATGAGAAGCAAAATTCAATTAAATATGCAAAAATAAATCGCATATTTAAGCACCAAAGGGTGTGATGAGGGGTGAAGTTTCAGAGGTTGCGGCTTCAAACTTTACTGTCGCAATTAATAAAGTTTGCGTCGAATAACAAACCGCAAAAACAAAAAAAAGAGGGGGACCAACTAACGACAGTCTGTTTAAAATTTTGCAATTTGCGCGAAAATGCCTGACATTGCGTATACGCAGCGTGTGACAACAACGCCGCCGCCGCTTTCTATCCCTCCTGTCTCCAGCGTCAAGTGTCTTTGCATAATTTTTAGGCAACCGCATGAGGGTGACTTTTAATGTCATCAGCGGTTTTCACTACTCGCGCGCGTGTGTGTGGTGTGTATGAGTGGGAGTATGTGTCGGGCTGTCAACAGATTTAAGGTGCAGTTTTAATCAAATTTTCATTAGGCTAGTTAAGGACATAGAGTTGCCGCACTCACTGGCTTCATGTGAATGACGGAACATGTCAAGTTAATCTCATTTGAGAAACTCTTGCATTGTTGCATAATTATGCAGTCTAAAACTTTCAATTGATGAGAAAACTGAAAGGCACTGGACTTGCTTTACAATGAGAGAAAAATGCTGTGAAATTTTTATATTTTTGGCCTCCCTGCAAACATTTTTTATCGCGGAAGATACGAATGCGGTTCTCCCAGTTGGTATCAATTTACTTTATTATCGCATTCTCATCTACCTACGGGAAGAAATGTATGTGCGTCAAAATAGCGTCCCGGGCCGGGTCGACCGAAGCGAAGATGGCGCGAGCAGGTGCAGCTGGATGTGTCCTCCTGGTGCAATGTCGCTCGGGACAGACGAGTGGCGGGCATTAGTGGCAGCGGCTGAGACCGTAAAACGGCTGTGATGATTTTATTACCATCAAATGGCCAAAGAAGAAGAAGTTCTGATCCCGGTATTCCGACTTGCTTAAACTGTGAACCGAATTATTATGAAGATTTGATATTTGGCAATTGTTAAGATTAGATTAGACAGCCCAACAGTATTTTTGGTGTAGTTCTTTTTAGATCAGATTATGTTAATATAGATTGCACTGAACAATACTGCATCATTGGTTTTGTTCTATCAGCTCTTGTTTTCAAGATATAGCGGAAAAACCATTTTGTCGATGTTTTGGCAGTCTAGAAATTATGGAGGCTATACTAGGTATAAGTATACTGAGCACATTTCAGTGCATAGCGAAAAGTGTCTTAATGGGCCTCTAAAGTCAGACAATGCTCGTTTTTTGGCATTATCATTAAGAAGGTTTCACCCCCTTCTGCGAAATTTAAGCACACCATTATATGAATTCTTTTTACGTGGACAATATATTGTGAATAAAAAACGAAGGGTAAATAGAGGTGAGTCAGGAGCTCAGTAGTAGTAAAAGGTGATATTTTAGCTATTATCTTTTTGGCAACACTGGTTTAAACAGCTCACGCACGTTTCGTGTTTTGTTTCACTGTCAAACATCTTCAGTTTGGTCTATAATTTATCCATGAATCGTCTTACAAACGAACAACGCTTGCAAATTATTGAATTTTATTATCAAAATGCGTGCTCTGTTAAGAAAGTTCATCGCGCGCTTTTTCCATTTTATGGTCAGTTTAATCGACCCACTGAAGCGGCTATTCGGGCTATTGTGACTAAATTTCGCACCAAATTTACATTGTTGGACATTAAACCACCAACACGCTCACGTAGAGTGCGAACTGAAGAAAATATCGCAGCTGTATCGGCCAGTGTTAATGATGACCATTAATTATCGATTCGTCGCCGTTCGCAGCAATTGGGCGTCTGTTACTCAACAACGTGGAAAATTATGCGAAAGGATTTAGGTGTGAAGCCTTTCGAAATACAGCTGATGCAAGAATTGAAGCCGAACGACCTACCGCAACGTAGAATTTTTGGTGAATGGGCTCTTGGAAAGTTGGCCGAAGATCTACTTTTTTACCGAGAAATTGTGTTCAGCGACGAAGCTCATTTTTGGCTCAACTTAGAGATTTTGATTCGGAGATATAAGCCAGAAGGGTCGATTTTGGTGTGGTTTATACTTGACCTTTAAAGATGATGGAATTTTGTGGTGAGCGCTACGGGGCTGATATACTTTTTTCCCAAATGCAGATCATGTCTATACAGCACAAGCCCGCTCCAATTGACGCATTGGAAGACAACATTGAAGCATTTATTTCGTGAGATACCGGCCGAAATGTTGGAAAAGAATTGAAAACCGAGACACAATTGGACTAAGCGGATGGACCATTTGAGGCGCAGTCACGGTCAACATTTGCATGAAATAATTATCAAACATTAAATTATATGGACCGTACTATCGATTCAAATAAAGATTTCATGCATTTTTCTGAATTTTATGTGATTTTTTTTGAAAAACTTTCCTATATAAAATCACACTCAATCAAGGGTAAAAAAATTTATTTTAATGCGACTTTCGAAAAAACTAGAAAAAGTATTTTTATACCCTTGCAGTGGGTATTATAAAATTGTGCGGATGTTTGTAACGCATTGAAGGAAGCATCTCCGACCACATAAAGTATAAATATTCTTGATCAGCATGACTAGCTGAGTTGATTTAGCCTTGTCCGTGTGTCCGTCTGTTTCTCCGTCATTTTTAAAGCTACCCTCACCAAACTTTGCACGAAGTCTTTTGGTACAAATTCGCAGCACATTTGTCGGAACCGGCCAGATCGGATGACTATAGCATATAGCTGCCATAGGAACGATCGGTCGAAAAACTAGTTCTAGTGAGAAAAACTTTTTTGTTTTTAATGAAAACGTCCTTATCATTGGCAAACATATTATTTTATATACTTTTACACAATTCTACAAAGTTTGGTCGAAATCGGATGACTATAGCATATAGCTCCATAGAACGATCGGTCTAAAATGTGATCGCCTCCAAATTTCGTAACTAACAGTGTATTATGCTTTTCCATGATTTCACCAAGTTTGGTCGAAATCAGACATCCATATAGTATAGATCCCATAGAAAAGTAAGGTCCAAAAAGTAGTCTTAGTTAGAAAAACTTTTTTGTTTTCAATGGAAGCTGCAAGGGTATACAAAACTTCGGGAGAGCCGAAGTTAGCTTTCTCCTATTTTTTTGTGTGTTGTCTTTTTATAAGGTATACGGAAATATTTAGTTTTCTACAATATAGTTATCAGTCTAGTCGTATCATGTTATCTTTTCTGGTGACTTTTCCTTTTTTTAATTCCTCAAGCGCTCTAGCTGACAGTGAGATGAGATGAATGGAACAGATTAAGCCGCCAACATGTTACTTAGGCTCTTGGCTTAGCGCAAGAGAGTAAGAGCGCGGCTCGATTGTCAATCAGTTTTGAATCTCTAGCAGACTATAGCGCCGGGGTGCCGAAGTCACTCGTGCTTTGACATATTGGTTTTTTGAGAGAGTAGCGCAGAAAAGCAAGATAATCGACTGCTGTCTTCAGTGCTCACCAACACAAGCTCATTTTAGTGTGCTCTCCATTTGGCCGGTTCTGATCTCAAGCTTAAGTAAACGAGCGGGACTTCGAACTCTGAATGAAAATTAAGTTTTGTAGACCTTATTTAAAATTCATGTGTGCAGTTGGCCAATTCCAGTGAGGTGAAACAGGGAATATGAAAGTTTGGTATGCCTCTCACTCTCTCTCTCTCTCTCTCTGCCCTCCGAGTGTGGTTGTGGCTTGTCATGTCATTTGTTAGTTTTTGTGTTCTTTTTTATTTTTTGGCAACTTTACGCAATTAAAAGCACATCAAAAACTCTGTTGGCCAAACAAAAAAATAAGGAAAACTACTCTGCTGGCCAACAAAAACAACAAGAAGTACGGCGAATACATACATACATATGTACATATGTACATACATATGTACGTAGGCATGTGTGTGTTTCTGTGAAAGAACATGATGGTAGTGCAAAGTGCATTGGTTACGGCAGTAGTAACACTTCAGACTTTGTGGCGCGCTGAGACTTTGCGGTTTTTATGTTTCACTAAGAAAATGGGTGCTCCCTCTCTCTCTCTCTTTCTGTTTCTCTTTGTGTGTGTGTGTGTGTGTATGCTTTCCGCTGTTAAGGTGCTTGGGCAAAAGTTTTGTCGACATCTTAATTTCTCACTTGTAAATTGAGCTGCGCCAGCAACCGCAAATTAGACCCCAAAGTATACGTACTTTGTGGATGCCAAATATCCACACTCACTCACACGCACGCTCACACATGCACACACACACACACACACGCTTTGCTACACACACATTCATGCGTAAAACCAACATGCATACGCATGTCGACGACATACAATAGAGTGAGACAGAGAGGGAGGGAGAGGCGGCGGCACACACAAAGCACACTTGAAGTGTTACAAAGTTGATGTATACGGCGATAAAACGGACCAACGGACGGAGGAAGATGCAGTCAACCCAATGGCGAATCAGATGCAGGGAATGTGGTATTGGTAAGCTAATTGAAAATTATTATCCAACAAATTATTTTCATGTTTTATACTCAAAAAATTCGAAATAATTTCGATACCGATAACAGAAACATTTGAACTGGAGGTTAATTAACATCGTTTTTTAATAATATCCTTTTGACAATTCTCAGCTCCATTGGATGAAATTCTAAGATCAATTTAACATTAAATCGATATTTTAATATGCAAAAAAGTAGTTTACTTAATATTCAATTCAAATGAGTATCAAAATCATCCAACAGATCAATAACAACTATCCTTTTTTCTCTGTGTAGTTCTTTGCCCAAATACTTTTAGTGAAATCGTTAGAAAATCACTTTCTATAGCTTAAAAGACTAAACTAAATTCTTTATATAGGTGGATTTATCTATGTAATTCAAAATGGATATGGTTTTTGTGTACTTTCAGCCCAGTGGTTCAATCACTTCTCACGCAAAGCACCTCCATTGGCGCTACCACCAGTCACTGTATCCTGATATCTAACGTGTTGAGCCACAAATTATTTCCCCCGACTATCACATCGATAGCAATTCCCATTTAGCCCCTTTTGACATTCTCATACTCTGCCAATTATCGTTAATTGCCCTGCTTATGGGTAAATCTTTTGTCAAGGCTCTCCAACGGCTTCCATTGGCCGAGCACAATGCATGAAGCATTCGCCCATTCAATCCAGCCAGCTGGTACATTTACAACAATTTCCCAATGGGCTCACACCTTTTCCGCATCAACCATCCAGCCAACCACCCTCCAAGTGCAGTGTGCGCATCGCGCTTTTCACACCGCACCACGTAGACAAACATTTGCAAATGAGCGTTGAAGCGTGGGACACCAGCCACCGCAGACGCCTCAGGTGCCACGACTTTACCCCAATTCCCATTGCCAGTCTCTTTCGTTGACAAGCAATGTGTGTGCACAATTAGAGATAGTTGCAGCAGAAGATTTTCCGCCGCTAAAATTGAAATATTTAATTAAATTTGACAAAATGGGCTAGGAACGAGTGCGCTTAATCAGTTGAAAATGGAAAAGAATGGCTATAAAGGAGCAAGTTAAAGTTTGGAATTTTTAAGCGTCAACAGCATGTTTTCTTGCACAAAATCTAACCCAGGCTACAAAAAAATGTGCCTCTATAACAACTATTAGCAACATTTATCTTGAAAAGAGAGAAAAGCCCTTAGTACCTTAGCCACTGATCGGTCTCCTACGTATTTTGTATTGGTCAAGATCAGGCGGGGGCACCAAAATACAGAGAAAGGGCGTTACAGCCAGTTTATCATCTATGTTTTAGATTTAGTCAAGTGAATCTTGAGATATAAAATAAGAATCATAAAAAACTGTATCTTTCCAAATAATACTTTGTCCATAGGTCGCTGTTACAAATCCGGCTCGAAGGACTTGTCAAATATTTCAAAATTTATATTTTTGATCTTCTTTTATACATTTGGAGCACCTGGGGTCACACTACTTTAACCTTAGCTGAAAAGTAACAATACTCACAGGCGCGGATCTAGGAAAAATAGGGGAAAGTTAACTTCGGCTCGAAATCGGATGACTATAGCATATAGCTGCAGTATGAATGATCGGTCGATAAAGAAGTTTTAGTGAGAAAAACTTTTTTGTTTTAACTGGAATCGCCTACAAGTTTCTTAATTAACAATTTGTTATGCTTTTCCATGATTGCACTAAGTTTGGTCGAAATCGGACAACGATATAGTATAGCTCTCATAGAAAAGTTAGGTCCGAAAAGTAGTCTTGTTTAGAAAAACAAACTGCAAAGGTATACAAAACTTAGGCCGAGCCGAAGTTAACTTTCCCCTATCTTTATACCCTTGCAGAGGGGATTATAAAATTGTGCAGATGTTTGTAACGCATTGAAGGAAGCATCTCCGACCACATAAAGTATATATATTCTTGATCAGCATGAGCTGAGTTGATTAAGCCTTGTCCGTCTGTTTCTATGCTATCTCCTCCGTTAGTTTTAAAGCTATCCTTACCAAACTTTGCACGAAGTCTTTTGGTACAAATACGCTATACATTTGTCGGAACCGGCCGGATCGGATGACTGTAGCATATAGCTGTCATAGGAACGATCGGTTGAAAAACTAGTCTTAAAGAGAAAAACTTTTTTGTTTTTAATGGAAATGCCTCCAAAGTACGTATGTTTTAGTATACTATCCTTTCCCATGATTTCACTAAGTTTGGTCGAAGTCGGATGACTATAGCATATAGATGCCATAGGAACGATCGGTCGAAATCTAGTTCTAGTGAGAAACACTTTTTTTGTGTTTAATAAAAACGTCCAAATTTTTGGCATACACTTATTTTATAAACTTTTACACAATTCTACTAAGTTTGGTCGAAATCGGATGACTATAGCATATAGCTGCCATAGGAACGATCGGTCGAAAAACTAGTTCTAGTGAGAAAAACTTTTTTGTTTTTAATGAAAACGTCCTTATCATTGGCATACACTTAATTTATATACTTTTACACAATTCTACAAAGATTGGTTGAAATCGGATGACTATAAAATAAGCCCCATAGGAACTGCTGTAAAGTTAAATGCGGCGTGGACGAAAGCAAAGGCTACGTGACAAGAGAAAATCAGCGTTTTTTCAAAGTATTTCAACATTTTTCATTAAGCTTTCTGAATTCCACAGGGAAATGTAGGTTTTCTACATTAACGTTTAGATATCGAAAACCTACACGCGCGTGTAGAGATTCTAAACGAAAATGTAGCTTATAATCAGTACAGAAAAGTTACATTTTTCGTCTAGAAAACTGTTTTCCACACGTGCCGTGTAGGTTTTCTAAGCAAACGTTAAGGATTTCAAATGCTACATTTCGAAAATCAACACGAAACGTGTAGCTCATCGCCGCTTTATAACTGTGATTTGCGGCATTGCCGCGCGAGCGCTTATATAGTCGTATGGGCTAAGCTGCCGGCAATTGTGTGTAAGTTCCCGAGACAAGGAGAGTAAGTGGTGTGTTCGAATCGCAGACAAGGTAAGGTAAGGAAGGAAGACCCTAACCTCTTTGTGCCCCTTCCTTCTCACACTTCCCTCCTCCACACACATTCCCTAGTGTAAATAGTATAGTTCATATGTGCTAAACGTGGCGTGTAGAAAAGCTACATGCCGCATTTAGAAATGAAAATCCTAAACGTTCATGTAGAAAAGCTAGACGCCGCATTTAGAAATGGGAAAGCTAAACGTGGCGCTTAGAAAAGTTACACGCCGCATGTAGAAATGAGAAAGCTAAACGTGGCATGCAGAAAAGCTACACAAACGTAGTGGGTTGAAAATCCCTGTGAAACGTGTAGAATAACTACTTTTTCGTGTAGTTTTTACATATTTTTATTCTCTGTGCAGTTGTGGTGTTCTCTGGTCGCAGCCAGGCCATTCCTTTCGTTCGCCTTTCCTCTCTTTCGTCAATAGGGATCATACCAGCCACCACAAGTGCTGCCTGATATGCAGAAGGCTGATTCTGCTTCTGCTCTGTAAGAGTGTTCTTCCATGGCACCCGCCCACACGGGTGAACGGCTGAGTAAGTAAACAACTGATTAATTTGAGTGAGTTGTCTTCCCTTAAAAAAAAAAAAGAACCTTTGAAAATGTACGATTTCACAAGGTGGGTTAAAATTTCAGGCTTGGCTGCCTAATCTCCAAAATTAAATAATTTATATGTCTTCTGAATATAAAACGTACATTGCCATGACTCTTCGGAATCAAATATGAGAGGAATTTGATCGCGTAACCTGCACCACGTGCCCCAAGTTTATGGGTGCAGCAACAGCTGCTGACAAACAAAACTCAAACAGAAAAACGCAAAACAACAGCAACAAAGACCAAAAAAATATAACAACAAGTAGGAAAATCGGTCAAACACGACTGTAAATTACTCTGTAACTGCAAAAGCTTAAGCTCAGTACTTACTTCCGATCTTTACGAATCCTTCGGCGGATCGATAAATAATGCAGATAACTACATAAGTCTAGAAGATATCTATCTATCTTTCTACCAAACTGTAGAAGATATGTCGTTTTTTCCAAATTGCGGAGGAGGCAGAAGGCGTGGCAAAAATTAAAACATTTACTTGATCTGCCTGCTACACTAAGAAGTATACGTTCCATACAGTTTGCACCTCTAACTCTTAACATCTCTGAGATCTGTGCGTCAAACATGTCTATATCGACTAGGCTATTGATGCTGAACAAGTATACGGATATTGCTACATACTTTTGCACAAAGTTAATATACTCTGTGTACCTTCGGTATAGAGTTTAAAAACAAGAAACAAAAAACTAACAATTTATCTTCGTTTGTAACGGAAGTTGCAGTGCAATAAACAACGAGCGAGCAAGCGAGAGGGCAAGGGCGGGTGTGAGGGTGGAAGAGGGGCGGTGCATTACACAAGAAATTTTTCGGTAAGAATAATACCGAAAACTACACTGGATGACTGGAGGGCGGTGGTTGTGGGTGGGGGGGATCTTTGGTTCAGCGCAAATTGAAATGAAGCGCATGAAAGGATTCTAAAAAATGAAGGCAATTAATTGTGTTGTTGTGTGAGGGGGGGGCGGAGACCAACAAAAGGCGGGGTAAGGAGCTACAAAGAGGAATGCATTAGTTGGCTGCAATTAGCGCTCCGTTTACAATTCCACTGCAGGCGAAATGACGAAGGCCACCAGAATTAAAGTGCAGCTCCGCTTTAAGCCGACGCCAGCACGAATTTATACCAATTTGTCAGCCAATCAATATCTCTTCAAATTAAGCCACTTAGCCCATTCAGCAAATTCACCAATCAACTTGCCACTGTTCCCGTTCGCACTCACCCAGTTAGTTAGCTAGTCAAACTCTTTTGGCTCACACACACACACACACACACACGCACAGCTAACAAGTCATAAATGTTACAAACTTAATTAGGACTGCAGTTCAGTTCGCTTCTTCGGCAAAAGCAATTCAACTTGGACATTGCGGCTCTGGCTCTGGCTGCATCTCCCCGCCTCACCATGGCTGCGGCGGCCACTTTATTATTGATGTGAAAAATGCGGAAAATGAATGCGTTTCCGGTACTTTTCGCGAGTTGGCAGCTAAATTGCAACAGCCATGAATCATTCGAGTCTCCGACTTTTCGCAATTCGCATTCACCGAGTAGACAAACTTTCTACGTGCCACGCGAGCAACTGCCAAAGTGTAGGGACACAACACAGAGATAGGACAAGCGGGGCGGGGAGATGGGACGGTGGGTTGAGCGGGTGCTTGTCTTTAACAAAAGTTGCCTGGCAAATAATTGCACGTCATTGGCCAAATTATTGGCTCTCGATGGAGAGTTGGTGATAAGCAAGCAAAAAGAATTTGGAATCAAAAAGACAACACTTCGATTTGAAGAGGTAAACTTTAAAATTAAGTGCAGCAGCCCAAGGTATTTGTAGGGCAAACAAATGGAAAGTTTCCTTAATTTATACTATCCTTTTGAAGGTTCAGTCGGGAGGAGCCTCCTACGGTTTAAATAGTTAATAAATGGTATCACCATTTCATGCTGAATTAAGTCAGTCGTTTTCGTTCTCTGAGTTCCTTTTTGTTAATGTCCGTCTCGCTCAAATCACCGAACTTACCTATGTTTACTTTAATCTGGTTCAAGTACACTATACAAAACCCAGACCAAGCGGACTTCACTTTTAACGATTTCGTTCCTGAATTATCGTTCACAAAACAAGACAAGTCAACGTTAACGGCAAAACAACTGTGGCTTAAAAAATATAACCTTTGTTACTTAAACTAGCACATCCGTTAAATGAAAAATAGGGGTAAGTTAACTTCGGCTCGGCCGAAGTTTTGTATACCCTTGCAGCTTTCACTGATAACAAAAAAGTTTTTCTAAGACTACTTTTTGGACATTACTTTTCTATGGGATCTTTACTTTATAGATGTCTGATTTCTGTTAAACTTGATGAAATCATGGAAAAGCATAATACACTGTTAATTGCGCAATTTGGAGGCGATGTCATTTAAGACAAAAAGTTTTTCTCACTTTAACTTCTTTTTCGACCGATCATTCATACTGCAGCTATATGCTATAGTCATCCGATTTTGATAAGACTTTGTAGAAATGTGTCCAAAGTAAATAAAATAAGTGTATGCCAATGATAAGGACGCTTTTATTAAAAACAAAAAAGTTTTTCTCACTAGAACTAGTTTTTCGACCGATCGTTCCTATGGCAGCTATATGCTATAGTCATCCGATTTCAACCAATCTTCGTAGAATTGTGTAAATGTCTATAGATTAAGTGTATGCCAATGATAAGGTCGCTTTTATTAAAAACAAAAAGTTTTTCTCACTAGAACTAGTTTTTCGACCGATCGTTCCTATGGGAGCTATATGCTATAGTCATCCGATTTCCAATCTTTGTAGATTGTGTAAAAGTATATGATTAAGTGTATGCTAATGATAGGACGTTTTCATTAAAAACAAAAAGTTTCTCATTCGACCAAACTTAGTGAAATCATGGGAAGGGATAGTAAACTAAGAAATACGTACTTTGAAAGCGTTTCCATTAAAAACAAAAAAGTTTTTTTCTTTAAGACTAGTTTTTCAACCGATCGTTCCTATGGCAGCTATATGCTATAGTCATCCGATCCGGCCGGTTCCGACAAATGTGCAGCGTATTTGTACCAAAAGACTTCGTGCAAAGTTTGGTGAGGATAGCTTTAAAACTGACGGAGGAGATAGCATAGAAACAGGCGGACTGACGGACGGACAAGGCTAAAACAACTCAGCTCGTCATGCTGATCAAGAATATATATAATTTATGTGGTCGGAGATGCTTCCTTCAATACGTTACAAGCTTCCCGACAATTTTATAATACCCTCTGCAAGGGTATAAAAAATAGTCTTAGTAAGAAATACTTATAGAAAAGTTGGAGGATCGTTGCTTTAAAAAAAGAAAGAAAGTCGGTCAAGCCCGACTATAACGTACTCTGTACCTGTGAAGTTGCGACCGGTGCTGCCCATAATTGTTTGTTTTCCTTATAACTCGACAACCGTTCATCCGATCTTTACCATTCCTTTGGCGGACCGATAAATAATCTTGATTTCAAAATATGTCCAATAGATTAGAACCTTCTATCTATAACAAGGAAGAAAGTCGGTCAAGCCCGACTATATAATACTCTGTACCAACGAAAATAAATTTTGATGCTGCAGTGGCAGCGGTAAACAGCGCTGCTAATGCGCTGCTGCAGCAAACACTCTTTTGATCATATCTCGAGAACCGTTGATCCGATCTTTATGATTCCTTTGGGAAATCGATAAATAATTTTGATTAGAATATATGTCCAAAAGGTTCGAACCTTCTTTCTATTAAACTGTGGGAGATATGACCTTTTTCTCAAATTGCGAGGGCGGGAGGGGGCGTGGCAAAAATTGAAAATAAACTTGATCTGCCTGCAGATAGAAGAAGCATATGTCCCATACATGTCAAACCTCTATCTCTTACCATCTCTGAGATCTGTGCATTCATACATGGCTATATCGACTCGGCTGTTGATGCTAATCAAGAATATATATACTTTATGGGGTCGGAGATGCTTCCTTCTGGCCGTTACATACTTTTGCACAAACTTATTATACTCTATGTACCTTTGGTACAGAGTATAAAAAGATTATGTTGAGAAGTTAATTTTTTCCATGACAAAAAGTAGCAATATCTTTTCAACCGAACTACGTCAGCATTACTTAATACGGGGTTATCTCAGAAGAAATTAATTTTCACAAGCAATTAAATAAAATAATCGAAATTGGAATTGATGAGTTGAGTTTTCGTCACTCGTTTGTTTTTGTGAGATGTTCGACGACTAAGTATTTCTACAGTTCAATTGATTTCATACAATAGTTCACTAGTTAAAAGACTTAAAACTGTTTTTTTTTTTGTTTTTTCCGGAAGTTTTTTCTGTTCATTCATTCTTTGCGACCCCCAAAAAAATCAGATAATATTGGTTTGGCTGTCGCACAGTGTTGTTTTCAGACCAGCCTGATATTGCCGCATTAAAGAACTAAATTCTTAGCTAAGAACCTGCTATGTGCTTATAAAATTAGTTCGAGAGCAAATGATTGTTTTTTTTTATGAGCTGCTAAGCCCCCTAATCTCAGACATTGACCGCTGTGCCGCCCAGAGCAATTCGAAAAACTGTGCCGATAAGATAAGACCTCGTCGGAGCTACATAGCCTCTACTCTATCTCTCAGTTCAGTCATGGAGAAAACGTTGAACCTGTCACATTTGTGGCTAACGCTGCTCTGTCTAATCTCAGTCCATAGTGTTTGTGCCCAATTGCCGAACGATGCGGCCACCATGAAGGATGTGCAGGAGCTGAGAGCTCAATACCTGCCAGAAGCGTATGCCAAAACCAACATCACCCTGGCCGATATACAGCGACTGCTGCAAAACAAATGCCAAAAGGCAAGTGCTGCCGAAAATGGGAATGCAACAGCTCTGAGCGCCAATATCGAAGCGGGCGCCATGCGACTCATGGAGTGCGCCAGCGGATTGGCCAATATCACAGTGATTCTCGATGAGATTGAGCGTGCCAAGCCGCTGGGTGATCTGGACATGGTGTTCGAGAAGTACTGTCTACGCCTGCCACAGGCTCAAACCTGCCTCAAAGAGTTCAACGACGTGCTCCTGCCCTGTTTGACGCTCGAGGAGCGTGCCCACAATGCGGTGCTGCAACGGATTACCAAAAAGCTGCTGGAGTTCATTTGTTACAAGAATGGCGATCAGATCGCTCTGTTCATAGCCGAAAAGGGACCGGAATGCCTGGAGCAAAACAGAGACAATATAGGCAGCTGCTTGAATGCCACCTTTGGTGGTTATCTGCCCAAGGAGTTCAATGTGGAACAGACACAACTGCCGGATCTCATTTTGGGACCGCGTCAGTGTGTGGATCTGCATGAATTCGAGCAGTGTGCCCTAAGGCATTTGGAGCGCTGTGAGACCATCACACCCAGCAATATAGTGGAGGCGATGTTCCGCTATGTGCGCAAAGAATCCAATTGCCAGGCGGCCATCGATCGAGTTAAGCAACGCAGTGTGGCACAACCCCTAACTGGAGCCGGTGCCGTAGTGAGCTGGAGTTGGAGTCTAGCCAGTCTGGGAATAATGCTGATAACGGCCAGATAAAGGAGCAGACATTATCTGTTAATTTTTATGTTTTTTTTTTTTTTATAATTATGTGAAATAAAGTTGCAGCAGACAACAAGTAAATGCAAAATACAGCTGGACGGGGGGGTTAAGTAAGCCGCTTAACGGCTTCCCTTTTAACTCTTGGTCAAAGCCAAAGTGTTAAGCTGCATAAACACAAGCCTGAAATATGACTGGATGGGTGGGGAGTGTGGGGGAACGGGTGAACATATTGCAGTCGCTTATCGGACAGCAGGCAGCCGCGGGTCAGTCGGTCGCCAGCAGCCGTTGGGTTTGCCTGCCTGCGTCGACTCTTATTATCAGCGAGAACAAAGACTCACAGAAAAAGAGAGAGAGAGAGAGAGAATGAAATAGAGAAAAGAGTGGAGCTTGGAGGCACAGTGGGCCTCACGGTGGACTAACAAGCTGAGGCAATCGTTTTTTGATATTCAGAGTGAAATGGAATGACCGCCTACTGCGCCATAATCTTCGCTATTGGCGGGTGACTTCCGACAAATACTTTCCGTGATTCCGAAATCAACAGCGGCGGATGCACTACCCGCATGTGTCAAGTCATCGTATTTGTGAAAGTGTTCCTGCAACAGGAAAAAAACACAGAAGATGCTGTGAATCGGAAATGGTCACCTTAGAGATATTGCAGTTGAGCTTTGCGGTGTTTTTTCTAACCGAAGTCTAGAGTCATTGTAGTTGATGTTGCCACTCAATTAATACATATTATTAGTCCAGTCATTATAGTAAGTTCACCTCGGAATTCGAGATACCCAGCTGTAAGTCTGTAAAAACTTGTACACTGACACCCTAAAAGTTGTCTCAAAACCTACATATGGTAGTGTGTGCGCAACTATTAAATTTTCAAGGTCAAAGGTCACAAAAATCGGTTTTTTGCGCTTTTTTGGTAAATATCTCATTTCCTATGGGTTTTTTGCTATTTGTATTTATTATAAATATTGTAGAATACAAAATTCTCTACAAATTTTGTTTAAAGAAATTTTTCATACGGTGAACCGTTTTCGAGATAGAGGGTGGAGAGCGCGCGGTCACAGGATCACTTCAGGCCAACCATTGCCTCCGGTCGAAAACGCGCCATATATAGTTGATAAACTATAAATAAATCAATGATTATAAATGATTATAAAAATTATATATATTTTATCATTTCCTTCATGCATTAAATCTATATCTATTCAATAATACTGATAACGGGTTCCTAAAATTAAAAAATAATTAAGGGAAAAACTTTAATCATAATACAATTATATTTACACTAATGACATATTAAAAAGAAAATAATTAAGTGCATCTTCTTTAAAATCTGTAAATTTTAAAATCCTTCTACTATACCTGGGAATTATACGGGTCCCTATTATACACTACGGACCTTGTTCAATTGTAATGTATAGTTACGACCGTCTTCGCTTTATTTCAGTTTTAATCGTATCTTGGTAACTACGGACGTACAATTTAAAGAACTATGGCTGATTTGTGTTTTCTATGTAATAAGTCAGATTCGGGAGGTGAATCGCTTATTGAAGTAGTGCGCGGTATGAAATCTCTTTAAAAAAGTTGGGAAAGGAAATGTAAAAACGGAAATATACTCGTCTAAGAGTTTTGATAATTATCCTCATTCCAAAACACATATTTTATTTCTGCACGCATTAAGTGGCTGTGACACAACTTCTGCGCTTTTTCAAAAGGGAAAAAAAATCATTTTTTAAAGTCTTTGAGAAACTGACAAATTTGGATGAACTAGCTGCAGCATTTGAGGAAGAAAATTGTTCGGACCAGAGATTATTAGAGAGTGGAATTCAAACCTTATTGGCTGTCTATATTGCTCCGAAATCTGTGAAAAGTCTCAATCTTCTTCGTTATATGCATTACGTCAAGTCTAAAAAACTTAATAAGCCTGTGCAGCTTTCAAATATTCAAACGTGTGTATTATCAAGTTCAAACTTGGATAGGGCATGATTTGGAACCCCAGGTATGGGGTTGGGCAATGCGAAACGAGTTTCTGGAGCCTATCATGACAATTTTACCACCTGCTCCAGAAGATTTGCTAAATACAATTTTCTGCAACTGCAAGAGTGGTTGTGGTTCGCGATGCGGATGCAGGAAAGCGGGCTTGCAATGCTCTTTAGCTTGTGGCCAATGTAATGGGCAAGCTTGTCTCAATGCCCTACCTTATCAGAGCGACATTACCGAAGATGGAACCTTTGACCCCGAAATCATGGAAGAACTTGAGACAAATGTCGTTGAAGACGATAATAAAGACCAGTTTGAAATTTACCAGCAGCCGGAAGACGACGATGAAGAGGAAGAAGATGATTAAAATTATAAATTGTAGTTTTTGTACCCTTCATTCCATTTTTTTACTTTTAATAAAAATAAATGTATTGAATGATATTTTTTAATAAAAAGATTAATTCATAATTTATTTGTTTTTTTTTTCATCATGTAAGAAGTTATTTATATTAATTAGGTTAAAATTCAAATATAATTCCTATATTATCATTAACAATTCTGCCATTACATGGGCAGGTAAGTGTTGTTAAATAAATTAATACTGAATAAAAAGTGGATGGGTTGGGAAAAAAATGATAAAATATAATATAATAGTTAATAAAAACTGACAAAGATTTATAATCATTGATTTATCTATAGTTCATAAACTATATATGGCGCGTTTTCGACCGGAGGCGCTGGTTGACCTGAAATGATCCTGTGACCGCGCGCTCTCCGCCCTCTATCTCCAAAACGGTTCACCGTATGAAAAATTTCATTAAACAAAATTTTTAGAGAATTTTGTATTCTACAATATTTATAATATATACAATTAGCAAAAAACCCATAAGAAATGAGATATTTACAAAAAAAGCGCAAAAAACAGATTTTTGTGACCTTTGACCTTAAAATTTAATAGTTGCGCACACACTACCATATGTAGGTTTTGAGACAACTTTTAGGGTGTTAGTATACAAGTATTTACAGACTTACAGCTGGGTATCTCAAATTCCGAGATTCTTACCTAATTTAAGCTTAAATGACTGGACTATATTGGGTTGGGATATTAACCATCTGAAGAGCAGTTTTAGTTATGCCCCGGGGACTGCTTGTGCCGGATAAACATAGTCATTCAATGGAGATAGAGTTGTCGTAAATTGTATTGGAGCGTCTGAAACCGTTGATGTAGACGATTAACTTGCAATCAAATCGTTCAAAGACAATAGCTCGACATGCCTGCATCAACTGGAGTTCTTACACTACATAGATCTCTCCCACGGGCGCTTGACCAATTTCTCACAAATCGTTTTACCTAATTTGGCTGCCTTGGATTTGATGTACAATCTGTTGTATAGTCTTCAACTGAAACCCTTTACTATGCCTTAAATGCCTCGACACCCTTGCAGGATGAGTTGAGTAGCCACATGCAAATCTATCACTTGGACATAAGTCATTATCATTTAACCTAATCGAATTGCTTTACAAATCTGGCAAATTCCTTGAGATTCGTGAACTTAAATCATAAACTGCTCGGCTCACTGCAGAGACAAGCAGTGTTCATGGGCAGTTGGTCTGTCCCTTTGATTTCAACCTATTTGTAGTACCATTTCAAACGTATTCAGTTCCCACTAAAACTAGCATTTGCGAGTCACAAGGGCGCTTGCCGAAAGTGTGTGGCATAACTCAGGTAAGGTCATGCTATATGTGGCGTGTTCCCGAGTAGGCCAAACATCCGCATTCTTCTTCGCACATTCACTCTTATGTTTTTGAAAGATTTAATATTATTATTAATTTTTATTAATTGATTGAGTACAAAATAGTCTTACAATGCCATGCCAAAAAAGTATGCAATAGAAAATAAGAATGATTTTAACACAAGTCTATCCTTAAGAATCCCACCACTTTGATGGGACATTTCTGACCAAAAGTTATACCATCTTTGTCTTAGTCGCCTCCTTTGCAAATTTGCCTCACCTTATGGTATTACACCATGGGCATTATAAGCAAATTGATTTGCCACCTCAAAATAATGCCGGATTCTTCTTTGGTTGTTATTTTTTTCCAGCTCGTAAATCATAAAAAATTGCGTATAAATCTAACAGCCAACAGGCAGGGTCAACAAAAAAGAAGAAAAAAAGAAAGAAACCGCAACTGTCATCATTTCACAGACGAGTGCGGCAAAAGAGAAGAGGGGGTAGTGTGGGTCAAAGGCAGAAGCAGCAATAACTGGACAAAAACGATTCCAAACGGACGAAGCGTGAAATGAATGGCGTTTTAGTTGGCTTAGTCCAAGGAGAGTTTATGTTTTTTTTTTTTACCATTTTTTTGTTTCTTTTATTAAGGCGGCACCGGGCATATTACTGAAGTTTCAATGATTGAGTAGGGGCTAAAATAATTAGTCCACAACAAACATAATTAGTAGTTTCAAAGGTTTCTAAAACCTGCAGTTCTAATTTAGCTTATATAAAATATCTAGTTGCGGGATCGAAAGTGAAAATTGTTTAATAGCCACAGCTTTGTAGAGGCATAGACAGGAGTAGAACGCAATGCAGCGATAAACCCATGACCAAATCAGTGATCAAACAGTGACCAAACAGTGTTCAAAACGGTGACGTGACAAAACAGCCACGGACAAAAAGCGCATATCAAAATTAATCGTTGTAAGCACCGAATTTTAACTCAAAAACCTTATGGGCCTTATGTCCACCATAAATTTGGACATAGTGCCCACATTTCATCGAACTTTTCGCCCAGTTTAATTTAAGGTCCTGCAGGCAGAGCTCGCAAAAAACTCTCAACACTTTCAACGTGTCGACAATAAACAGTTTGGTTACGGACACAACGAAAACAGGGAGCGAAAGACAGTTTCAGATCAGTTTTTGCTCAATTCTCAGAGCAAAGACAGCTTTTTCGTTCCTCATTCACTGACACTTTTGCCGAGAGCGTACTTCCGAAGTGTCTTTTGCGTATGTATATGTGGTTGTGTGTTCCGCTCGTGTGTGTCTTTGTTTAACGAACGTCACACGAACAAACAGCCTACCAAACTCACAAAACAAAAAAAAACAGTTTTTGTAGACACTTATTGTGTTCTGCTCATTTGCAGACAATTGTTCAGTGAGCGCTCGCTCAAAACAGTTGCTATCGAAGGTTGTCGGATGACCGACACGTTTGTTTTGCCCAACCGAAAACACGTAACAGAAACAAGTGCTAGAAGAAGTGTTCCGCTCAGTGGAGACCGCTTGTGCTGCGTTTGTTTCTGTTTTTCACTGAGGCTGGTCGCAATGAAAAAGTTTTTACATCTTTTTGCGAGCTATGCCTGCAGGGAGCAAAACGAAATGTGTACTTTGTATAGCCTTGCAGAGGGTATTATAAAATTGTCCGGATGTTTGTAACGCATTGAAGGAAGCATCTCCGACCACATAAAGTATATATATTCTTGATCAGCAAGACGAGCTGAGTTCATTTGGCCTTGTCCGTCTGTCCATCAGTCTGTCTGTCTGTTTCAATGCTACCTTCTCCGTCAGTTTTAAAGCTATCCTCGGCAAACTTTGCATCATACGCGGCACGTTTGTCGGAACCGGCCGGATCGGATGACTATAGCATATAGCTGTCATAGGAACGATCGGTCGAAAAACTAGTCCTAGTGAGAAAAACTTTTTTGTTTTTAATGGAAACGCCTCCAAAGTACTTTTTTCTTAGTGTTCTATCCTTTCCCATGATTTCACTAAGTTTGATCGAAATCGGATGACTATAGCATATAGCTCCGATAGGAACAATCGGTCGAAAAACTAGTTCTAGTACGAAAAACTTTTTTGTTTTTAATGAAAACGTCCTTATAATTGGCTTACACTTATTTGATATACTTTTACACAATTCTACAAAGTTTGGTCGAAATCGGATGACTATAGCATATAGCCCCTATAGGAACGATCGGTCGAAAAACTAGTTCGAGTGAGAAAAACTTTTTTGTTTTAAATAAGATCGCCTTCAAATTTCGTAATTCACAGTGTATTATGCTTTTCCATGATTTCACCAAGTTTGGTCGAAATCAGACATCTAGGTATATAGTATAGATCCCATTGAAAAGTAAGGTCTAAAAAGTAGTCTTAGTTATAAAAACTTTTTTGTTTTCAATGGAAGCTGCAAGGGTATACAAAACTTCGGCCGAGCCGAAGTTATCTTTCCCCTATTTCTGCATATCAAACTAGAGGAGTTACTTTATAAGTTAAAAGCTTCTTCATGAGATATGGGGCGGCTTTTAAGAGAATGTGCAAGCCGAACGATGACCCAAAATCACCTGGCGGATGCACGACACTTCATGTAGTCTCTGGTAATCTGGCAGATTGTGATAAAGCTGGTAGTGTGTATGTATGCGATACCGCCTCGGACCATTTAAAAGGTAAGCTTTGCGAAAATTAGAAGCACACAAGCCAAGAGATTGAGATGGAGCTCGCTCGGCAATGCCCTACGGGCTGTGTGCGGATCGACAGCGCTTACGGTTATCGCTTACAGACTGCCGGTTAATGAATATAGCGAAGCCGATGGATGTCTAAAATCGCCTGGCGGATAGCTGACGGATAAATGGCGGATCTGCCAGTCCGATGGTTACTTTAAACCAGAGGCCAGCACTTCGCTACCCACTAGGCATAGGCAAACCCCTTAAAAGCAGCGCAGCATGTTCGGCTCCTGTTTAACTGCGTCGGGATTGTGTTTTCTCCGGCCCTTGCCCTTAACTGACGGCCGAATGGCCTTGCATGTTAAGGTTAAGTTTTATATTCATCACAGTGCGTTTAATGTCATTTATATCTGAGTAGGGACTTTACGCCCATGGGCTTAATGTCCGGACATAAGGCCCAGAGAACTATGAAAACAGCAATGACCAAACAGTGTCCAAAACAGTGACCCCAATACCACAAAACGGCGACTATATAGTGCCCGAGATTTAGAAGGGGCGAATACCGCTCAAATAGTAACGATCATAACACAATAGTGGTACGAGGGCGGTCCCAGAAATAGCCGACCTAACTACTAAAACACAAAAATTTATCATTTTTTTATTTTTATTTTTCAACATAGGATCCTTTTAGGTCGATACACTTTTCTCAGCGATGTTCAATAGCTTCGATACCTTTTTATAATAAGAACTGTGAAGCTCTTCATAATAGGCATTGACCTCGGACTCCACCTCCTCATCGTTGCCAAATCTTTTTCCTACGAGCCATTTTTTCAAGTTTGGAAATAAGAAATAATCAGAGGGAGCTAAGTCTGGCGAATAAGGGGCGTGAGGTAGCAATTCAAATTTAAATTCATTAATTTTAGCCATTGCAACGGCAGAGATGTGAGCCGGCGCATTGTCATGATGGAACAGAAAACGCGGCACCCATCTTGCGCATAACTTTTTCACAGCACTTCACAGCACTTTTTGAAATGCCTCCACACTCAGCTAACTCACGAACTTTCAATCGCCGGTCACTCAATACACATTATTTAATTTTGTCCACCATTTCTCGTTTGGACGCCCATTATGATGTTCATCTACGCAGCTCAAACGACCTCGCTTAAACTCAGCCACCCAATATTTTATTGTTGTAAAGGAGGGAGCAGAATTACGTAAGACAGAATCCAGCTGCTTTTTAATATTGGTTGGACTAAGACCTTTTATATGAAAGTATTGTATCACATAACGATGACCAATTTTGTCCATGTTTGCAAATCAATAACAAGCGTTCTCTATTAAAATAGACCAAAAAAAAACTGTGCAAAGTAAAGGCACCAAACTTCAAACTTAAGCTTTTAATAGTCGGTACTTCCCCTTTTTAATATTTTTTGTGATCATTTTCCAACACTACTGTGCTAGGTCGGCCATTTTTGGGAAGGCCCTCGTATGCCTAAAAGTAACATTTTTATACCCTTGCAGAGGGTATTATAAAATTGTCCGGATGTTTGTAACGCACTGAAAGAAGCATCTCCGACCACATAAAGTATATATATTCTTGATCAGCAGGACGAGCTGAGTTGATTTATCTCCTCCGTCAATTTTAAAGCTATCCTGGCCAAACTTTGCACGAAGTCTTTTAGTACAAATTCGCTGCACATTTGTCGGAATCGGCCTGATCGGATGACTATAGCTTATAGCTGTCATAGCAACGATCGGTCGAAAAACTAGTTTTACTGAGAAAAACTTTTTTATTTTCAATGAAAACGCCTCCAAACTTCGTATTTCTTAGTTTGCTATGCTTTCCCATAATTCCACCAAGTTTGGTCGAAATCGGAAGTCTATATCGTATAGCTGTCATAGAAAAGTAGAATCTAAAAAGTAGTCATAGTTAGAAAAACTTTTCTGTTTTCAATGGAAATGTCCTTAAAATTGGCTTTCACTCAATTCTACAAAGTTCTATCGAAATCGGATGACTAGCATATATGTAGCTGTCATAGTAACGATCGGTCGAAAAACTAGTTCTAGGGAGAAAAACTTTTTTGTTTTCATTGGAAACGTCCTTGTCATTGGCTTGAATTTATTGTATACACTTTTACACAATTCTACTGTAGTATGTTCACATATCGAATGCACACTGTACCCAGTGTTATGCATTAATATTATTCCAAACACATTGTAGCACTTGGCCACAATATTTATATACAAATCCAAGTCCCAAGCAGTTCCTCAAGCAAACGGTAATATGACCCTCACTTGAGTGCAATGGGACTGGACAGTGCTGAGTCGGCATATCTGACATGCGCGACGGCTCTGTCACCATGCGAACATATACCTCTTCGCCCGCCTTAAACATTTATATACATTTATACATAAGCACTGACCGCTCCTCTGCCGGCGTCACTGGCGGCGCAGCTGCGCGGTCCCTACCCATATGAAATATTGTAATAGAATTAAGACGCATTGAGAAAACGGACTTAAGACAACACAGAAGTGTTATCCAAGGTTAAACCCTTTTCATCTTTTAAATGACGGCTCTTCATATAAGAACTAATACATGGCGACCGTGACAGAGTAAGCAGGAGCTTACGGAAAAATCTGGACCTGAATTGAACCTAAATTTATAAATACGCCCTCAATCTGTGAAATGTGAAATCTGTGAAATACGCCCTCTTTATCCTACGCCATGGCCGAGGCAGCCAATGTGCGCAAAAATCCATAAAAAGTGCCCTCAATCTCTCTAAGAAATCTGCGAGTAACAAGGAAACAAACGGTGAGAGTTCACTAAACACCTCAACAGGCAGCAATATCAGCGGTGTGAGCAGCAGCCTGTGCGAAGACCAGCACCGTCCCCGCCTGAGCGCATAGGCCCAGGACAACAGCAGCAGCCTGTGCGAACTAATACACTACAAAATGTTGTCAAAGTCGGATGACTATAGCATATAGCAGCAGTACTAATGATCGGTCGAAAAAGTAGTTCTAGTAAGAAAAAATTTTTTGTTTTAAATGGAATCGCCTCCTAATTTCGTAAGTGTCAGTTTGTTATGCATTTTCATGATTCCACAAAGTTTGGTCGAAATCAGACATCTATATAGTATAGCTCCCTCAGAAAAGTAAACTTTTTTGTGTTCAGTGTGTACAAAACTTCGGCCGAGCCGAAGTTAACTTTCCCCTATTTTTTTGGAGTGCAATACACCTCAAGGTTCACACTTGTGGCTGCTAGGTTATTGTGTCAATACAGGCTCATTGATGGCGCCCATCGGATGTTGGGCCAACTAATTGCACTTGGCAATAAATTGCCAACTGTTTAGACCAACACAAACATCGAGGAGGCCATTTGCCAATTGCTTTTTCAACGTTTCCGTTTCCGCTTGTTGTCATGGCCCTGTGATGATGATAATTAGTAGTAGTATGATGCTCGCACTGATGCAATGATGGCGAGGATACACACACCGACACACAGACAGACAGACAGACATCCGCTGCCAACTGGCTGCTCCAGTTTCAATTCCAGCCTGTTTGTGTGTGTTTGCACTTCAATGCAAATATTTCATTTTCATAATCGTAATGCTCGAAGCGCGCCAAATTCAAGCGTATGTATTCTTGAACCCTATTATGTCTGTTTGATATTGTTAATCATTTGCCCCTCACACCGTCAGGCATACAGAGAGTCGGCTGCTTAAACACTTTGACCCTTAAAGGTCTGTGGGCTTAATGAGAAAGCCACTTGCTGCTGGCGCGGTAATAAATTACTCCTAGAGGTCAATATTGTGGAGTCAATCTAAACGTGAATTGATAAGCTGGGTAGCCTTACCAATTGCCTTGGGTAATGTGAACTACAGTTCCCAAGGAGGAGTGCCAAATTCATTTAAATGGAACAAAAATCAGAATAAGTTTTCTTTCCTTCCTTCCCTTTTGGCACTTTAATCAACCATTATTTCCATTTTAAAGCAAGCTGACCAAAATGTTTTCCCAGAAACCGGTTACGCCCTTGACTGTAACACACACAAAAACTGCAATAAACATCAAGAACTACTACAAACAGCAGCAAAACAATTTGAGGGAAAGAAATGCAATAACTAAAACAAACCACAAAACAAAACTTTTTCGACCACACAAATAGCAAATACATAAAATGGAACACCGATGTGGGGATAGTTCTCACTCACGATTGATGAGTGTGCGTGACACGAAGGTAGAGCCACTAAAAGCGGTAAAAACAGTAAAAAGAGCCAACCTGATGTTGTTTTATACGCAATAACTATGGAGAGGGTAGGAAGGGTTAGATGTGCCTATTGGCAGGTATAATTCATATGAAAAATGTAATACCAAAATACTATCAATATGTTTATGTTATTACTCACTTTTAAAAGATAAGTAGAGGAACCTACAGCTAAGAAATTTGTATGGTTCGTTTAAGTGATCCAATTTAAACTGCGATCAAATATTCATATATGTAAGACATATAATCCACATCACATTAGCAAAATTGCTTAACATTTTATTTGTTGTATATTTACTCAGACTGTCGGATCAGTTATTGATTACTACTGTCCCTGTCTACTACTTATAGTACGTACATGCATACCATCTTCCAATCAATAAATGGCGTTATTCGCTGATATCAGTGTAAGACTTTACTGTACTTTATTTAGTTTTAATTGGACTAACGAGATTCTTACTGTCCCCACCTACTATCTAGCAAATGATTGCAACTCAATACAAAATACGCACAACGTACACTCACGCAGGTGATGATCCGGGTCAAAACTTGGATGAACTCACACGGACTGCAGCTAGCAGCAGAAAAAACACAGCTACTGTTCGTCACGAGAAGGCAAATCCCACTAGAGTTGGACATGAGGATACACGATAGCATTATACGCGCTCATAAGGTGATAAATTACTTGGGAGTCAGGCTTGACTCGAAGCTATCGTTCCAAGCTCATATACAGCGAAGTCTACCACTGCGACAGGCTCGCTAAGCAGACTAATGGCGAATGTGGGCGGACCGGTGCAATGTAGGCGGAAGTTACTAATGGAGGTGAACAACGCCATTCTTCTATATGGATGCGAGATCTGGGCAGACGCTCTAAACGCAAAATGCCGAGCAAAACAACTTTTATCGATCCAAAGAAGAAGTGCGCTGAGAATAATAAGTGCATATCGGACAGTATCAGGAGTAGCAGCGATGGTCATCGCAGGTGTTACGCCGATCGACCTATTAGCCAGAGAACGAAGCCAAATATACGGATTGCGCCAAGCAGGACAATTTTCAAGGCAAACGGCTGAATCGATTAAAGAAGAAACCCTCACCGTGTGGCAAGAAAGATGGGCAATCGAAACAAAGGGCAGATGGACAAGAAGGCTGATTCCTGAGATCAAAAGTTGGCTACGCAGAAAGCACGGAGACGTCGATTTCTACGTAACACAGATGATGAACAGGACACGGCTACTTTAGCGCATTCCTACACTCAATTGGGAAATAGACAGTAATAGATAGTGTGGAGCACACTGTGATACACTGCGAACGATGGGCCGATAGGCGAGGCAACCTAACACGATGTGTAGGAAATATCACAGCAGACAACATCGTATCGAAGATGATCTCGAGCGAAGAGCAGTAGAGATTGATCGCAAGTTTTGTTGGCGAAATTCTGCGAATCAAGAAAAAAGACCTGGACGAGAGGACATAGTGGGGTATCTGGACGCAGATAATAGATGAGAGCGCGTAGCGCGTAAAGGGCCCCACTTCGAAGTAATGCGAAAACTTTTCCGAAGTGGATACAGGCCTGAGAGAGAGGGGGGGTTTTTAGTAGGTGTAAGTCCTACATACCCTTTCAGCGACGGCAGACTTGGAAATGCATAAGGCATTTTCCCCTCCTCGACCCAAAAAAAAAAAAAAAAAAAAATGATTGCAACTCAATGGATGGCGATTTTTGGTTGATATCAGTGTGGGACTACTTGGATTAACTTAATTCCTACTGTCCCTGTCTAGTACCTAATATGTGAAACTCAATGGATGTAGCTTTTCATTGGTATAATTGTGAGACTTTACTGTACTTTAATTGGTTTTGATAGGATTAATGAGATTTCTAAGGTTCCCTATCTACTATCTAGCAAATGATTGCAACTGCTGCTCAAGGGATGTCGTTATTCGTTGGTAACAGTGTGAGAGTTTAATATTCTTAATTTAGTTTAATTTGGATTATGTGAATGTGTGCGCAAGAGGTCGTGGGTAATGAACAATTTTTTCTTGGAAAAACGTACACACCAGGTCACCTTTACTAAGCCATGAAAAAGATTCTCTAACTGTCGTTCGGAATCGCTGTTAAACTGTAGGTCCCTTTCTCTTGTGTGAAAATAAGAAGCACACAAGCCAAGAGATTGAGAGAAGCTCGACTTTGGCCCTTTGGTCTGTGTAAAGACAAATGTTATTAATATTAACAAGATTTCTACTGTCCTTATCTACTATAGTGTTATTTATTGGTATCTACGTGAGACTTAACTGTACTTTATTTGGTGTTTTTTGGATTAACAAAATTCCTACTATTTAGCTAATGATTGCAACAGTAGCTCAATGGATGGCGTTTTTCGTTGGTGTCTGTATGAGATTTTACTTTAATTGGATTAGCTAAATGCCTGCTGTCCCTATCTACTACCTTCTATCTGCAGCTTAATGGATGACGACTTTCATTAGTGTCAGTGTGACACTTACCCAAATATAAGATTGATACTTTTATCAAGTATATTGAGGGGTTAGTGATGATTCTAGATGATTTTTATGGGCTGTACACGAATTTATTTGGATTATCTACATTTTTTCATTGATTTTGTTTGTAAAAGGTAAAATATTGCATAGGTTTACTGTAATAAAGGCTTAAAATTTTATGGGTTGCTGAATTGCTGAGGAGAAAAGACTTGTGCGTGAGCTCCAAAAACAAGGAAAAAGTTACAAATGCATTGCCACATCAATTGGACGGCTTAAGAACTTTGTTACAAATGCTCTTAGACCAGATAAAACTACACTCAGAAAAAAAATCGCCGTATATTTTAGAAATTCGCCATAAAAATTTTGTTTTTCTTAAAATCAGAAAAAGTTTCTCATATTAAGAAATTTTTTTCTTAAAAATAGAAAATTTTTCTAAATTGCGGAAAATTTTTTTCTTGGTTTGAGTCGCCTTTAAAATGAGAAAATTTTTATATATTTTAGAAAATTTATTTCTATTTTGTAGAAATGATTTTCTTAAAAATATTGTTGCCTATTAAATGCCCAATTTTAAGAAAGTCTCTTTCTAAAAAATTTGCAGCTTCTTTCTTAATAAATGGGCGCCATATTAATTAGAAAGATTTCTATTTTTGAGAAAAGTCCTTTCTGAAAACTAGAAAATCGGCTCATCGCTCTCTTCTCTCCTGAACGTCACCGTTGGGCGTGTATCTCTCGGCGCGGACGGCAAATCATTTTCGTTCTTTGCTCTAACATAACGGTAGTTCTCAAAGAAACCGAAGCAAAGCTGCTGCTGCATGTTCGTTTTGCAGGCGTCGATTTCATTTGATTTTGGTGCATTGACAGTGACAGAGCAATGGAGAGTTTGTTGAAAAAGTTACACTCAGAAAATTTTTATCTTAGACTTAAGAAAATCTAGCCATAAAATGGTTTTGCCCTTAATTTAAGAAAATTTTCCTAAATTGGTGAAATTTTGACCTGAATTTTAAAAAAAACTAACCATTAAAATAAAAAGCCCTAAAATTGAGAAAAAATTTCCTTAAAATAAGAAAAAACGATGCACTCGTCTTTACCTAAAAACAAGAAAATAATTTCCTAAATTTTAGGAAAGACGAGCAGTAACGAGCTTCGCGTTTGATGAAAAAATGTATTTGAGACCTCAGTGTATTGTAAAAAATATCGGAAAAATATAGAAAATTTTAAAAACAACAAAACTAAAAAACAAAAGAAAAAAAAAAAAAAATAAAAATAATTTTTATGTCAATGCCTTGAATAGGATTCGAACCCACGACCTGGCGGCTGCCCGGCAAATGTCTTGCCATTCTACCACCGGTCTTGATTGCATTCGAGCGTTAAGATGTCCGTCGTTCGTGGTTAGAGTGCCGAAGTCCTGAGTTCGAATCCCAGTAAGGGTAAGTAAAAAATAAAAAAAAAAAAATTGTATTTAAAAAATTATCACAGCAAAAGTAGGAGGGGAGGTGGGGGGTGGGCTTCTTGGTTTGTGTGGGTGCGGAGCAAGCAGAGCAGCAAAAATATATTCTAAATTTTAGAAAAAGATATTAAATTTTAGAAAAATATCAAAAGGTATTTCTTAATTTTAGTAATTCTTCCTTAAATTTAGAAATATTTTTCTAAGATTTAGAAATTTTATTTCTAGTTTTTAGAAATATTTTGCTAATATTAAGAAATGGAATTCCTAATTTTAAGTAAAATTTCGCCATAATATTAAGAAAAAATTTTCTACTTTGAAGAAATTTTTTTTTAATTTCAAGAAAAAATCACCATAGTTTCAAAGAAAAAATAATCTTAAAAATAATGGCGATCTTTCTTGGCGCCAAAACAATGGCGAATTTCTTAAATATACGGCGATTTTTTTTCTGAGTGTATTGAAAAGAGCAGAGGATGCAACAAATTAGAGACATTAATGCTGCCATATGCTAAAAAAAAACCCCTTGTATGGAAATTCCAGCAGGAAAATGACCCAAAACTCGTCTGTGTTGGCCAAGTCAATCTCCTGCCTTGAAGCCCATAGAAAATCTTTGGGGTGAACTCAAGCGAGAAACTAGAAATAAAACTAGATTAGTCCAATTAAAAAGAGTTAAAAAGAGTTAAAATTCCAAGGTATTTTTTTAGTCGAACTTTCCATCCATGTATTGTACAAACAATTGCATTTTATGGCAACAACTTCAAATGCCATTGCTGTATCAGTGGGGGGGTCGTGGGATGAGTGTGCTGTGCTATAGGCATAGAACGAGGTCAACTGAAGTGCCATACAATCCTGCATCCATGTATCCATGGGCAAGTGCAAAAATGTCAACATGTCCGCGTGTCAATTGCCATACAACTTGATATCTGTCAAATTGCATGGATTTTTCGTCAACAACAGGCAGCGGCAGCAGCAGCTACAAAGTTCAAGTCAATGCCAATGGTTATAACGATGCCAACACTATGGCCATGGCTCATCATCATCATCATCATCATCATGGAGAGCATATTGATTTTGTTGCTCACAAAGCCCGTGTCGAAACATCATATTGTTCCCTTGGATGCCACCGACACAATGTTGGGTCGGTATGGGTGAGAAGGGGGCAATAACAAGTTTGTTTTTACTAGCTTTTGGAGTCATAAACATGTTGCCAATATTGTTATGCATCATGTTAACAAGGCTAGTGCTAACTGAAAGAGGAACCAAACGGCATTCACATAAAAGTGTTCAAGTGCTGCGACAATTAAGACAGCCGCACATAAGTATGCTATGTTAGTTAGGTGAGAGGGCAGGCCAAGTTTCAGTGAAATCATCTACGCCGTGACATTCCCAGTGAAAGTTTGATTCTTAAATCGTCCACTTATGCTTATGAAAGATGAATTGACTGCTGAGCCAAAAGCTTTGCTGAGAAAAGATTAAGCAAACCGATCATTTTTAAGGTGCGCGCACACATGTTGCTGAGCTGACTTTTAAGCTGAATCATTATACCCTTGCAGAGGGTATTATAAAATTGTCCGGATGTTTGTAACGCATAGAAGGAAGCATCTCCGACCACATAAAGTATATTTATTCTTGATCAGCACGACGAGCTGAGTTGATTTAGCCTTGTCCGTCTGTCCGTCTGTTTCTATGCTATCTCCTCCGTCAGTTTTAAAGCTATCCTCACCTAACTTTGCACAAAGTCTTTTGGTACAAATACGCTGCACATTTGTCGGAACCGGCCGGATCGGATGACTATAGCATATAGCTGCCATAGAAACGATCGGTCGAAAAACTAGTCTTAGTGAGAAAAACTTTTTTGTTTATAATGGAAACGCCTCCAAAGTACGTATTTCTTAGTTTACTATCCTTTCCCATGATTTCACCAAGTTTGGTCTAAGTCGGATGACTATAGCATATAGCTGCCATAGGAACGATCGGTCGAAAACCTAGTTCTAGTGAGAAAAACTTTTTTGTTTTTAATGAAAACGTCCTTATCATTGGCATGTACTTATTTTATATTCCTTTACACAATTCTAAAAAGTTTTATCAAAATCGGATGGCTATAGCATATAGCTGCAGTATGAATGATCGGTCGAAAAAGAAGTTCTAGTAAGAAAAACTTTTTAGTTTTAAATGGGATCGCCTCCAAATTTCGTATTTACCGGTGTATTATGCTTTTCCATGATTTCACCAAGTTTGGTCGAAATCAGACATCTATATAGTATAGATCCCATACAAAAGTTAGGTCCAAAAAGTAGTCTTAGTTAGAAAAACTTTTTTGTTTTCAATGGAAGCTGCAAGGGTATACAAAACTTCGGCCGAGCCAAAGCTAACTTTCCCCTAGTTTTTGGTTTGCAGCCCTGATAATTATATTGAGGAAAATGCTGATGCTGTCGAAAGGAACACCTTTAAAACATAAAAACAGATTTTAAAATTTTTAAAAAATTTTGATGATAAATATAGTTGAGTGGTATACTGGCTATGGAAATTTGAGTCAGTGACGTAGATAGGATGTGAAATCGTGCCTATTACAATTTTTTGCTTGTATATTATTCAGTGTTTCAAATTGAGTTGTTTTCACTTGCAGAAATTGGGCTATTTTCATTCGTCGAAAGCGCAGTTACCTGCCACTCTGCCTACTGGTAAAAATGAATTAACCGCGCACTTTGTATTGAAATTACTTAAGAGACGAATTCAAGCAATACCAACAAAATATGTAGTTTTCTAGAAATCTGTAACAGCTTTGACGTTTCAAACAACCGCCTTACGAAATTTAATATTGTTTTCGTGAAATCCTTGTTAGTTAGTCAAAGGGTGCTGGAGTTTGAATCGGTTCTAATGAAATTTTTACAGTTTGTTTTTATCGCTCCAAGGACAGTCTTCGAGGTCAAAGGAACAGTTCTCATTTTTCGTTTACAAGTTTGAATAAAATTTTCAAAAGAAATCGGACATCATCGCTTTAAAAACTTACGGTTTTTTTTGATTATAGAAAATGTTACATCTAAAAATAGAAATCACTTTTAAATTTAAGAAAAAAGAAACTAGTTTTATAGCATGCTGATCCCTTTGACTAGTTGTGGGAGGCCCTTGTCCCTTGTCCCTTGTCGAAGTTTATAAAATCTCTCTTGAATCGATGAATCAATGAAGTGAAGTTTTTCCTTCTAGACCAAAACAAATAAATCAACAACTTGATTCTGACACCCGTTTCAAAAGCCAATTTCGGGTTGACTGGCGTTTAGATAAAGTCAAATTATATGTGCATTAACAGCGATAAATGTATTCCAACTGGAATGGTAACTGAATTTGAAACAGAAACGGAAACTGAAACACTTTGCACACTTCACACGGGTCGGCCTTTTCTTGTTCGTTTTTTGTTGCCTTCCATTGCAAACACTCGAAGATTGACTGACAGTTGCTGTTGATATGGGAGGGGGTGGGTTGGATGGATAGATGGATGGATGGATGGCTGGATGCTTGGATATTCATATATGCAGTCAATTCTTTTCAGCTTTGGTTGATTTTTTTGTCGAACTTTTTCACTTTGATTGCGTTTGAATTTCCGGCGGTTCGCACAGCAGGCAATGGATGGATGCGTCTGCCGCGCCACCCACTCCCCCACGTCGACACACTCTTGCTTTTTTTTTTTTATTTTGTGGAAATTCAATGAATTTGCGGAATATTTCTCAAAGTTTTGGCAGTGCCACCGCTGCGCGTCTTTGACATAGACAAACAAACACGTGGAAGGATTGGGGTGGGAGGCCCAGGCAAACATGTTTGCATTTCAAATCCAAATCCAAGCGCTCGCTTTACCAGAGAGTTCTTTCATATTTTTTTCCTGGTATGGAGATGACCGGGCGGAAAGGGGCGTGTAGAAAGGAACACATATGCCCTTCATGTTTGCTCATGTAAATCGAGTACGCCCCTGCCTCGTCCCCCACCGTACGGGAGAGTTTATTAACGTTTGGTTTTGGGCGCCAGCCAACATTTTTGACTCAATGACGGTAAACATTTACATTTTGCTTGTTGTCATCGAGCCTCGATTCGTTCCACGGCTTAGGCAACGGGATTTACTTTGGCCCGCTCAATCGCTATTGCCCCATTGTGCACCTTTTGGTCGTTGTGTTGTTGATAAGATGGTTGTGGTGGCGATATATGTACGTGGTTTCTGATTGATTTACTTCAAACATTAATCAAAGCTAAAGTGTACTAGGGGACATTTGTATGTACATATCAGCTTTGTGTAGATCCTTTAATCCTTACCAAAAAAAACACAAAAATAATCCAAGCAGTCGCAATTCCATGTGTGTTTTTGCTAAAAATTTAGCAGTTTTAAACCGGATTCAAACTTAAAATCGCAAAATTTTGGAGAAAGTACAAATGTGAAAAATTCATAAAAATTTCGAAAAATTAAGAAATTATCGAAAATTTCAAAATAAACAGCAAGATTCGCTCATAAAACACTCGCTTTAATTTATACTGTTTCGTTCGAGAACTCGACCAAATTTGGTGGAATCATGGAAAAGCATAGTAAACTAAGAAATACGAAGTTTGGAGGCGTTTCAATTGAAAAAAATAGGGGAAAGTTAACTTCGGCTCGGCCGAAGTTTTGTATACCCTTGCAGCTTCCCTTGAAACCAAAAAAGTTTTTCTAACTAAGACTAATTTTTGGACATTACTTTTCTACGGGATCTATACTATATAGATGTCTGATTTCGACCAAACTTGGTGAAATCATGGAAAAGCATAATACACTGTTAATTACGAAATTTGGAGGCAATCCGAAAACAAAAAGTTTTTCTCACTAAAACTAGTTTTTCGACCGATCGTTCCTATGGGAGCTATATGCTATAGTCATCCGATTTCGACCAAACTTTAAAGAATTGTGTAAAAGTATATGAACTAAGTGTATGCCAATGATTAGGACGTTTTCATTAAAAACAAAAAAGTTTTCCCACTAGAACAAGTTTTTCGACCGATCGTTCCTATGGCAGCTATATGCTATAGTCATCCCATTTCGACCAAACTTAGTAGAATTGTGTAAAAGTATAAAAAATAAGTGTATGCCATTGATAAGGACGTTCTTATAATAAACAAAAAAGTTTTTCTCACTAGAACTAATTTTTCGACCGATCATTCCTATGACAGCTATATGCTATAGTCATCCGATTTCGACCAAACTTTGTAGAATTATGTAAAAGTATATAAAATAAGTGTAAGCCAATGAAAAGGATGTTTTCAATAAAAAAAAAAAAGTTTTTCTCACTAGAACTAGTTTTTCGACCGATCGTTCCTATGACAGCTATATGCTATAGTCATCCGATTTCGACCAAACTTAGTGAAATCATGGGAAAGGATAGTAAACTAAGAAATACGTACTGTGGAGGCGTTTCCATAAAAAACAAAAAGTTTTTCTCACTAAGACTAGTTTTTCGACCGGATCGGATGACTATAGCATATATACTAAAGCATATAGACTATAGCCGAAGTTAACTTTCCACTATTTTTTTTTTTTTTTAATTTCAATACAAAAGGGGCACAGTAAGAACAAATATGATTGTTTTAGTTTTGTCTATGAGCTTTTCCATGAGTGTAAGCAAACCAAAAAAACAGTGTGAACGTTTGATAAATGGTGTTCTTTTGCTGTTAACAAACTGAAAATTTCGTTGGCTTAACATTTAGCTGATGCAATACCTAGCTCTAGCTTTTAGGGGTTAATGCTATCTAAAAAATATTATTCTTAAACACAATGCTTTACTTCTAATATAAATACGGACCGTTTGCGTAAAATATAATTTGAAGTCAACAACAAATTCATGCAAATTAAATAGTAAACTAATTACAGCTGTTCAAATAATAACAAAAATATTTTTAATAACTTATACCTCAGTTTCACTGGCACAATCTGTAGGTTATTTTCTGTATGAGCTACATGACCTTATATTTTCTGTGTATTTCCTCAAGAAATAGATGTTCATTCGGCATCTATAGAATGTTAAAACGCCTTCTTTCTTATAAATGCACACGCAAAACTGGCAAATATATAACAATTTCAATTTTTTCATATTATGAGTTTGTATGGGAAAAAAGCTGACTGTTAACTATCAATGCATAACGCACTCTTAGTGTAAATAGCCTATTGGTTTATAACTTACGGTAATTTTTTTATAAATAATGGAGATCTTTAAGCTCCAATTTTTTTTAAGAATAATACATAAAGGGTGATTTTTTAAGAGCTATAGGAAAGTTTAAAAAAAAAAAAAAGGAAAAAGTTAACTTCGGCTCGGCCGTAGTTTTGTATACCCTTGCAGCTTCCATTGAAAACAAAAATTTTTTCAAACTAAGACTACTTTTTGGACATTACTTTTCTACGGGATCTATACTATATAGATGTCTGATTTCGACCAAACTCGGTAAAATCATGGAAAAGCATAATAGCATAATAATATACTGTCAATTACGAAATTTGGAGGCGATCCCATTTAAAACAAAAAGTTTTTCTCACTATAACTTCTTTTTCGACCGATCATTCATACTGCAGCTATATGCTATAGTCATCCGAATTTGATAAAACTTTGTGGAAATGTGTTTAAGTATATAAAATAAGAATATGCCAATAAAAAGGACTTTTCATTAAAAAGTAAAAAGTTTTTCTCACTCAAACTAGTTTTTCGACCGATCATTCCTATGGGAGCTATATGCTATAGTCATCCGATTTCGACCAAACTTAGTGAAATCATGGGAAAAGATAGTAAAGTAAGAAATACGTTCTTTGGAGGCGATTCCATTAAAAACAAAAAAGTTTTTCTCTTTAAGACTAGTTTTTTAACCGATCGTTCCTATGGCAGCTATATGCTATAGTCATCCGATCCGGCCGGTTCCGACAAATGTGCAGCGTATATGTACCAGAAGACTTCGTGCAAATTTTGGTGAGGAAAGCTTTAAAACTGACGGAGGAGATAGCATAGAAACAGACAGACGGACAGACGGACGGACGGACAGACGGACAGGGCTAAATGAACTCAGCTCGTCATGCTGATCAAGAATATATATACTTTATGTGGTCGGAGATGCTCTCTTCAATGCGTTACAAACATCCGCACAATTTTATAATACCCTTTGCAAGGGTATAAAAACACATAAAATTCAGAAAAATGCATGAAATCTTTATTTGAATCGATAGTACGGTCCATATAATTTAATGTTTGAAGATTATTTCATGCAAATGTTGACCGTGACTGCGCCTCAAATGGTCCATCCACTTAGTCCAATTTTGGCATACTCTTTCCAACTTTTCGGCTGGTATCTTACGAATAAATGCTTCAATGTTGTCTTCCAATGCGTCAATTGAAGCGGGCTTGTCTGTATAGACATGAGTTTTAACATAGCCCCATAAAAAATAGTCTAAAGGCGGTAAATCGCACGATCTAGGCGGCCAATTGACCGGTCCCGAACGTGATATAAAATGTTCACCGAACTCGCCTCTCAATAAGTCCATTGTTGCGCGTGCTGTGTGGCATGTGGCACCGTCTTGTTGAAACCACATGTCATGCAAGTCAAGCTCTTGCATTTTGGAGCTTCGTCGCTGAACACAATTTTTCGGTAAAAAAGTGGATCTTCGGCCAACTTTCCAAGAGCCCATTCACCAAAAATTCTACGTTGCGGTAGGTCGTTCGGCTTCAATTCTTGCACCAGCTGTATTTAAAAAGGCTTCACACCTAAATCCTTTCGCAAAATTTTCCACGTTGTTGAGTAATAGAGGCCCAATTGCTGCGAACGGCGACGAATCGATAATTGATGGTCATCATTAACACTGGCCGATACAGCTGCGATATTTTTTTCAGTTCGCACTCTACGTAAGAGTGTTGGTGGTTTAATGTCCAACAATGTAATGTCCAACCAAAATTTAGTCACAATAACCCGAATAGCCGCTTCAGTGGGTCGATTAAACTGACCATAAAATGGAAGAAGCGCTCATAGAAGGAAGCATCTCCGACCATATAAAGTATATATATTCTTGATGAGCATGACGAGCTGAGTTGATTTAGCCCTGTCCGTCTGTGCGTCTGTCTGTTTCTATGCTATCTCCTCCGTCAGTTTTAAAGCTTTCCTCACCAAACTTTGCTCGAAGTTCTTTGGTACAAATACGCTGCACATTTGTCAGAACCGGCCGGATCGGATGACTATAGCATATAGCTGTCATAGGAACGATCGGTCGATAAATTAGTTCTTGTGAGAAAAACTTTTTTTGTTTTTAATGGAAACGTCCCTTACGTTGGCAATATTTATTTTATATTTTTTTACACAATTCTACAAAGTTTTATCAAAATCGTATGACTATAGCATGTAGCTGCATTATGAATGATCGGTCGAAAAAGAAGTTCTTGTGAGAAAACAATTTTTGTTATAACTGGGATCGCCTCCAAATTTCGTAATTAACAGTTTGTTATGCATTTCCATGATTGCACTAAGTTTGGTCGAAGTCGGACATCTATATAGTATTGCTCCCATAGAAAAGTATGGTCCGAAAAGTAGTCCTATTTAGAAAAACAAGCTGCAAGGGTTTACAAAATTTCGGGAGAGCCGAAGTTAACTTTCCCCTATTCTTACCCTTAGAAGGATTTTAGAGATTAAAATTCAATAAAATCTATAGGCACTTTTTTTTTAAGAAAAAACTAGAAAAAGAAAGATACAAATGTGAGAAATGGTGATTGCGCGACTTTGCATTGGTATTTCTTGAAATGGGTTTTGAATAAATGTAAGATTGTCTTATACTAGTTCAATTTTATCGTTTCCCCATGAAATTGTGATAAAACATAGTTAGGTTAAACATATTTAGTGAATTTTTTTTGCAGTCAAAAACTAGAAGCAGAAAATCACGACCCCCCAGTTGATCTACGCTATTGTTGAATTGAGGAAATTTACATTTTTTGTACAAGTACAGTCGACTCCATCCTCGATCCCCTATGCCCCATTCGGGATTAAAACTAAAAGAAGAGGATAATAAAGCTTGAACCGTCTAGGAATCATTTCATAGATCAACTTATTTCTGATACAACCACAAAGTTTCAAATTCAAAGCTTCAGTAAATTTTGAGATATGGTTTAAGCACTTTTGAAACGGTAATTCGAGATGGTCGACATACTTTCTACCGCGAAACATACTTTTTAATAACAAGTAAACAAAAATACTGGGAAGTAAAATTCTAAATTGTCTAATTATCACAACGCAAAACCAGCATACACAAAAACTAAATCAGGTTGCTGTCGTGTCATCATTATCATCTTCATTATCATGATCAGAAAACAAAAGCCACTAATTAAAACTCATCACAACAAAAGCCCCTCCACACGCCAGCTGTTCGCTTATCAACGCCTCAATCTTATGTCACAACACTTTTATTTTTCACTTATTCGATTTCAATTCTCTTTCCAAGCCAACTGAAATAGCAAAACTTAAGTGGAGGAATAGCCGCCACCCCGTCGACGACATTGTCGTATGGGTATACAGGTGCCCTTTGCGTCCCTTGCATAGCCTTTGTTGCAATAGCAGCCATCCGGGCAACGAAAATGCATTATCAGGCAGGGTTGGCCCAAGGTGGCGCATTCTGTCTGGCAACTGGGACCACATGGCATAAACGTTTCATTGGACGGGCAATCGCGAGGAGCTGTTAATAGAGAATACTTATGGATACAAGTACAACTCCTCTTGGGGGGGACAACTCACTTATAATCAGCTGAGCAGCTACCAATTGGAGCAAGCAGCAGCAGCTCAAAAGCAGCAGAAAGAAATTGGATATGAGCGACTGGTGAGACATCGTGTTCGCAACTAAACTGTTAAGCATGAGGCGGGCGAGCTTTTATGGCCAATCGATGACGCACAGTTCGATGGTATTCCGGGGGAAGAACCATAGGCGAACTGAGCTCTGTGATGCTCTAGGGAGATGCGGCTGAAAACTGGTTCACAACAAGTTCGCGCTCAGTTTTGATTACTTTCTTTCTCCGAGTTATATTTTAAATTTCAGACTACTTCTCTAACGATTTGAAATAAATACAAAACTGTTCTGTTCCATCGAAAAAAAAAAACATTTAAAATTATAAAAAATTCGCCGAAAGTTTCAGTTTCAGTACTTCGCTTTTGACAGAAATCGTTCTCTGATTTTGCTTCCACTGCTGCTTCTGATTTTTTCAAAAACAGAATCAAAAGGAGCATTTCGCTTTCGACTTATGAAAATTGCTACCGACTGCTGCTGCTGGCTTTTTCAGAAGTTTAATCAAAAGCGAAATCAAAGTAGTGAATTATATCATAAGTTTTTTTAACCCAGGTGGTTGAGTCCATAAGACTTCTAAACGGATTCGTTACAAATTTCACACCAGATAATAGGCGTTAACGCTAATCTTCGTGGCTGAAACAGAAAGCAAAAAATTTGCTGATATTAGCCAATCAGGCGTTTTTTAGGTGTTTCATCAACATTCAGGCAAAATATTTGCTCAGTGGGACCTTAGCATAAAATTATTTCTATGGCAGCAACTGCCCGTTAAATTTGAATGTCAAACATTTAAATAGCATTCTACACCTAGAAAAATTTCTGGTTGTTGCTGCTGCTCCACACACCCCACCGCACGTCCCCTCCTACTTTTGCTGTGATAATATTTTAAATTTTTTTTTATACCCTTGCAGAGGGTATTATAAAATTGTCCGGATGTTTGTCACGCATTGAAGGAAGCATCTTCGACCACATAAAGTATATATATTCTTAAAAAAAAAAATTTATATTTCTAACAAACAACTTAAAATAGCTGTGTGTCGGTAGGGTCTTTCTAAAATCAGTGTCTTATTGTTTTAAAATGAATAAATATGCCTGAACAAATAGTAAAAGGTACCTACGAGTTGTCCAAATTCACCATATTACCCCCAAATACTCTTTCCTAAGTCGATTGAACAGTGTAGTTTATGGTCCTTCCATGAAACTTTGGTGTATCTAGCGGTGATCTTAAAGACTTTGGTAGCAAACTGATTAAATTTCAAAAGACCCTACAGACACACAGCTATTTTAGTTTGTTTCTGTAATTCTATAAATTATTCATCTTTTTTTTAATTTATTTATGGTTCCAGGAATTTAATTAATTGCCGTCCAAAAGATTATAGTTCTCTCTATACATCTAAATTTTCAAGTGTCTCATTGCGCTACAGATGGATTTTTTTAATAAATTTTTGAAAAGCGTCATTTTAGGCACTTTTAACAACTTTGACCAGAGATTTCTCAAAAACTTGACGTGCTAGAATTTATTCAATTCACATTTGGTTAGTCGTGCAATTTTTAAAAACTAAGTATTGTTCCCCTTTTAATTTGTCCATCCAATTTTTGTTCCCTCATCAAGGGAAGCTGCAGCTGCAGGTGCGTGAGCTCGGATGAAGCGAGTGTAGGGAAAGCCTAGGGCGAAAAAGAGAAGTTGAATTGGGTCGTTTAAATTCGCAGGTTGCCTTAAACTTATAAAACTTACTCTTTTCATCACTTGGAGCTCCAATAGGATGGGTAGGGGAATGACTTATCATTAAATTGTTGAGCGAAAATTCCAGATATCTTTCTCTGATTCGACTGGTCGTCCTGAAAGAAATCGCAGTCGCATTTTAGCTCGCTGAAAGCAGAAAAAAAAAATGAATTGGAGAATTAGAAATTAAGCAAAATTAATACAAAATTTCGTGCCAACGGTATTAATTTCATTTCTCGGCCCGCAAGGACCCAATATATGTTGAACTGTGTTATTTATTCCCATACATATTATCCTTGATTTCCATATTTCTTGATACCCTTGCAGAGGGTATTATAAAATTGTGCGTATGTTTGTAACGCATTGAAGGAAACATCTCCGACCACATAAAGTAGATATACAGGCCTGTTCCCGTTTTCGATTTCGATCAGATCATGCGGAATCGGAATTGGTAGCTGTGAATGAATGAATGAATGAAAAGTAAATGCCAATTTTCTTGGCAACTGTGATTCTTTGCATTTTGCAAGTATTTTAATTTTAACATGTCAAATATTGTGAAGATTTTGAAGTATCTATATATATATCGAGCCTTTAATTTGATTTAAAATAATTTTTATTAAACTTGTACCTCATAAATTGCTTGTAGACACAAGAATAACGATCGAAATGAAACCGAGCCGTTCGCGATTCCGAATCAGCGCATGCGCAGTGCTGGTCGAAATTGTTAAGGCTGCCTTATGGCTGAATTAAAATTCGATAAAGATTCAAACTTTCGTTCGAAAAGACTATCGGTTTCTATTTCACTCGGAAACGGGAACACCAAAATGAAAAAGATTCGGAAACGGGAACAGGCCTGATATTCTTAATCAGCATGACGAGCTGATTTCATTTAGCCTTGTCCGTCTGTCTGTTTCTAAGCTATCTCCTCCGTCAGTTTTAAAGCTATCCTCACCAAACTTTGCACTATGTCTTTTAGTACAAATACGCTGCATATAGCTGTCATAGGAACGATCGGTCGAAAAACTAGTTCTAGTAAGAAAAACTTTTTTGTTTTTAATGGAAACGCCTCCAAAATACGTTTTTCTTAGTTTACTATCCTCTCCCATGATTTCACTAAGTTTGGTCGAAATCGGATGACTACAGCATATAGCTCCCATAGGAAC
Organism: Lordiphosa collinella; assembly: GCA_018904265.1. Lineage (NCBI taxonomy): Eukaryota > Metazoa > Arthropoda > Insecta > Diptera > Drosophilidae > Lordiphosa > Lordiphosa collinella. Next base: position 24,292 of record JAEIFV010000314.1, on the reverse strand, counting down.
GATCGGTCGAAAAACTAGTTCTAGTGAGAAAAACTTGTTTGTTGTTTAATAAAAACGTCCTTATCATTGGCATATTCTTATTTAATTTACTTTAACACATTTCTACAAAGTTTTATCAAATAAAGCCCGCGGGCTTTATTTCACTTTCAGGAGTGAAATAACGCCCACGGGTGATATATTACTTTTTCCAAAAACTCATAGAATTTGACTGTCATAAAAAAGTAACTAATTAATTAAAGATCCGCTGATTTCTTAAGATGCATCGACCTCCCACTGATCTTCATATCACAGAGAGAAAAATCCGTTATAAGCGTAACAAAATCAAGAATTCTTGGGAACGAAAGTCTGCAATACCGTTTTTTCTTAAATTGGTATTGTGTTGAATTGACCAAATTTTTTTTTTAAAATCGCGCGTTTTTAAAAAAAATTTTGCCTGCGGCGCTACTTTGAACAGTAAGCCGCATAGCAACGTTTTAACGTTTCTAGGTATAAGATCAACTATTGTGATCAATAGACATGGAACCATTTAGATTATATAGGTCTTTTAAAATTTATAGAAGTAAACCTTAATGGCATTACTACTAATATAATGTCCTAAACAATTTTTTAAGTTCACTCACTTTAATTCGATCCTGAAAGTGTTGATATTCAAAGTGACCAGATGACCTTAGTGTGACAAACTTAATTGAAGGATATAAATTCTTTTTCTTTCCCTCAAAAAAATAACAAAGAATGGAGAAAATTGTAAAAGGAATTCTAGTTAGAGATTTAAAACTTTGGAAAGTGCCGGGCTTTATAAATTGTTGGAAGATATTCGATATAAGGATGTTTAGTCATCTGTCACCTAGACGAATGCAACTGTTTCGCTCTTGTTTTACTCATCTTTTTTTTCCCTTTCCTTAAAAAAAACTTGTTTACTTATCATTTTCTTCTTAATGACAAAAGTGGAATAACTCCCGCTTGGCTTTATTTCACTTTTGAAAAGGAGATATCGCCCTGTCCGTCCGTCTTACGCTCTCGTTCAATTCATTAATATATTCCTTATAGTCACAAAGGAGAAACAATGCCACCAATGAATGAGAAATACCGCCCGCGGGCGTTATTTCACTTTCAAAAGTGAAATAACGCCACTCCAAAAAGTGAAATAAAGCCCGCGGGTGTTTAAAAACAAAACACTTTCACTTTCAAAAGTGAAATAACACCCGCGGGCTTTATTTCACTTTTTGAGTGGCGTTATTTCCTGAAAAATGCCCGCGGGCCTTATTTCCCGAAGTGAAATAAGGCCCGCGGGCTTTATTTCACCTGGCGTTATTGCATGCCTATAGCATATAGCTGCCATAGGAACGATCGGTTGAAAAACTAGTTCTAGTGAGAAAAACTTTTTTGTTTGTAATGAAATCGTCCTTATCATTGGCATACACTTATTTTATATACTCTTACACAATACTACAAAGTTTGGTCGAAATCGGATGACTATAGCATATAGCTCCCATAGGAACAATCGGTCGAAAAACTAGTTCTAGTGAGAAAAACTTGTTTGTTTTTAATGAAAACGTCCTTATCATTGGCATATTCTTATTTAATTTACTTTAACACATTTCTACAAAGTTTTATCAAAATCGGATGACTATAGCATATAGCGTCAGTATGAATGATCGGTCGAAAAAGAAGTTCTAGTGAGTTAAACTTTTTGGTTTGAAATGGGATCGCCTCCAAATTTCGTAATTAACGGTGTATTATGCTTTTCCACAATTTCACCAAGTTTGGTCGAAATCAGACATCTATATAGGATAGATCTTATAGAAAAGTAAGTTCCAAAAAGTAGTCTTAGTAAGAAAAACTTTTTTGTTTTCAACGAAAGCTGCAAGGGTATACAAAACTTCGGCCGAGCCGAAGTTAACTTGCCCCTATTTTTTTTTATTCAACTCACGTTTGGTTAGTCGTGTAATTTTTAGAAACTAAGTATAGTCCCCTTTTAATTTGTCCATCCAATTTTTGTTCCCTCATCAAGGGAAGATCAGCTGCAGGTGCGTGAGCTTGGATGAAGCGAGTGTAGGGAAAGCCTAGGGCGAAAAGGAGAAGTTGTATTGGTTCGTTTAAATTCGCAGGTTGCCATAAACTTACAAAACTTACTCTTTTCATCACCTGGAGCTCCAATAGGATGGGTAGGGGAATGTCTTATCATTAAATTGTTGAACGAAAATCTATCTCTCTCTGATTCCTAAGAGAAATCGCAGTCGCATCTTAGCTCACTAAAAGCAAAAAAAAAATTAATTAGAGAATTAGAAATTAAAGGAGAGAAAATATGCAAAATTAATATAATTAATAGGAATTGTTAGTACCAAAAAAATATGCCATGTATGCGTTAGGAAACGAAATATTTGTTAATTCAAAATGTTAAGTGTGATGAAGATGATGGCTTAAGTACTTTTATTGGGGGGAGGAGGTAATGTACTGACCTTCGAATAAACCGATCCTGGAATACGGCAGGGTGATCCAATCCAAGAAATATGTTTGGTTGTTGTTTTGAATATGGCAGAGATGCGCCACTTGCTGGAATTGTGGATTTTTTGTCAAACAACTCTTAAAGCTCCTTTTCTTGTGAAGATCTTGGAGCTGTGTGAGTGAGCAGGTGTTTCATTAGACTGCGCTTTTGCATAAAAGCCTTTGAGCACTCTGTACACTTGTAAGGTCGTTCGCCAGTTAGCTTGCGAAGATGTATTAGCAGATTTTTCTCACTGTCAAAGGTCTTCGAACAGTGGGTACATTCGACTAGGCTCTGGCCAGTATGTTTAATAAGGTGTTTGTTCAGATCGCCTGCACTGGAAAAGGTCTCGGAACAGTGGGAGCACTGGAAAGGTCGATCGCGAGTATGTGTGCGAAGGTGACCTTTCAATGTACTTTTTTGGTTGAAGGTCATCGAGCAGTGGGAACATTCGAAGGGTCGCTCACCGGTATGAAGCAACAAATGTCTATTTAGAGTGCTTTTTGCGCCAAAAGACTTTGAGCACTCTGTACACTTGTGCGGTCGTTCGCCAGAAAGCGAGCGAAGATGTTGATCCAGATTGCCCCTAGTGCTAAAGAACTTCGAGCAGTGGGAACATTCGGTCGATTCGTCAGGTCGTCCTCCAGTATGAGTGTAAAGGTGCATCTTCAGAGAGAATAATCGCTTAAAGGAGTTCGGGCAGTGGGCACATTTAAAGGGCTTCTCTTCAGTATGAGTAAGTTGGTGGGCCCTTAGAGAGCTTTCTGTGGCAAAAGACTTGGAGCATTCTGTGCACTTGTAAAGTCGAAGGTCGCGATGAGTACGTAGGTGTTCATTTAAAGTGCGCTTTGCGCCAAAAAACATTGAGCACTGTGGACATTTGAAAGGTCGTATGTCAGTGTGCGTGCGAAGATGTTGATCCAGATTTTTGCTACTGGCAAAGGTCTTCGAGCATTGGGAACATGTGAAAGGTCGCTCTATGGTATGAGTATTCAGGTGTTTGCTTAAAGTGCTACTCGCTGCAAAAGACTTGGAGCACTCTTTACACTTGAAGGGTCTCTCGCCTGTGTGCGTGCGTAGGTGATCCTTTAGATAGCTCTTTACGGCAAACGATTTTGGGCACTCTGAACACTTGTAAGGTCGTATCTCAGTGTGCGTGCGAAGATGTTGATCCAGATTTTTGCTACTGGCAAAGGTCTTCGAGCATTGGGCACATGTAAAAGGTCGCTCTATGGTATGAGTATTCACGTGTTTGCTTAGAGTGCTACTCCTGGCAAAAGACTTGGAGCAATCTTTACACTTGTAAGGTCTCTCGCCAGTGTGTGTTCGTAGGTGATCCCTTAGAGAGCACTTTACGGAAAACGATTTTGGGCACTCTGAACACTTGAAAGGTCGTATGCCAGTATCCTTGCGTAAATGTTGATTCAGATTTTGTTTACTCACATAGGTCTTAGAGGGGTGAGAACATTCGAAGGGCCGCTCGACGCTTGCTTCTCCCATGTTTGTGAGGGTCTCTTCCATATCGCTCCCTTCGCTTAAGCTGTCGCTTTGAAAGGTCTCCTCTTGCTTGAACTGCTGTTCGCCCACGTTGGTTTCGTTCTGCTTCATCGGCTCGAGAATCTTAAGACTCCGCTCCAATCGCTGCTTGAAACTTAAAGCCATTTTAGCATCGAACAAGCAAGGGCGACATATTAGTCCAGGTACTTCCTCAGCGGGCTTAACTTTTTGCCCAGTCGTCTCCTCTATGAGAAGCATCAAGCTTTGCCCCGCATCGGAGTCGGTGTATATATTCAGCCAGTTGGGTTCCACTCCAGCTTTCGGAACGGCCATGCAGGCGCAGCATACTTCGGGTACAGTTAATCCCCTTGTTGTGTTGGCCATTTCACAGCAAAATCTTTATTAACTGCGAATTACTAGTGTGACCGTATGTTACTAGAATGAAAATACTGATTCCAACTAATTTCGAATTTGAACTCTGGATTTTTTGTTCTAATAGCCTATTTCCACTATAACAAATATGTACATACAGGCCAGTTCTGAATTCCAAACGTTTTCAAAAAGTAAAAACGAAAACGAGCGTTTTACTATTTGCTGTGCCCAATTCCGAACGATTTGTTTACGTTTCGACTTTTCGAACTCGGTTTCGAAAACAGCTGGCTGGCTGGCCAGCGCACGTGCTTGTGTATATCAACAGCAGCCAGAGTTGTCATCAACTCCCTAATTTAAATTAATAAAGCTCTTATTTACTCTTTAAATCCATTTATTTTTACTTAAACCAGTATTTAAATATTTCATTTGATTATGACATATCAAATATGGTTAAACATAGCTAAGTGAAATAGAAAAAGAGCTGCCCGACTATACAAGTTCATATGCAGCAACCCTAGCAGCCGCCGATTAAAAGTCGAAATCGAAGCTGGGTCAAAATAGCGTCGACTTTTTAGCGTCGAATTGGAACGGTGGAATGTGGAACAAAAATGATTTTTTTTATTTTTTAATTTCAGGAACTGCTGAACTTTTTGAGACAAATTAAATTGCAAAATGTTAAGAATAGAATAAACTATTGTATTAAATAAGGTTTGGGTGGATTTGATTATTGAAGGTACTTAAAATATCAAATAAAAAATTTGTAACCCGACATTTGGATGAATATCTCTTGTGCCGCAATGCACGATATTCCAGCAGAAAGCTGACATATTCAAGAGTATTTGAAAAAGAAATTATGAAAATCCTCCCCACAGTTTTTACGAAAATTGCTTTACAGTAGACCAACCTCGGGGAATATGTAGGGAAACTTTAAAATTAATTCGCAGGAAAACTGTGGGGAGAAAATGTCTGATAAAATTAGAGGAAATAGCATGAATTTTTCCCTATCAGGGGACATATCGTGCATATGGGCACAACATCAGGGAGAGATAGCAACTAATTTTTTTTTGCCTGGTCACACTCAACTCAGTTAACTGTGGGGAGACTTTTCATTATTTGTTTTTTAAAATACTCCTGAATATGTCAGCTGAAATACCGTACATTGCGGCACAACATCAGAAAATGGAGATATTGAGCAAAGTACGGCATTGCAATTTTTTTGTCAAAATTTGTATAAAGAAATTTTGAGGTTGGTCCACTGTAAAGCAATTTTCTCAAAAACTGTGGGGAGGAGTTTTTTAAAATACTCTTGAATATGTCAGCTTTCTGCTGGTATACCGTGCATTGCTGCACAACATCTGGAAAAAGAGATATTAATCCAAATGTAGGGTTACAAATTTTTGATTTGATATTTGAAGTACCTGCAATAATCAAATTCCCCCAAACCTTATTTAATACAATATAAACACGTGGATTCCCTTGACTTTATTGAGAAGCAACGGAAAATTGTAAAGATGTTGAGAACTCCTTCATACAGGTGCGTTTTCAAAGACATTTTTTATATTTCAAATAATTTATCAAATAAATTTGTATGGCTAAGTCATTGCCAAGACCAGAGTTGAATGTTTCTACTCGCTGGAACTCAACATTTACAGTGCTAAATACATTATTAAAGTTTGAAGACTTGTGACGAGCACGATAATAGTCCAATCAAGATGACTTTATGTGAATGGGATGAAATAAAAACCCTCGTGAGCACATTGGAACCAGTATACTCCGCAACGCTGAAATTGCATAGCACCCAATTGTACATGGGTGATTATTACAAGCTGTGGTTGGAGCTGAAACTTTCATTTAGCGCAACCAAATATTTCCACAGCCCAATTTTACACTAGTGTATCCAAAACAGAGAGAAAGGCTTAATGGTAAATCATGTGGTCGTCTGCAGAATCTACTTTGATCTACGGATAAGAAGAGTACTGCTGCATACTCCCTTAACACTTATGCTCGCTAGGACTCAACTTAAACAACTTATGCTAAGAATATATAACGTAAGAAAGTATCTAAACTCTATCGTTAGTGTGTACCTACATTTTAAATTTTATATTATTTATTTTTATTGACCATTTAGATTGATCGCATATTCGCATGACAACATTTAGATTGATCGCAGGCATCTACATCTTCTCAGGCTGAGAATACAGAACTCTTCAAGGAATGAAGTACCTGCTCTCTTTTAAATGAATTTCTCAATTCTATTGAGGTAGTTCAGGGGACGAAGAGAAGATGAAATTATTGATAAGAAATTGCAAAAAGCTTATCTGGAAATTGATAATTATAGCCCGAAACCAATTGATGTAAATTCGAATGTTATGCAATATTGGGAAAACAAAGATTGGTGCTATCAGATTTGAGGTGCAACCTCTCTTCGGAGTCATTGCAGAAGCTACTTTTTGTAAAATTGAATATGAAATAAATAAAATTATTATTGAATAAAAATAAAATAATTAATTATTTTCTTTAAGAAATATTTTTTTAAAGAATTTTTTTAAATTCAAAAATGGACTTTAACGGTTGGTCTTGGGTTACTGATTAGGAATATACAAAAATTTGTCCCTTACTCCCTAAGAAAGGGGCGCAATTACAATTTGAGTTTTATTTTTGAGCAAAAAATAAAACTTAAAGAATAATCATTATATCATGAGTTTTATTTTTTTGCTCGAAAATAATGATTATCGGTTGAGTTGTAAAGTATACCTCAAAATTAATCATTATTTTGTGAGTAAATCCATAAAAATTAAAATTAATCATTATTTTATAATTTTTATTATAAAACTTATAATGACTACAGTCCCTGGTTTATTCTGTTCTTAACATTTTGCACTGTAAAGCAATTTTCTCAAAAACTGTGGGGAGGATTTTCTTAATTTAATTTTCTTAACATTTTGCAATTTAATTTGTCTCAAAAAGTTTAGTAATTCATGAGAAAATTAAAAAAATCATTTTTGTTCCACATTCCACCGTTCCAATTCGACGCTTAAAAGTCGACGCTATTTTGACGCAGCTCGAAATCGACTAAAAAATAAAGTGGAATTCAGAACAGCTCGGTTTGGTCACGGCTGCTCGGTTTTGTTTTTCATGCAATATTTTATAGATGTTTTAGAAAAATTCTCTTAAATTATAATTCAACTACACTCATAAAAATAAAAGTCCCAAATTAACCCTAAAAATTAGAAATTCGCCTTTAAAATCCGTCCCAATGCGAGTCACCCTAAAATTTAGAAAAAGATTTTCTAAATATTATGGAAAGATTTTCTAAAACACAATGCAATTATTTCTTAATCGACGGGCAAGAAACCTTGAATACTAGAAAATATTTTTTTCAAACAAGAAATTTTTTTCTAAAACTAAGAAAATTATTTTCTTAAAGGCAGAAAACAAATTTTTTAAGGTAGAATTTTTTTTTCTCTATCTTAAACCGTTTTCGAGTTATTTAAAACTTTAAAAATTCTTCTTGGGGTTAAGCTTTTCTCACAATGAGCTTCCTTTAAACCAATTTTCATCCAATTCGGAGACATCATATCAGAAAACATTTTTTTTGCTTGGAACGCCCCATATATGTATATTAAATGTCAAAGTAGCAGAAGGTTACGTGCGTCATCAAGAAATTGCCCCTATATATACTATGAATCATCTGAAATTTGAGTTTCTTTAAATAATCAAGATCGATGGCATCATACAGTTTTCGGCATTTATCCTGAATTTCTCACTCCATTTGCTCGCGTGACTATTTTTGTTCTCCTCGCTCATATCGTATGTACATATGTTGCCTTTTATAATCGCAATTTGAATTTGTAGTCTCAGCTCAGCTGCACAGCAAGAAGGTCTATATAATTAAAGTGTGGATTAAAGCTAAAAACCGTGAAAATGTTGAATTGCTGGTGCTTCTTGCCACTTAAAACTGCAGTCTATATTATTGGCTGGTTGTATTTGATAGGTTCATTTTGTTCCATCATCTTTGCCTCAGTGATCCCAAGTATGCTCTCTAAACCAATGGATGACAAACGTAAGAACTCTAAGACAAGATGTCTGTATAATGAGGACAAGTACTTACCTAAATTGTACATTCCAGAGATGGTATTTTATATCGTTATATTGGTTTATCTTCTGCTCAACTTTTTTGCTGGCGCTATGCTAGCGTTGGGCGCCAAACAGGTACTTACAAATGTGAAAAAGTATAATATATGTTTTCTAAACCTTTTCTTTTCTTAGGAGCGTCCTTCGCTATTGTTGCCCTTGCTTTTCATTAATGGCATCAGCTTGGGGTTTACTATTCTTATTGGAATGGTTGAGGGCTCAATTATTTGGCCGATTGTAGTTTTTGGTAAGTAAAAATTTCTAGGTAATTGTGTGAATTTGGCTGAAGAGCTACGAGTATCTCTCCTCTCTTGTCCCTCCATTGTGTTTGCATACCAACCATATCTCAAAAATGGTACTAATTTTTAACTTTACTCTCTCTTCCAGTTGTACAAGTTTATGTGTACATAGGCATCTTCTCGCTATTCATACAGCTCAAGCTGAACGCCGTGCCGGAAGGAGAATGAGCACTAGGAAACGAATTTCGGAGGCGAAGCGATAACTATTTTACAAGTGGGCTTTTCCACGGAAAGGTCCACCGAGACCAAAAAATTAAAAGTACTTAAAAAGACTATGCTCTATTAATGAAGAAATGAAGAAAAAGTTTCTTAAAAGAAGAACATTTTTTTTATTAGCTTTATACATAATAGGTACATTTTCAGCTGTTGAAACAGCTTATTACATCTTAAAAACAAAACTTTGGCTTTACAAATAATTCATTATTAAGCTTATGAAATTCAATAGGTGGATATTCCAAATCACTTAACATTATTAGCTTATATTCTGTATTATTATTGATGTTCACAAAATACTATCCTTATGAGAACACACAAAAATAGACGCATTTTTCTAAAACAAATATTTCTTTGATTTCATATGATTCAAAGCTTGGCTTAATGACAAATACAATGTAACCTCTTTTGTAAATATATACATATATGCAAAATATATGTAAAATATGCAAAATATATGCGAAATATGCAAAATATATGCAAGACATGCAAAATATGCAAACAATTTTCTTTTTTGAACAAATCAAATCATAATGTAAAAGCGATTCAGAGGGTGGTATATTGCAAAAAGGGCGAGTGAGACATATTTCAATTTTATAAGCAATCCAGAAAACGGATAATTATAGTGCTTACCTGACAAAACCCGACATCAGAAGTGGGATCCGTACCAACGTTCTAACAAATCGTTCGGGAAGAAATGCAGTGCCGGCCGTGAGGATATTTCTAAACCTGATCACCATTCAGTGCCATTTCTGGCACAGATCTGCAAAGTATGACTGGCGCTCATGTAAAACACAAAAAAGCCTTACTTTGCAGATCGATCACGAACTTATGTTTTGTGAAATGATTGAGGTTTAAATCACATTTAACAGATAATAATAAGTTCTTAGTCACGAACAAATCAAACTTATAAAATCATCATTTTTTCCTGGAGTATTTGGTCCTTCGAATATTGCCAAAAAAAACCCATTTTCTGCAATTCCAAGTCTAGTTTATTAACTATATCCGTTGGAGATTTCTAAAGCAAAATTCGGGTTCAACGTAAAAACTTCACTTGATTCAACCAGTGCCGAGAATAAATCAATTTAGAAATTATGTCATAATTCTTATGTCCACCCCCACTTGGAATATTTGATTAATATTTTGGTATACAAATCTTCGACCGAGCCGAAGTTAACTTTTCCTACTTTTTTTTAGTTTTTAATACAAAATTTTTAGTTTCATAATTATGAATTATGAAGTTTTGAAAGCTTTTTTTTAATTAAAAAAATTTTTTTATATTTTAATTAACAAAATAGAAGAAACAAGTAAGGGAGCTGCAGTCGAGTGCCCCGACTACAAAATACCCTGTTCCCTTGATTTCGTGTGTTTTCCTTTACATACACACACACTCACACATACAAACACTCCAACATACACACAAACGCTTGGCATGCGGCCGCACGCGATAACTGACAATGCAAGACCCCCCTCTATCTCCCATAAGCAAAATTGATTCGTATATAACTTCGGTGTTTTTCGTCCGATCTTATTGATCTTTTCAGAATAGATAGATATTGGGCCTTACTTGATATATGTAAAGCTTGGAAGGTCTATTTTAAAAATTGTGGCGCTGACAGTTTTTTGCGCTTAAAGGGGGGAGGGGGAGGAATTTTCCAAATCTGAAAGAAACTCGTTTTGAATCGGGTATACACCTATCTACATGCAAAAATTTGTGGCTCTAGCTTTTATAGTCTCTGAGATCGACGCGTTCATACGGACAGACAGACGGACAGGGCCAAATCGACTCGGCTGTTGATGCTGATCAAGAATATATATACTTTATAGGGTCGCAAATGCTTCCTTCTACCTGTTACATACTTTTGCACAACTTCATGATCCCCCTTTTCCCATTTTCAATGGGAACAGGGTATAAAAAAGCTACCAAAAAACTTTATTATTTTAGGAGATATTAATTTTCTTCCGCCGTCACTTGCGCTGCAGGATCAGGGGAGTGATCAGCTTTTGGGGGCTTTTTCTTTTCCTTGGCATGCAGGGGGCGACGAAGCAGAAACCGGCGTACACTAATCTCCTTGCTCAGGTTATGCAGGCACGCTTGGGGTCCACTGTTTCCCTGTCCTTCTTCGGTCCCATTGGGCACAAAATAAAAAATATTTAATCAATATGAAACAATTAAAAAACGACAGATCAGTCGTCTACTTTTTCTTGGGATACGGCTCGGAACTACCTTCGAACCGGTTCTGACTTGTTCGAAACCTTTACTAAATCAGGAAAATTTTAAATTTCTTATATTACACAACAATCTTTTAGGTTCAAAGCTCAATTCATTCCTATAAATATAACAATGAACCACTTTTGAACCAATGCAAATTGATGCCAACTGATCAAGAGCTCGCTTCAGCCTACACAATAAATTTCCAGATTTTAGATCAAAGTATTTCTAAAGCGTATTTTCATTTGTCGAGATCTCGTATGAAATGGGTGAAAATACCTCAGTTTACAGTTATATTTATATCAGTACAGACCAGTTTTTCAATGCTTTTCATACATTTTAGTGTTTCTCTGATTGACTATTACACTTGTCTGATATCTCAAATTGGATACTTTTATGAGAAATCAGACAAGTGAAAATACAGCTTAAGTTTTTCATTCAGTAGCTCTTTAAACTGTTTTCTGGATTGAACCGGGAAACTATTTGCTTTACTCCATAACTTAAAGTTTATTGAATGTTTTTGAGCAAGGGTATAAAAATATGTAGTGACTTTTTCCTACTGAAAAGAAGTATGAAAATGGCATTCTCTTCTGAACGTCATTCTGCAAAAGTTCTGCTGGGAAGGATTAGGATATTTTCCCCAATCAAAACCGGTTCCGAAACAGTTTAAGAAGTGGTTCGAAGCCATATCTCAGAAACTATTTGGGGTATTAACTTGAAATTCGAGAGCGGTTCAAAAAAGTGGTTCAAAAGTGGTCCGAAGCCATATCTTAGTAACTAATTTAGCTATGAGCTTGAAATTTGGTGTAAAGAGTAAGATATTTGTATACCCTTGCAGAGGGTATTATAAAATTTCTCGGATGTTTGTAACGCATAGAAGGAAGCATTTCCGACCACATAAAGTATACATATTCTTGATCAGCATGACGAGCTGAATTGATTTAGCCCCGTCCGTCTGTTTCTATGCCATCTCCTCCGTCAGTTTTAAAGCTATCCTCACCAAACTTTGCACGAAGGCGTTTGGTACAAATACGCTGCACACTTGTCGAAACCTGCCGGATCGGATGACTATAGCATATAGCTGTCAGAGTCGGTCGAAAAACTAGTTTTTACTGAGAAAAAATTTTTTGTTTTCAATGGAAACGCCTCCAAACTTCATAATTTTTTTTCTAAAAAAACACTCGACAATCTCTTGACTGCACTTGGATACAACCGACGCTAATTCAGCTAATAAAAATGTATTTAATTAGATGAGATTGCGTTAATATGACGTCAATATCATGACTAAGATTCAACTAGAAAGATGACTCACTGCAATCACCAGGGCAGAAGTGAAGCGTAATTCCAGAAGTCCTTTTTTTTTGGAAAAAACAATTGAATTGTTTATTATTTTTAGAAAGAAAACTAAATTTTGTATGCAAATCTTTAACAATGGGCCTCTTGGCCTGATCTATTGCTGCTGTTCCGGCTGCTGCTGCTGCATTTCCGCGGCCGAGGTGCGCCTCAGGCGCTCTCGACTCTCCTGGGGATTCAGCAGCACCTTGACCAAATGCTCCACCGTAGGCCTTTCGGCCGTGCAAAACACTTTTAGTCCCTGCGACTCCAAGGCACGCCGTGTGCTCGGCCCAATGGCCACCAGCTTCCACTTGTCCAGCTCGATTTGTTGACTCTTGAAATAGTCATGGGCACATGTAACGCCCGAGGGTGAAAAGAAAGCCAAGAACTCGATGTTCTCCGCTTGCAGGGCCCGCTGCATGTGCTCGGCCAGCTGGGGATTGCACTTGGTCTCGTACACCTCGCAGGCGTCCACACAGAACCCGTTCTCGGCCAGTTTGGACAGCAGCGTGTCGGTGGCCAAATTGCCGCACGGTAACAGCAGCGGCAGGTTGCGGGATCCGTCGAACGTGTCCACTATGAAGTCGGCCAGGTTACGTGCGTTCCCCGTTTGCTTGCCATGCGTGAAAAGCTGCTGCAGCGTGCTGAGGGCAAGATTGTGGGTCACTTCGCCCACGGCATAGTTATGCAACAGATTCCAACCGCCGGGCAGTTCGCTCAGCTGCAGCGCCTCCGCCACGGCCTCCACGCAGCGGGGACTGGTGAAGATGATGCCGGCATACTTGTCCGGCGTCTGCAGCTTGGCGCGCAGCACGTCCAGCTGCTTGAAGCCAAAGGTCAGCGTGGGCACGAATAGGGGATTAAAATTGTGGCCCAGCAGCGTCTCTGCGTAGACGTCGGTGCTTTCCGATTCCGATTTGAAGATAATCACTGTCCGCTGGCGACTCGTCATGTTGAGAGATCGAAGAGGGTTTTCGCTCAATTGGCACACGCTAACGCATTAAATGCCAATTGCCTTGATGCTTCCTCTTGCCCTCCGCCTGCTCCTCCACCTGCATTCGGGGCTGGCGGTAGTGGATGAAAGTATTTAGCATTTACTTTTAGAATTGGCTCGTGGCTAAATTTGTTTTGTTGCACCACAACAAACAGTGTGGCCGTTCGGGGGTATCTGGGAAATACCAGTTTTGGTGGCCGTTATCGATAGGTCAGTGATGGGAAAAAATTCAAATTTTCCAGCTAGCTTAGCGGGAAAAAAGTCATTTTCAAAAAAATCTAAAAAAGTTTTAGAAAGTAGCTAAAATTTTTCTGAGCTCGCGACATTTGTGTGGCTCCGGTAACACGCTGGTGGCTAAATTTCTTTTGTGTCTCATCCAATAAAGAGCGTGACTATAGCTGGGAAATACCAGTTAAGGTGGCTGTTATCGATAGGTCAGTGATGGGCAAAAATGTAAGTTTAGCGGGAAAACTTAAATTTTATTACTGGCGGGAAAAAATTTAATTTACAAATACGCAAAAAATCTAAACAATGCACTATGGGTTTTTTTTTTTTTTTTGTGCATCAACCTCAAATTGAAAGATAGGAATTTTAATTTTTGCACATAAATTATTAAGATTAAAGTAGAATTTCGGTTTTTGTTTATTTTATGATTCGACCACGCCCACATAATCGCCCCCGAATATGGTATTTACAATTATTTGGAAAATTCATATAAAATGTGTTTTTTTTTTCATGGATTTGATTTCTTTTGTGCATTATACGTATTGAAATAATTAATTATAGATAAGAACATTTAAAAGCCCAAAGAACCAAGTCCATTCTTCTCAATTATAAAAATTTACAACAAATTTATTTATGTTAACAAATTTAAAACATCTTTGTTAAAAATATGTTTTAGTTACAGAGGTTTTTGGTATTAAATTTGATCATTTTTAAGTTAAGTGTTCTGAAAATAAAGAGCCATTATTTAATTCGGCGGTGTCCCAGAAATCTCTTCCAACCAAATTCCAACCAAAAACCAATTCTCGGTGTCCTAGAAATCTCTTTCGGTTGGTTTCAAATCTCTAGTGATTTGGTTAGAGATTTGGCTAAATTCACCGCTAAAACTATTTTGATAAGCAAAACTAGTTTTTGAAATCCTAACAACATTAATTTACTGGATAGGCTGCATCAAATAAATAACATGATTTATTTGATTTAATATTGAAATTTGCTTTTTAATAATTTTTCGCTAAACCAACCGAAGGCTGCCATATCAGCCAAAACCGTCGTACCAGTGGCGCCATCTGCCTCCTCAGTAGCGCCGCATGGGAAATTTGTCAACAACAAACGAGCCAAGGGATGGCAAATTCTGCTTAATGATTGGCGCGCAAATATTTTTAAATTTTTCATTTTAATTTTGGATAACGTGACTTTAAATCAAGCTATAATATTAGCATGAATCATTAAACTTATGCCACAACTCACAGATTTCCGTTTAACATCATTTTAATTCAAAACTAATATAAGGGAAATTTTTTTGCGCGCGATGCAGCCCTGTTTTGTGAGATGGACATTATTTTGAGCCCAATTGGACCAACTCTCTTTCCCACTAAGAAAATGAAACCTCTCGAAGTTCTGGGACACCGATGGATTTTTCTAGCGATTTGCAAACCAACCAAAGACAAAATCTCTAGAGATTTCCAGGACGCCCCCGATTACAAATAGTTTATGATTTATTTAACAATTTTGCAATTGAATTTGGTTCAATGAAATTTATTTGGATAATTTTCTTTAAAGAGCTGTAAATTTGAATTTGGCGCCAATAGCACAGCATTAGTTTAGTGAGACCAGCTGCATTAGTTTAGTGAGACCAGCTGCATTAGTTTAGTGAGACCAGCTGCATTTACCACGCGCATTCAGTATTTTAGGGCTTGTGGCCAACGGTCACACTGTTTGTTTCGTTTGCTCCTCTTTTTTTGCGTTTTTTTTTTATTACTTTTTTACAACCATTTCGTGAATTTAAAAAAAACAATAAGAATAGTTGTGATAACAGTAAAACAATAAAGTAGAACTGCAAACAAAAAGCTATAAAAGAAAGCTGCGAAATGTAAGTTAAACAAACACTAAAAAATTCCGCCACTGAAAAAAAGCGCAACAAGCGATGCCGCTACACAAAGGCCACTTCTCACACACACACACACGCACACACACATACAAAACAGTCAGCCGCACCGGCAAGAGCAAAGCAGCCAGGCGGATTTTTATACGTGTTTTGTGTGCTCAGCAACGACGACAACGAATTAAAGTAAAAAAAAAGAAGTAATTTATATATTAACATATTAATGCATTTTTGGCAATTTCGTTAATAAGTGTGTGAGCAGGTGAGTGTGTAAAAATGTTAGCTGACAAGAGAGCGCACCGGTAAAAACTGACACAGGCGAGCAGAGAGCAACTTGCGAGTGTGTGAGTCATTAACCGGCCTGCAAAATGTTGTTGCAAAATATATATTTAAAATAAATACTAATATGTAAAAGCTGCGCAGTGAGTTGGCATTTGTTGTTGTTGCTGCAGCAGCAGAAGCAGCTGCCTCATAAATCACCAACCGTGTGAAAATTGCAGCCGCTGCTCGCTACCTTCTTGCGCCACTCACCACCACCCAACCACCAATTTTCCCTAAGTTTTCCACTCAAGTTTCGTTTCTTTTGTGTCTGACGTTGAGAGCTGCTGCTGCTGCTCACTTCCGTCTTTTAACAAATGTCTCCTCTTCTGTCCAACTTCTATTATCTCATTAGCATTGAAGAGGGCGCGCATTTTCCAGTTAGAAACTAGAGATGGTATAATGCAGCTAGCAATAAACAGCGATCGTTAAAGTGTCACGCGGTTTTACCGTTTTCCAGTTAGATTTGATATCGGCTAGGGATGGCCATAAATAACGCTATTTTTGAAATATATTTAATACTAAGACTGGATTTACACGGTGAAGCAAACTGCATTAAGTTTTGCAAAAAGATCATGCTTTTAGGAAAGGGGTCCTACCAACAAAAGCTTTTTCAAAAACTTCATGAAGTTTGCTCCACTTATGTTGCAAAAACAGGAGCCTTATGTAAATGAAAAAATTTGGTTCTTATTTTATTCTGATTCTGTATGGTTCCTAGAACTAGTATACTGAACAAAGTAGCTAGTTTAAAAGACTTTAACAATATGAAACAAATAGAAGCACTATTTTTAAGTGTCAAGAAAGTAATTTGAAATGTATTTTTAGTACAGAAGCTTAAATGGAAAATAAATGATTGATGTTTTCCACGCTTAACCCGAATCTGGTTTTGGAAATTTCATATTTCCTTTGGATTAGCTGAAAACTTAAAATTGAAATGTAGAAGATGGCTAATTTGACGCCTATTTACTACATTCGAATCTCTTAGAAATCAGATTGCACCAATACCTCGCTAAACGGCCTAGATACGTTCGTTAAAATATTCGTCCAACAGTCTGCTTCTTTTTGTAAGGATTTGTATCAGCTAATGGCTAAGTTTACTTATTACTTATGCTTTGTCGAAGCTCAGAAAGAGAATTAACTTCAGACTATTGATATTTTAGGCTATCTGGGCATAATTGTTTCCAAACGTGGTTTATTGTGGTTGATTTTAGTTCTTTCCATTATTCACTTATGGTGTATTTTTCCAAAATTGTTTTATAGAAGTCGTTTCTACCGAATTCTTCAATAGTTTCTTGGAAATCGCAACTCAGTAATTCTGATCAATCGAATTCGGAAATGAAAACAGGACTAATTATACATAGTTACATAGTTCGTTTCTATTAAAACTATTTCAAAGTATGAAAGTATTATAAATTTGTTGTTAATACATAAATACCAAAGATGTGAGCAATTTAGATCAGCGATGGGCACGAAGTTTGATTTTGAGAGCCGTCCAACAACAACAACAACGGAAAAACATCCACTATTACCGATGCTCGAGTCAATAAGCCAGACACACACTGCATATACATGTATTTGTTTTTTTAGTCGTCTCTGCCGCGAGTCTTGTGGTTGTTTTCGCTTCGAAGCGAGGCAATTCCACTTGTCGGATCTGTCTCTTTGTGTGCGGCGGCTCCAAGAAGCGACGCAATTTTGAATGCGTGTGGGAGCAATGGCTTGCCCACCGCTGATTTGGATTTTCGACTATCGCACGAGAGAAAAAATTGTACACTCACGCGCACATCTCTTAGCTGTAAGCATCGTATGTGCTTGGTCCCCTTTTAATGTGAGTTCGAAGAGCTGTTAGCTGAATTCTTTTTCTTTCCATTGAACCGGGGCATTTGCAAGCGGTTCTCTGATTTCTGGTTTTCTTTGCTTCTGTTTTGTGTTGGCGATTTGTCAACTGATCGCCCAGAAGCGGTTCTAATTTGTAACGGTTTTGTTGTGGCAACGCTTGAAGAGGCAAAAAAAAAAATACAAAAAAAAACAACAATAACACTGAGCCCAACTTATGTCTGTCTCTTAACTAAGCTAAAAGCTTGAGGGGATCTCTTCTTTTTCGCTCTCTTTGTTTGCGCTTGGCCCATTTCCATTTGGTCCACATAAACACCTACGTGAACGTCGGCAGCGGATGCTGCCTTTGCTTTGTTTACACTGCGCTCTCTCTCTTCTTCTCTTTCAGTGTGTTTGTGTTGTTCATTCATTATTTGATTTATCGTTTGTAATTTTTGGTAAAAAGAAACAACAGCAACTGTAGGATCCTCCTTCTCTCAATTAGCACATATTTCTTTGAATTTCAAATTTGTTCAGCGTCTTTTCTTAAAAAGAAATATAAAATAATAGGAATGAAACCTGTTTTTATCTGCCAGTGTTGCCATTTTGTTTGAAATTTGCGTAGTTGTTTTATTGCCCCGCTAGTCCCCTCCCCTCAAAAACAAAGCGCAGACAGCAGCACTCTCTCTGTGTTGGTGGGGGGCAGCAGCTGCAGGTAAGCACTCACAAGCCACAGCACCCAGAACGCTGACGTTGTCGTTAGAGATGGGAGCGTGATGACCGTGAGTGAATGGTTAGGATTATGGAAATACGTGGAAAACTTAAAATTGACATTAAACGCTCGGCTATTTTTCCTAAATTGTGCCGATCGAGCCGGGAATGTACCAAACTGTAATTAGCATTGATTTTGGAATACCTATCCCGATTTACTTTTTGCGTGATTTTCAAAGTTTGTGTGCGATCGTTTTATCACGAGGCTTAGTACCATCTCTAGTTGGCGTCTGTCTCTTGTGTGGGGGCGATGGGGAGGGGGTGGCCAGCAGCTTCTGCTTTTGCTGCCTGTTGTTGTTGTCTCTGTGTGTTTTTGGCATTGAATACACAGAATTTGCACAAACGAAATGTGAATGCGGTGGCGGTGGCAGCGGCGTCGGTGGCAGGACTGACGTCATCGAATATTATTTTTATACATATTTATTTTGCTTGCATTTTCGAATTTAGCGTTCGTTTCGAGACGCAGCAGCAACAAGTGAGCGTGTGTGTGTGTGTGTATGTTAATTAACCCAAAACGAGTTGCTGTGTTGTTGTTGTTTATGCTTGACTAGTTAAGCGGGCGCAGGAGAGGCAGCGACGCGTAGAGAAGAGCGGAGAGCAGCATCGTTGTTTGTTACGTAATGAGAAACGTTAAAAAAAGCGTTTCAAATTTTCAAGCTTGCAGAGTTGCCACCTTTGAGGGCTAAAACACACTTGTTACGCTCAGCGATCTTTGATGCTGCTGCCGCGTGACTAGAGAGAGACTCTCTCTCACTCTCTGTCGCCTGTTGCATTCATTTTTCATATATGGGAGGGGAAGCTTCATTTCGCATTTGACTTTCGGTACGTGCAGTGGTCATTGGGTGTTTTAAAAACGGTTATCCGGGAGAGCGAGAGAAAGAGCGCCAAAGCCTACGTTGTTTTTTTTCGGTGTGTGTGATATTTAAACAGAAAATTTGCATATGTATATGTGGGATTTAGAATCAAGTAAGTAAAATAACGCCACCGCCCCCGCCCCACCCCTTTAAACGGCGTGAGAAATTAATCAAATGAGTCACGGACGGACGTCTGGCTTCAGTGTTTTAGTGGGTCAAACCGCGTCTCGTTGACGGCGACCTCAGGGAGTAGGGCTCTTTTTCCCCCAGCCCTACATATCTTATCGCTCTCCCTCTCTCTGTGGCTTGCAACATAATTGCGTGGGCTTTTTACTTTTAAAAGTGAAAGAAGTTTAGATGTTTTTTGTGTTTCTCATTTATCTTATTTTAAAACGGATCTTTCAAATTCAAGTGCGAGGCGCCTGTCAATTGATATTAATTCAAATGTCACAACTTTTGTGTGAATTTCAATGGCATTTAAGCTGAATAAATGATAAAGATAATTTCACAAATCAAATGAGCAAAGTTTCGTTACTGAGCACTTTAACAGTTGCTTTTTCTCTCTCACACATTTAAAACTTGACCCTCAGAGAGCGGTTTGATTTTGCAAGAGTACTACAATAGGGCTAGGTCGTGAGCATCTCTTACACCTGGCTAACATGACAGGGTGAGCCAAGGTGTTAGACCGGTACAACTAACGAAGTACGGCGCTCCCAGTATGCGCTCTCAGCAAAGTACTTAAAAAGTACGCAAAACGTTTGTGCATTGCGTAGTCTGGGTGCAAAAGCGCAGTACTCATAAAAAAGCTCTTCGCCATACCGTGTTAGTAATATGCTTGTGTGCAAGCTCACTCTTGCTCTCTCAGTTGACAACTTTTAAAAGCTTTTGCCAGTAGCTGAGAAGATGATGGCTGCTCTAAAGTTTTTAGTTGAATATGAAAAGGCTTTGAAGTTGACAATAGATTTTACTATTTATAGAAATACTGATAAAAAACCAGGTATGCAAACCGATCGGAAATAAGGAATGGTTCGGTTCACACAGTTTTCAAACCACCGGTTCGGTTTCTTACATGGTTTTTGAAGCCAATTGAACCGCAGTTTCGGTTCGGTTCAGTCTTAATTTATTATAAATTGATTGAAGGCCAGTTTCCGTTTTTGCAACGCAATTTATGCCATCCTTAAGTATAACAACACGATATTTTTATGTACTTCTGAAATTACGATTAGTTTAAAAATAAATGACATAAACTTATTTCTAGGGACGCCCTAATTTCCGCCGAATATAAAAACCAGAGACCTGCAACAAGTCTCTAATGTTCGATCACACTCGTGCGTTTAACATAGCCCCCACAAAAATTGTCTAAAGGCGTTAAATCGCACGATCTAGGCGGCCAATGACCAGAATCCCGAACGTGAAATAAAATGTTCACCGAACTCGCCTCTCAATAAGTCCATTGTTGATATGTGGCAACGCCTTGTTGAAACCACATGTATTGCAAGTCAAGCTCTTGCATTTTTGGTAAAAAAAGTTGGATATCATCTCACGGTAGAGCTCACCATTCACAGTTACGTTACGATTCGCATCATCTTTGAAGAAGTACGGTCCAATGATGCCACCAGCCCATAAACCGTACCAAACTGTGACTTTTTCTGGATGTATTGGTAGCTCTTGCAATGCTTCTGGTTGATATTCACTCCAAAATCGACAATTCTCGCTGAACACAATTTTTGGTAAAAAAGTGGATCTTTAAAATTTCCAAGAGCCCATTCACCAAAATTCCACGTTGCGGTAGGTCGTTCGGCTTCAATTCTTGCACCAGCTGTATTTTGAAAGGCTTCACACCTAAATCCTTCCGCGAATTTTCCACGTTGTTGAGTAACAGAGGCCCAATTGTCTCGACCGGCGACGAATCGAACTCTAGTACAATAGGCCCGTGATTTATAGCCGCTTCAATGGGTCGATTAAAAACCAACAGGTAATAAGTTGAGCGCGATGAAGCATTTCTTAACAGAGCACGCATTTTTGATAATAAAATTTAATAATTTGCAGGCGTTGTTCGTTTGTAAGACGATTCATGGTTAAATTATAGACCAAACTGAAGATGTTTGACAGTGAAACAAAACACGAAACGTGCGTGAGCTGTTTAAACCAGTGTTGCTAAAAAGATAATAGCTAAAAAATCCCCCTTTATTATATTTAGTTTTGGAAGCTCCTTTGAGGTGTATACTAAGCTGAACTCTTACACATAACGAGTATATCAACAATTGCGTTTAATAAACGCCAGATGGCGTTTGTATGGATACTTGAGAAGCTTTTTGTTTTTCAGTTGTAGATTAACTGGAACTATGTTTGTAATTTGCCTCTGTGTACAAATTTGGAATTGTGATAGCCCTGAAGTTTTTGTTTTTCTCTTTTAATTGCATTTCCAGAAGTATTTCCAGTAGTTTCAAATGATAACATATATTTTTTATCAAATTGATAAACTTATACTCTCTCTCGCTCTCTCTTTTAACGAGAGTGTGTGTGGTGCTACGTAATGTTCTAATTTGGTTTAAATGAGCCTCTGTTTGCTGCTGCACCCAAGCTACACCTGTTGTCAAACATTTGTACTTATTTATGAGCAGCACTAAGCCCTCAATTGCTCAAGGTCTGCTTTAATCGTTATACAAATTATGTTTATCCAGAGAGATTATGATGGGTGCGTCAGCTACAACTTCCGAAGGAATGTGATGAGGCATCAATTGTGGTTAAAAATATTTCTAGAAACGTTATTTTCTTATCAAAGTACGCCGAAATCAACATATATCTTAGAAATATCTTTTGATTGCTCGTTGGCTAATGGTTGGGTTTTTTTTTTACTCTATACTAGCAGAATACCCGACGTTGCCCGGGTTCTTATGATTCTTAAGAGAGCGTTTATATTCAATCTAGTGCAGGCTGCATGTCGGTATAAACATTTTGGACCGTTCGATCTTTTTCTCTGTATACAAATTTCGTGACTTTTTTGACCGTTTGGTTAATACTTAAATCTTCACAATAATCCAGTCTCAAATCAAAAACTTGCAAATTTCGCAATATTTTGGACCTACAGCTTCCATTTACCAACGCAGGCACTGTAATGTAAGCGCTAAGCGCTTTCATAAATACTCATAAGGTTATTTTGCAAATTTCGCGATTTTTTGACCTTAGAAACCTTCGCGGCCAAGCGTCTAACCATTGACCAAAATTTCATCGCAATCGGATGAACGGTATAGTTTTTGAACTATCGCGGTTTTTGGACTATTTCCCGTCCATTTCTTCAAATCAGAATCCTTCACGCGCAAGCGTCCAAACATTCTCCAAAGTTTTATAACAAAAGAACATTTTGCAAATTTCGCGGTTTCTTCCACTTGGAAACCTTCCCAGGCAAGCGTCGATCAATTTCCCAAAGTCTTAGCGAAAACGAAAATTTTGCAATTTTCGCGGTTTTTGTACCGTTTTCCTTAAATTTTTCAACTTAGAAACCTTCCCGGGCAAGCGTTCAACCATTCCCAAATTTTCATTGCAATCGGACGAACGGTATAATTTTGCAAATATAGATATATCCAAACAAATTCTAAAGATAATCAAAGTATCCGGAATTCCATTTGTCATTTTGTAGATGTTATACACCTCTTTGTCAAATTGGTTTGTTGATTTTCGAAAAAGAAATACCTTATTTAGGTACGAATAACCAAAAAAAATGTGTTGTCCTGACAACTAACAAATATGCAACCTTAAAAAACCATTAAAAAAAACAGAAAAGCAATCAAAACTTGTAACGGTTTAGTTCTATTCTAGTTTTTAATAGCTTCTATAAAAAATTTCCCTTTAAATTTGGGAAATTCCTGGCTTAATACCGCTTAAAAAATGGTTCAGATTGTTTTTCTTTCAAAGTTCAGGTATAAGTGTGTTCTCAAGCCATAATCTTAAAAATTGGGGGTTCCTGGTATAATAACGGTTCCGATTCTAGTTGAACCGGTTAAAAAATGGCTGTTATTTTTCTTCTATAGTTTAATGGCTTCTATAAAGGTTTTCTCTAGCCTTAAACTTTAAATTGGGTGTCCTTGGTTCAATACCGGCTTTAAACCCAATAAAACCGGTTCAAAAAATGTTTCTGATAATTTTTTTTTTATAGTTTAATGGCTTCTAAAATGGTTTTCTCTGGCCTTAAACTTTAAATTGGGTGTCCCTGGTTCAATACCGGTGTCAAACCTAGTAGAACAGGTTCAAGCGTGATTCTGATTGATTTCTTTTTTAATTTTAAGGCTTCTATAACGGTTTTCACTAGCCAAGAAGTTGAACTTTGAGGTCCCTGTTTTAATACCTGTTCAAAGCCTACTGTAGCCGGTTCTAAGAATGGTTCTGATATAAAGCTTTTATAGTTTAAACTCTACTGACTGACTGACTGATTCACTGACTGATTGGCAATCATCGCACAGCCTAAACGGTAAGAGCTACAGGGCTGAAATTTGGACAGGAGTTTCCTTATGTGGTGAAAGTGCGTACTAAGACGGAGTTTTGGAAAATTCCACCCGGAAAATCGTCGGAAAAGTTTGTAAGGGGAACATTTTATTTTTTATCCGATTGAATTCAAATTCGGTTTGTAAGCACAGTATGCGAAATAATTGGACACGTATTTTTTCCGATATTGGAAAATCCGCCCACAAGGAAAATTCTCGGGAAATTCGATATGCAAAAATCTATTTTTTAATCCGATTGACTTGAAATTCGGTTTGTGAGGACAGTAAGTGAAATACATTAAAATGCGATTTCCCGATGTTAAAAAATTCGACCGTAGGGTCGGAAAAAACCGGAAAAGCGTCGGAAAAGTTTGTATGGGTAATTAAAAAGTGTATTATAATTTTGCCCAG